>CM077227.1:5155712-5270712 GCA_039654775.1 Spinibarbus caldwelli | reverse complement strand
CGCAGTAGTGAACTCGAGACCAGAGTCTGCGCAGTAGTGAACTTGGGACCAGAGTCTGCGCAGTAGTGAACTCGAGACCAGAGTCTGCGCAGTAGTGAATTCGAGACCAGAGTCTGCATAGTAGTGAACTCAGGACCAGAGTCTGCGCAGTAGTGAATTCGAGACCAGAGTCTGCATAGTAGAGAGCGAAGTGGAGCCGCGTCCCACCCACACTCCCGCTGAGTCGATCGCAAGCACACGCCTCTGACTCTTTTTTTAAATTAGCCTGACTGCTCCTATTTTTGTCTGCTGATTGCCGAATGAGAGGCTTGTGTTGAAATAAGGTAAATACAACTCCAATCTCTTCCTGAAAATCCCGAAAAAGTTTGTTTGCGCCTCAGAAGCTGTCAGTCTGAGCTTGTCAATCATGACGTCACACTCCCGTTTTTATAGCATCACATAACTAAAACCAAACTTATTTAAAAAAACGAACACTTGAACTTACATCAGCGTGATAAAATCTACATCAAATGACAAAAACCATGTTTGAAAACAAAATATTTGAAGTGAAATTTAATTATTTAGTTTGTCTCGTGTCCCATTAGATTACATGGAGAGGGCGGGGTTTATGACCTCTACTGGGACCACCCACCTGGGGGCGAACGAGACCCGATGGCTTCACTTTTGAGGATTAGTTCGGCACACTTTCTTTGTACCATGAGTGACCAGCTCACACAGAAAATCAAATGGCTGTCAGAACAAAGGTGTATGCTTGAAAGATGAAGAAACACACATATGCAAACACAACCTAGCAATGCACACATTGTGGATAAATGACAGTCATTGCATGCTGTCGGCTAGAGTTGTGTTTTTTTTTGTTTGTTTGTTTTTTTCCCCTATTATTATAGTGGACATGGGTAGAGGAAAACACATTTCCGCTTGGCTAGCCACAGCAAGAGGTCACTATTGCTACTCTGAGCGTCCCTGTGCTCTGCAGGCCTCTGACATGAGGCCCGTCCCACGAGATTAGAGCCTGTGCTGCAGCTGATGATGTGAAAACTATTACTCAGCCTTTTCAGTCTGTGCTCTCAGTTGTGTAGCACGGCAGGCAGAGCCACATAATAAAGGATATCAGATGTTTGAGAAAATGAAGGAGAGAGAAAGAGAATGAGAAAAATGTTGGCCTGTTAACAGCAGATCAGGTCAGGACAGCAAACCCAATGCATAAGCTGCAGATAAAGGACAAACAAAAGCTTAATATTCATATGAAAAATTAAATCAATTTGAAGAAAAAAAAAAAACACATAAACATACATATATATATATATTATTTTATTTAGTTTTTTTTTTCTTGCACCTCATGCAATTGCTTGGTCTTGAAGTAGAAACAAATATTTTTGCTCCACCAGAAGCCCAAAGAACCTTACTTGTTGATAACTGCAGAGGGGTGGGCTTCTGTATTATCAGGGTAGAAAACATGCTAAATGTGTGTTGTGAAATCCAAGGGGGTGTATAATACATCCATTAGCATTTTCATTCACCTCAATTGAAGTTGCTTCGCTTGTGCATTATTCCTATGGATGTATTAATTAGTATCTACTTGCTGCCATCTTTCCTTTTGGGCATTTAATTTACCTGAGACATGGCTAATGAAATCAATTTGCATGTGTGTTTTTGTTAAGTATCATATTTGGTATTTCATATTTTTGGTTTATATAATATGATATAGGAGAATATGGATTTTTCAGTTTCAAACCAACTTCAGTTGTATTCGGAGACCCAAACTGTGCAAAAATATGCAATTTAGTGGAGTTGCTGATATTTATATGCCCAAAAAGAAGAAGAAAAAAAAATCAATGATGATTGACAGTTGAAAATAAATAAACAAATAAATGTTCCTTAAAAGCCTGACATATTATATTTCATACTCACATTTTTACATGATTTTTCTAAAAAAAAAAAAAATTTTTTTTTTTTTTTTTTTAATCGGTAAATAACAGCAAAAACATATGAACCTGATTGGGAATGTTTTTACAATTGTACTAAAAGGCCTTTTACCTACTAAAAAAAGTATTAACTGTAAGTCAGACGTCAGAAAGCATGTAGCAGATTGTGTACAACAGGTTTATCAGCTATTTTGATCATGTTGATAATTTAGAGTTCTTTTCCGTATCAAATATGGCATGGTAAGTTTATAGGGTAGACACACTGTCTGTGTTTCCCTGTACTGAATCTCAAGGACACATTGTTTTTGCTCTTATGGCATTTGATTCACTAGACTAGAGGAAAAACAAAACTTTCGCGCACAACAGGCAACAGCTGTGCCTCATTGCATGCTGCCAGCAACAAGCCTCCAACGACAGCCTCTTGGTCCTGTGTTGTAGGTCAGTGGTAGGAGGGTATAACCATATTGGCTCAACTGGCTCATAATACCACATCTGGGTATTGTGCAACTGTATTGTTTATGTCAAGAACAATAACCAAGATATATTCATTCCAGCCAAAAAAACAAAAACTGAAATGACAGAAACAAATTTTTAAATTCACAGAACAGTTTAGAGACACACACACACACAATAGAAACAGACAATTAAAAGTATAAAGGATATGCCTCTTTTTTTTAATCTAAAAGTGTGTATATAATGTGTGTCTGTGCACCTTCTATTACATCTACCTACATAATTTAATGTGCCTTACAGACAGAGAGATTATTCCGATAAAACAACTGTAGCCTAGTAAAGAATCATAAAAGGGCAATTCAAAGCTGAATGCTTTTGAGCAACACTGGAAGAAAACAGTCACCTAGAGAGCCCTCAACATGAACAGCAGAGAAACATTTTTGTGACATTTATTTTCTTCTCTGGGATTTCAGAGTCTATTTGGCAGTGCCAGGGGGCTTGTTGCAGACATTCAGAGAGATGTGGGGTCCATTAGAAACACTTGCTCTCTTCTTGGTGGCAGAGAACCTCCCTGTCCTCACAGGCAATGTTGCGAATTACTCTCTGCTCAGGGACACAAAATACAATGTGCACTTGCACTTAACGCTCTCGGTGGGACAGTGAAAAATCTAGGTTGAACTGAGCTGTATTATCCTTCCTTTTAATTTTTGCTCTCTGCACATGGGATGAAGGTGGTAAGTTGAAGTAATGGAGTGAACACTTTTTTCAGAGCGTGTATTACTTTGATTTGTTGATAAAATTGCACAGAAATGCTTGATTTTCTTTTCACCTCCAGTTGGATTTTCTAATTCATTGAAAGGACCTTCAGGGCTCCAGATCATAAAGGGGCAACTTAATAGTTTGCAACAGAAAACAGCAGAAATACAACAGAACAATTTCCGCTATCTGTACCTATAGGGGTGGTCATATGATTTGACATTTGCTGGATGAATTAGACTATTCACCTTATTCAGGCCTGACACTTTTGACAGGTACACTTTTCTGACTCAGTCAAAATGGATTTTGTATGAGAGCACAGAAAGAATTTTTTGAAAAGAGGTGATGGTGTGAAACTCTGCCACACTCTTATTTTTGCACAATTGGTGGATGACATTTATTAATGCACGTGATTCAAGTGAATTTATTTAATACATTAATATACTGTATATAATTAATTTACAATAAATATAATAAATGTATGGACTTACATCTAACTTTGAAATGACAGCTATTTAGCAGATGACAGCCATACTGGATACTTCTCCACCCTGTGATCATCATTAGGTTACTCTGTAGGCTGAGGAGAGTCCAGATTTCAGAGCACAGCTCAGACCACCACAGTGGCTGCAGTTAACCAAGAGACACTGATAGATGTCTGTCGGCCATCTGGCTTCTGGAGATACTGACAGGAATGCACTATTGATCTATGTCATGTCTGTGGAACTGGACCTTTAGAGCTGGGAGGTGGTCTGCTTGTTGACAGTCTGCTAATGTCGTGTAGTAGTGCTGGTGTTTTTTTTTTTTTTTTGTGAACTCAAAATGCTGGCTGTTATCAGACATAATGTGGACAATGAGTAGCAGTTAAAGCTGCTTAATTACAATATTTCAGTAAATATCATAGAAGAACAATAATCTGAAGACTTTCTTTGAGCTTTGACAATAGTCCATAAAGCATTATGCAGTTTTTAGAAAGTAAAATAAATATCTACATATGAACATGCAAGGAAACCAGGGTTGTGTGCAATTCAGAATGAATAGAGAATTTCTTATATATTCTGATTTAACTACTGAAAGAAAGAAAGAAAGAAAGAAAGAAAGGATAACTTTAGTAGCTTTAGCCACTGAATACAGAACATTAACATAAAGTTGAGGTAAAAAAAAAAAAAAAAATAAAAAATACCAAAAAAAAAAAAAAAAAAAAAAAAAAAAAAAAATATATATATATATATATATATATATATATATATATATATATATATATATATATATATATATATATATATATATATATATATTCAAGCTTGTCAAATCAGTATTAATGTATCATATCCAGTAATCATCATCCAGTTGAGACTCAAAAAAAGTTATTTATTTTTGCCCCCGATATTTTTGTTTGTCATTGTATTTGACAAAATGACACCCCATCAATCCACTGCAGTTTCACATGGATCTTTCAGTCCATAGTTCAGGGTGAGCATAAGGTCACACAGAGAAAAGCCAGAAATGTAAGACTGCAGATTATTACAAACACTCACTGGTATTTTAAGATGAATTTTAAGCAAAAAAAAAAAAAAAACAGTGTTTATGTCATACATATATTGCTTAATGCTATACTAACGTAGCTATTTTGCAGATAGTTTATACCAGTTTGTAAGGTCATTCTTAAAGGAGAGTCTTTGTTACTAGTCTAGAGGCTTAGCTACTTAACTACTGGTTAGTTTATAACTAATGTTGTACTTAATTTGATTGCACTATTTGTTCCTTATCTGATGTGAGCATAAGTATTGGAACAGTTGCTTCCCAGGTCTTTCTCAGTGATCAGCTGTGTCCTGTTGCATTAATTCTTCAGATATTAAAATCAGGGAATGTGTCGTATCAGTTATATCCATTACTTCTGCATTCTGAATCTTGCATTCGATGATGACACACTCAAACCAGGATGAAGATGAGGGAGCTGACTTTGAGAGAAAAGCAAGCAATTTGGATGCTAAAAGAAAAGAGGAAGTCAATTAGAGCTATAACAAAAACAAAGGGCATGGAGAAATCAAGAGTTTGGAAACCACCAGCAACCAACAACTACCTGATTGGCTGAGAAAACAACAGTAGTTGATGACAGACAAATCATAAAAGCTGTGAAAATGAACCCTAAAAGACATGTCTGTAAAATCACCAACAACTTCCAGAAAGCTGGGGTGATGCTCTGACAATCTACTGTCCTCAGGAGACTTTGACACAGAATTACAGATGCTATACAGCAAGATGCAAACCTCTGACCAGCACCAAAAATAGAAAGGCAAGATTAGAGTTTGCAAAAAAGCACAAAGGTGAGCCAGAAGAGTTTTGGAACTGTGTTTATGGACCGATCAGACAAAGATGAACCTTTATCTAAGTGATGGGAAAGTAAAAATGTGGAGAAAAAAAGGGAACTGCAAAAGATCCTAAGCATACAGCCTCATCTGTAAAGCATGGTGGAGGTGGTGTCATGGCATGGACATGCATGGCTGTCTCTGGAACAGGCCCTCTCAACTTTACTGATGACTTAATGTATGATGACAGTAGCAGAATGAATTTGGAAGGGTACAAAACCATCTTGCCTACCAATATTCAAGAAAATGCCACCAGATTCATTGGGAAGTGTTTCATATTGCATCAGGACAATAACCCAAAACACCCTTCCAGTTCAGTCAAGGAATTTATAAGGGCAAAAAATGGAAAGCCTTAGATTGCCCAAGTCAATTTCCAGATTTAAATCTGATTGAACATGAATTTCACCAGCTGAAGAGGAGAGTAAAGACAGAAACTCCCCAAAACAAGCAACAATTGGAATTGGCTGCATTAAAGGCTGAGAAAATTATTTCAAAGGATGAGACCAAGAGTCTGGTGATGTCTATGGGCCACAGACTCACTGCTGTGATTGTGCACAAGGGATCTGCAACTAAATAATAGCTTTTAATCTTTTATAGCTGCCTTATGTTCAACTGTCCCAATATTTATGCTCACATCAATGAGTGGAATGAACTCTAAAAGTATTCTTTTTATTTGGTAAAACATGTATGTGTTGAAACGGCTAATAATAAAATGTGACATTCTGTAGTTTTGTCTCATATTCATCTTTTAATCATATTTGCAAATGTCTTGACTCCACAGCCAACAGAGCAATTTTGTCTTTACTGTTCCAATACTTATGGAGGGGACTGTATAGAGAAAAGAGTGTGTTGCTACAGGTGGTTTGCATAGCCCACTCACATGTGTGTAGCACACTCAGAATTGCACTTAAAAAGATTGTTGACAGCTTTCATGAGTTGGGGGGAGGGGGGGGAGGGGGTGATGGTTTCAGGAGGTAGGGTTGTGGATGAGGTTTCAGAGGGGTACAGGGAGATTGGAGTTAAGGTCTCTCACAGCCTGGGAGAGCCTCTTGTCACCCCGCATGTACAAAAAGTGCATGGACACAGCACTGTCTTCTCTACGACTCCAGGGCATCCGCATTTTAAATTACATAGGTGACTGGCTGATTTTGGCCCAGTCTCAAGAACTTATGCTTCAACATCGGGATGTCATCCTAGCTTATCTCAAATCTCTGGGTTTAAGACTCCATGCCAAGAGAAGCATTCTCTCTCCTGCCCAGAGGACAACGTATTTGGGGGTTGTATGGGATTCGATCACAATGCGGGCACAGCTGTTTCCTGCATGTTGAATCCATTCTAAACACCCTAAAGAATACCAAGCTAGGCCAGAAAGTTACTGTCAAATACTTTCAAAAGGTGCTAGGTCTCATGACAGCTGCATCCACAATGATACCTTTGGGCCTCCTGCACGTGAGACCATTTCAGTTGTGGCTCAGAGCCAGGGACTTCATCCAAGGGCCAATCCCCAGAGGCAGATAAGGGTTACGCGCCAGGGGCTTCGTACCTTTTCTATTTGGTTCAGAACCTGGTTTCTGACTTTGGGTCCCACTCTAGGTGCGTGTTGTTGTCGCAAGATGCTAATGACAGACGCTTCCCTCACAGGTTGGGGTGCGGTCTTAGAATGGCCATCCAGCCCAAGGGATCTGGAGAGGTCATCTTCTCATTCTGCGTTGGTTCTTCTTTGGGCACAGGACAAGTTCCTGTCCCTCATGGAGATTTATATTCCCGGGCATATGAATGAAGGAGCAGACTTGCTGTCCAGACAAGCTTTGACACAAGGGGAATGGAAACTCCACCCCAAAGTAGTCAGTCAAATTTAGCAAAAGATTTTACGAAGCAGAGACGAACCTCTTTGCTTCACAGGAGACAGCACAATGTCCCCTCTACTTCTCTCTGATTTCTCCAGCTCCCCTGGGTCTAGACGCAATGGCCCATATGTGGCCCAGACTGCATCTTTACGCATTTTTTACCGATAGCGCCCCGTTGGCTGCAGTGGCCTCCCCAGAAAATTTTAATAGGGGTGGCCAGATGAGGCCACAGCAAATCTTGGGTGGCACACCAAAATAAAGAATTAAAAAATAAAATGATTAAAAGTTCCACTTAATGCATGTTATACGTATTTACATTTGTTTCTGGTTAATGTAATAATATGATTTTAATTAGCAATTAATTACTTACTCTTTAAATAGTGTAGGTCTTTTAAATAATTATACATCAGCAAATATATGGGCAAAACCAAAAAAGGAACAATATTTAGTTTAAAAACTAAACTATATCCAGGATATTTAGTTTAAATCCAGGATATTATCAGTTATCCATTATCCATTGTAACCCTGTAACCCGAACACACAAATTACAATGCGTAATTTAAAATGCAGGTAAAAAACCTGTGAAAAATCAATAAGGAAAATTCCTTCATATAAACATAGTAGATTGTGCCCTATTTTTACAGAGTTTTCTCAGAGTGTAGCACACTAACTATTAATACACTGCTTAAAACTAAAATTGTTCCGAATGTGTAGTTTTACTAGCTAATAAAAATATAAAACTTAAATTGTAATCATTCAAAAATGTGTAAGTTTATTAATTCATTGAATTACTGAACAATAATTCAATTTTGTATTTCAAAATAATTATATTTTAATATTACAGGAGCATATACAGTACTGTGCAAAAGTCTTAGGCCCCTAGTATTTTCACCAACAAAAAATGGTTTCAAGTCAGTTATTTCTATCTTTTACTGTCGTGCCAGTAGGAAATATTAGTTTACATTTCCAAACATTATTTTTGCCATTAATTGTAATAATTCAGTGAGATTTTTATATGCACAAGGAGTCTGACAACAGCCAGTGCTCCACACAGAGATCTGATTTCATCATCATCCAGTCTGTCTGGAATGACATGAAGAAACAGAACAAACTGAGACACACTAAATACAGAAGAACTGTTGCAACGTCTCCAAGATGCTTCAATAAACCTACCTGAAAAACTATGCGCAAGTGCACCCAGGGCAAAATCTGCTTTAAACACAAAGGATGGTCACACCAAATGTTAATTTAATTTAGTTAATATAAGTTAATTGATAAATAAAATCTATTTATGACATTATTTTTGACAGCATCCTCATTTTACAGCATTTTAACACAAGTGCCTAAAACTTTTAACAGTACTGTAGCTTTGCGGGTAGGTTTCTTGAAGCATTTTGGAGATGTTGCCATTGACCGTTGACTTAGTCTGTCTCAGTTTGTTCTGTTTCTTCATGTCATTCCAGACAGACTGGATGATGATCAGATCAGATCAGATCAGATCTCTGTGTGGAGCTGTCATGAATCTGGTCCATGGACCTCCATTTGTTCGCCACCAGAGGTCACCCTTCCATCACATGGACTCTCACACCACACACTACCCCGGACTTCATTTCCCAGCAGCCATTTCCCTAATCATACGCTCACACCTGAGACTGATCCCACAGCTGTTTTCCATTACACCCCCTATATAAACCATGGACTTCCATTCACAGATCGCCGAGTATTGTACGCATATATCCTAGTGATAGCTACCCTACGAAGCCCTCTGAGTTGTCTTAGTCTTGTCTTGCCTTGCCTTGCCTGTTTTCCCGTGTTTTGACTCTAGCCCGTGTTTCCTGGATTAACCCTTGCCTTGCCGTTCGGACTCTGTTTGCACCTCGTTTGGATTATTGCTCGTGTAACGGGGCTGACGAGACGAGAGACGTGCGGATCCATATGCAAGGCTTTATTGTAAAACATGGTCATAAATACAGGCAGGGTCGAAACGGTGGCAAACAGGTATGGCAGGGACGAGACAAAGAGTAATCCTAGGGCAAGCGTGGGTCGACGATCGGCGAACAATATCCAACGGGGCAAGGCAGAGCAATAATCCAGGTACACGAGCAATAATCCAAACGAGGTGCAAACAGAGTCCGAACGGCAAGGCAAGGGTTAATCCAGGAAACACGGGCTAGAGTCAAAACACGGGAAAACAGGCAAGGCAAGGCAAGGCAAGGCAAGGCAAGGCAAGGCAAGACTAAGACAACTCAGAGGGCTTCGTAGGGTAGCTATCACTAGGATATATGCGTACAATACTCGGCGATCTGTGAATGGAAGTCCATGGTTTATATAGGGGGTGTAATGGAAAACAGCTGTGGGATCAGTCTCAGGTGTGAGCGTGTGATTAGGGAAATGGCTGCTGGGAAATGAAGTCCGGGGTAGTGTGTGGTGTGAGAGTCCATGTGATGGAAGGGTGACCTCTGGTGGCGAACAAATGGAGGTCCATGGACCAGATTCATGACAGGAGCACTGGCTGTTGTCAGACAGCAAACAAAAATCTCACTGGATTATTACAATTAATGCCAAAATGAATGTTTGGAAAGGTAAACTGATATTTCCTACTGACATACTAGAGCAAAAGATAGAAATAACTGACTTTAAACCATTTTTAGTTGGTGAAAATAGTAGTTGCCTAAAACTTTTGCACAGTACTGTATATTATTTTACGAACAAATCTAAATTAACATATATAAAATATGTTTTTGACTGAGATTTGATGTAGTGGCACAATTTTTCATCGTGATTACCAGTGTTGGGTAAGTTACTCTAAAAAAAAATAATTAATTACCAGTTACTAACATCTTCAACAGTGTAAGTACATTACTGTACAAATTATTCTCTCCAAAGAGTATTTAATGACTTATTCCTAATTACTTTCTAAATCCTATATCAACCTCGACAAGTTAATGATACAAGGATAGACATGAAACAGTTCTTTTAATTCTTTCAAGTAACTACATAAATTATTCTGGTTACACTTTAGATTAGGGTCCAATTCTCACTATTAACTATTAACTATGACTTTTCCCTCAATATACTCCTAATTACTGCTTATTAATACTTAGTAAAGTAGTTGTTAAGTTTTGGGTAGGATTAAGGATTTAGAATAAGGTCTTGCAGAATAAGACATTAATATGTGTTTTTTAAGTAATAATAAACAGCCAATATCCCAGTAATATTCATGCTAAGTTAATAGTGAGAACTGGACACTAAAGGGTTAACAATATACTTATTAACTCACCAAAGTATTTAAACCGAGAAGGGTACATAAAAAGCATGCATTTTAAGGTTAGATTTTAAATGTTGATTTTAAATCCACTATTGTAGATAAATGTTCTAAAGTCTGTTAAGTTCAATTACATAAGAAGTAACTGTAATTAAATTACAGAAAAAAATCCCTTACTTTACTTTTTCAAGGGAAAAGTAATTAAATTACAGTAACTAATACCTTAGTAATTAGTTACAACCAACACTGGTGATTACGTAATGACGTCATTTAGCAACTTTTAGCAACAAATCAACCTTCCTTTAGCAACACTGCTCTGTGCTGCCGTTTGAATTCTGAGCCGAGTGAATAAACAGGCCATGTGTCGCACTTCAGATGGTTAGCGCTGTGAACATTTATCGAACCCTTGTTGTCGTTTTATCGAGGAAAATTACAGCGCAATTATCTTCGTTATCGTTTTATCGCCCAGCCCTTATTCAACACTGTAAAAACTTTACGACTTTACGAACTTTTAGATTGCCAGAAAAGTTAACTGAGAACATACATTCATGTCTTTACTATAAGTAATTATTGTGTGTCATACATACCTGTTGTCGTCTCTCCAAAACGTGCAGGTCCTCTCAAGTGATCGAATCAGTCCTGTTTCTTGTCCTGAGCAGTCAACGACGGGACTGGGGAGGGGGAGGGCGAGGGGAAAGGGCAGCTACTTTGGTGGCGCCAATCTACAATCTTTTTGGTGGCTGCAGCGGGCGCTGCATTTTGTTTTTTTTTTCACTTCATAAACTATTATGAATTTACATTATGCATTTAAATGAATAGTACCTACTGCAAAATCATCCTAGGGGTGGCCAGAGTTTATACAGCGGTGGACCCCTTGGGGGCGCCCCTGGTTGGCTGACCAGAGTGTGGTTCTCAGATCTAAAATATCTCTCCTCGACAGCTCGCCTTGGATGATTCTGGTCGGGAGAGATCTCCTATCTCAGGCGCAGGAGACAGTATTTCATCCCCGGCCCGAGCTCTGAACCCTTAATGTCTGGTCCCTGAGGGGGACCAGTTAAGAGATGCTGGGCTTCCAGACGATGTAGTAAAGACTATTCTAAGTGCTAGGGCTCCCTCCACTAGAAAAAGTTATGCCCTTAGATGGCACGTTTTCGAAAGTTGGTGTATGACACATCATACAGACCCAGTTCACTGCCAATTTGTTTCAGTGCTGGAGTTCCTGCAAGAGAAACTGTCCTCAGGTACATGTCCTGATACTCTCAGAGTCTATGTGGCCACCATTTCGGCTTGCCATACTCTGATTGACAGTGTCCCTCTAGTCACCCGCTTCATTCGTGGAGCTACGCGGTTGAGGCTGCCCACCAGAGCTACAGTCCCTTTGTGGGGCTTAGCTATAATGCTCGAGGGTCGGGTTGGGACCCCTTTTAAACCACTATAGTCTGCACCTGTCAGGTTTCTGACTCTAAAGATGGTCTTTCTCATGGCTATTACTTCTCTGAAGAGAATTGGGGATTTGGAGTCTCTGTCAGTCTCACCATCCTGCTTAGACTTTTGACCCTGTTCTGGTCAAAGCTATTTTGCATCCTCACCCTAATTATCTTCCTAAAGTTCCATTCTCTACCATACATCCGGTCATTCTTGAAGCCTTCTGCCCTCCTCCATTCATGACACCGGAGCAAGAAAGACTTCACTTACTGTGTCCAGTACATGCTCTTCAGATTTGCATCCACCGCACTAGCCAGTGGCGTAAGTCGGAGCAGCTTTTCATATGCTATGGGGGCCGCAACCAGGGGGCGGCTGCCACTAGACAAACAATGCCATATTGGGTGAGGGATGCTATTGCCCTAGCCTACGAGGCACGTAGTCAGGCTTTACCTCTAGGAGTTAGGGCCCATTCATCCAGGGGGGTTGCATCCTCTAAGGCTGAAGCAAGAGGTGTCCCAAGCAAGTGTGCGATGCAGCAGGCTGGTCCTCCTCGCACACATTTATCAGATTCTATAGTTTGGATGTCCATGCTACTCTGGGCTTGCATGTCCTTGAATCAACATCCCAAAGTCATGTCTGAGACCTCTTCAATGTTTGTGGCACACACTACACAACCTTGAGGGGTCCAGACACTTCCAGTGCGGCGACATTGGTATTCTTGTTCCCATATGCATTACTGAAATGCAGCATCAAGAGTAGCTGTTGATAGGGGACATCTTGGGTTACTTGACTATAACCCTGTTCCCTGAAAAAGCAGCATCTCGTTCCCACTTTTTCAGGGAACAGGGTTACAGTCATGCTCAGCTTACACTCAGCTTGCGGCTTGTTGACAAGAGTATGTGGCAGCAGGTCAGACTGGTGGTGCAGTGCACACAATGGCAGTGTTGCAGATGTACCAGGTTGACCTGCTGAGGGACTTGGACCAAGGGCAGGGATTATCTCTTGAAGTGGTCGCCAGACTTTTCCGTATGGCGGACATGTCTCTCCGGGCCAC
This sequence comes from Spinibarbus caldwelli, assembly GCA_039654775.1. Taxonomy (NCBI): domain Eukaryota; kingdom Metazoa; phylum Chordata; class Actinopteri; order Cypriniformes; family Cyprinidae; genus Spinibarbus; species Spinibarbus caldwelli. The sequence continues at coordinate 5,257,618 of CM077227.1, read as the reverse complement.
CAAACAGACAGCCACTGGTCACTCGATGACAATGACTGTGGCCATGGAGAGGCATTTATCGGGGTTTTCGCACTGGAGGAGCCTTTTCATAGTTCCTAGAACTATTGACGGAAGCATCGGCTTTATGGTGTGTTCGCACTCCAGGAACTAGGAACAAACTTAGTTTTAGGAACTCTGTTTGGGGGAACTAATTTAGCTCCTACTTCAGAGTAGGGTCTAAAACAGTTATATAGGAACTATCAGTGACTACCAGTGTACACTGCTTGGCCAAACACATACAAAACACTGGCTACCCAGCATTTTTAAAAAGCCATGTAAAAATATTTACTCCACGAACATGGAAAACAGTGATAACGGCATTTAAATACCTGTTGTCTGCAGTATTGTGTTCTTTTCTCAGACTCTATGATATGTAAACCTGCAAGTTGTCAGAGGAGATTTAGTTAGATTTTCATTCTCTTTCAATCGCGTAAATTGTGCCTTTACATTCCATGTCCATAATCACGAAACCCACGACTCATGTTGAGAGTTGGAAGATAGCTATACACTTTGTTTTCTCCTGCTGACCAGATGTTTAAGTAAAAAATTGAGATGGGCAGTTAACAGTGATGGAGAGTGGTTTGTATGTCTATGGATGTCCTGCTCCCTTCGCATATATTTACTTTCTTGAAAGTACGGCTGCATGCTCCCCTGAGGATGGGTTGCTTCTGTGGCAAGAATGTTACAGGTTGAACTGTGTAGAGTTGTTGTGGCAACTCTGAATTCCTCTGTTTCTTTGTCAGTGAACTACTAGAACATAATGAACTGTGTTCATAAATTTCCCTGGATAGCTCTGCTTTTAGGGCTCTAGGCAGATGCCTGTCCTATATCAAGGAGCTGAGCTTGCCTTTGTTGAAGTCCCCCTATTGTTAGGATGAGGTAAATATTAGAGCTGGAGCTCTGTGTTTTTCCCCCTTATAGCTGTGGGGCATGCCTGTGCATCTCCTTCAAACAATAAAATTGGTGATGTATGAGGCACCCCTTTATATGCACAACCAGTCCATGTCATACGACTGCCATCTGCCAATGAGCACTGGCGTTTTTCTATACATAATGCAGAGACCGCTCATGCTTGGATGTGTTCCCATAGCGCCAACACCATGATGCAGCGTCTTTTTCTTTTCTCAGGAAACCGGGTTATATACATAAACCTAAGATTTAAGCCCACAACAACTATAGTTGCCGCAGTTTATGGTTGTCATTTTCCTTTTGTAAGTATTTTTCTAGATGTTATCCATGATTTATGTCTCAGTGACATGCAGGCAAACAACCAAATAAAGGATTTCAAAAAAAAAAAAAAAAAAAAAAAAAAAAAAGTATTCACTTCCTTCCTGTCACATGAGGCTGTTAACTTCCTACCCCTACTTCCAGGAAACATGGCATATATAATCTTCCAGGAAGCATATGTATATATAATCATGAAGGTCTCTAGAATCATCCAAACAAAACAAATCTTACAAGAGATCTATAGTTTTTTTTTTTTTTTTTTTTGTATACTTAGTCAAAAGTCCAAGCGGCAACTGTAAGTACATATAACATATCTCATGGGGAAATGGGGTATACTGGGGTATATCATGCTGCTCATGTTGCCTGCTTGTTAAAAACATTTTAGCATCATGCTAGCAACATGCTAACTTCATCCTAATAACATGCTAATCATGTTAGTATGTTGCTAGCATCATGCTAATCACATTAACAGCTTGTTTAAAACATGTTAACATCATGCTAGCAACATGCTAATCATGGTAATTTTGTTTTAACATTTTACTTGTGTTAGCATGTTGTTAACATGATTAGGGTAAGCAACGGCAAGACCCACTCACATTTTCTTCAGAAAATGTTCTTCAGAAAATGTACATATCTGTTTAGGGCTGGACAATAATTCAGTATCAATATGTATCACGATATAATTTTTTTCAATAACGGTGATATAAGTTTTAAACACATTTCCGATATTTCGATATACATTACCAGTGTTTCCCATACATTGGTTTATTTGTGGCGTTTGACTTCTTGAATAAACATGAGCACTGCACGTTTCCAAATCAAAACGCAGCGCGGGTGTTTTATATGAATTAATATCTGAAGGGAACCGACTGTCTTCAGAAAAGTTTCGATGGCAATTTTATTTTTTATCTGATGAAGTTCATGAGCGGATCTGCTTAGATTACAGCCATTACTGGAGAAACCGCTAGTTCCACCGCTCTCACAGCGCCTCCTGCTGGCAGAGAATCAGTTTGCATTTTCAGTAATAAGCCCGTCTCCAGCAACATGCTTTTATTGTTGCTCATTTTTTTTTTTTTTTTTTTTTTTTTTTTTCTGCAGCAACTCAGAGCACTTTTCATACTCTTTATCCTGGCTGAAGCACATTTGTTTTTGAACTGTAAGTCTTTTAAGGTTGTTTTTTTAATTTTATTTATTTATTTTTTAAAGAATTCTCATCTGCTCACCAAGCCTGCGTTTATTTGATCCAAAGTACAGCAAAAACAGTAAAATTTTGAAATATTTTTACTATTTAAAATAACTGCTTTCTATTTGAATATATTTTAAAATGTAATTTATTCCTGTGATCAAAGTTAAATTTTCAGCATCATTACTCCAGTCTTCAGTGTCACATGATCCTTCAGAAATCATTCTAATATGATGATTTGCGAATGATCAATATTTAAAACAGTTGAGCACATATTTTTCGGGATTCTTTGATGAATAGAAAGATCCAAAGATCAGCATTTATCTGAAATAAAAGGCTTTTGTAACATTATACACTATTCCATTCAAAAGCTTGGAGTCAGTATAATTTCTATTTTTAATTTTTTTGGAAAGAAATGATAGAAATTAATACTTATATTTAGCAAGGATGGTTTAAATTGATCAAAAGTGATGATAAAGACATTTATAATGTTACAAAAGATTTTCATTTCATATACATGCTGTTCTTCTGAACTTTCTATTCATCAAAGAAACCTGAAAAATAATCTGCTTAGCTGTTTTCAACATTATAATAAATGTTTTTTTGAGCAGCAAATCAGAATATTACAATTATATCTGAAGGAACATGTGACTGGAGTAATGATGCTAAAAATTCCACTTTGAAATCACAGGAATAAATTACATTTTACAATATTTTAAAATAGAAAACAGTTATTTTAAATAGTAAAGATATTTCAAAATATTACTGTTTTTGCTGTATTTAGGATCAGATAAATGCAGGCTTGGTGAACAGAAGATAGTTCTTTAAAAATCATTAAAAATCTTACTGTTCAAAAACTTTTGACTGGTAGTGTATGTTAGCCTATAGTTTGAAGTTAAAGATATTAATATTAATAAGGTGAGTCTGAGATATTTATTTGACAGTGATTTCACATTTCTTGTTTGTATGAAGGCTAAATACAAATAAAAGGTGAACATTATTTATTTGTGGTGGTTTTTTTTTTTTTCTTCTTTTTTTTCTAAAATATAGTTTTATAGGAGGAGGTTTCATATACTTGGCAAATTCATTTTTAATATGTTTGTAAGTACAGACATCTGTTGTGGGCATTCTTGGCAGTTTTTAATGAGGCTTTATTAATAGTGTTCATATCGATATCGGATATCGTGATATATCGTGATATAAATTTTGGCCATATCGTCCAGCCCTATATCTATTTAAATATTTATATATTTATATATTTATTTTAACTTTTTGATACACAATGCCCTGTTGTGGCAGCTTAGGCTAATGGCTGCACTTTGTTCTGCACTATGTTCCACCACTTTAAGACAAATGGATTTGTTGTTTGTTGTGTTTTCATATTCAATAGATAAGCTAGATGCAGCTTTTTTTTTTTTTTTTGGGTTTGCATTGAATGTTCTTCAAATTTTATACATAATAAATTTGTTTATGAACAAGTTATTTTGAGTTAGATGCCAAATGTTCTCCTCCTATTCAAATTTTGACATCGAAGGGGTGCATACAACGTATTGTTGCATATGCCGCACATTCAAATACGATTTTCCAGGGAAAAAATTAATAAATAAATAAATTAAAAAAAAACAAAACAAAAAAAAAATTAAAAACCTCAGGAAAATACATGCAGCACATGTTCACATTGGACACTATTAACATGACTATATGCATGAAATCATTCAGAAAAATTTGGGCACAAATGGGTTAAGGCAAGTCTTAAAGGAATAGTTCACCCATAGATGAAACATTTGCTGAAAATGTACTCACCTTCAGGCCATCCAAGATGCAGATGAGAAATTTGGCATTACATCACTTGCTCACCAATGGAGAACACTCATTCATTCACATTGTGTTCTCTATCTTAAAATGTAAAGTAGTATAACTGTAGTAGTATAACAACATCATATATGTCTAAAGACTGCAGTCTATCATGTAAAACAGAAGCTGAATCAGCTTATTCTAGCTGTTATTCCTGGTGAGTGGTTTCCATAAATATCTATGTGAAATTATCATTCAACTACTTTAATGGTGCTAAGCTGAAACTTACACACAGCTGGTACAACCAGCCCCTACTGTGCAATTGGACTTTTGACTCAAAACTTTATAGTTACATGAGATAGAGCCCTTGCGACACCTCACCGTATGACAGCTAGCCCAGGTGCCCCTTTTAGACATGCTTCATTGCTTCCCATTATAACATCTATATAGATACTAAAAAGATTATACAAATGTAGTGTATTTTTAACATTGTATTTATGGTCTCTGAACACAGACATCATATAACACTGTTGATGAGGGTTCAGAGTGAAACCCTGGATTGATGTGGTTTCTCAAATGAATATTGTGGATAAATGACATAGAGAGCATTATAATAAATAACATGGGAGATTATTTCCTGTGAGAATCACACAGAGCGCTCAAAACATTCTGGGGAGCTTCATTTGGCATCAGAAACAGACAGTTACCCTCGCAGTAGGCTGCAGCAAAGCCCTCATAATGTTGCTGCTTCCCACCGCTTTTATAAAGTGCCAATTTGGCAAATGGTGCAGATGTTTCACTTTTATTGTTATCACCATCATTATTCTGTTTATTTTCCTGACTATCTATCTAAGCAACTATGACATTTGGAAAAAAAAATAAGGTATTTAAATGCCCAGATCAAAGCAGCAGTTAAAACTGGAAACTCTTGCATTCAAACTTGAATTTGGCCTTTTCAGACTTGCCTTGGAGTGTGGGTTTGTGTCACATTCACATAAAACTCCAAAAGGTACTTTAAATTGCAGTTAAGAGAGTGTTGCTAAATGGTGTAAAACTGATGTGAATTAAATATGACTGACAAAAACAGTAGATAAATAAGAGCCTATTAACAAGGTTTTTAGTACCTGGAGAGAGTCTCCATTACACTTCCACTCATCTCAACGGCTGTTGCTTGGCTGGCACATGCTTTTAGCTTCATAATGATTAGAAAAACCATGTCTAGATACTGTACACACACATACATTTTGAACTGACATTCAAATTTGAAGTGAAGTAACAAACTGGAACTGTGCTCCAAATTTAAATTTTAGGAAGTTGAATTTAAAGAAATTCAAAACAACGCATATTAGTACATATTTAGAGGTGCTGTATGGCAATGTTAAAGTCAGTTCTGATTATTTATTTATTTAATGAATGAATGAATGAATGAATGAAAGAAAGAATGATCTAATCAGAAACTATTCTCTCACATAATAAATAGGCTTTTTTGGTGTTGGACAAATGTAATATCTATGCAAGACTGTGTTGAATTTGAGTTACAATTGATCCAATCCAACATATTTATGTTATACTATCAAATAGGGGTGTGCAGCGGAGCCATTATTTGTATCTGTATCTGTATCTGTGACAATCTCAAAATTATTTGTATCTGTATCGTATGCGGATAGATCCGAAAGTGGGCGTGGCTTAAATCGGAAGTTTGTCAAATTACATGAAAATACCATTTTAAATGCAAATCTGTTCGATTCGTAGTTTTCATTTAACAAATATGCCTTGTATAACTAAAGAAAGTATTATGTTTTATTAAAATTATAACTTTGTAAATATCTTCTATTTAAAACTTTATCAAAAAAGAAAAATAACTTTATTCTTCTTATTTTTCAGTGAAACTTTGTGTACAAATTTGATAAGAGACAAGCATCCATAATCTTAAATAAGAGCACTAATAGAAAAAAAAAGTTTGCTTAAACTTTAAGTAACTTCCCAGCAGGCACCAGACATCTATGTAACGTCAGGTTGACGTTGGACATGACATCGGACAGACGTTGCATTTTGGTTGAAAATGAAAATCGGGTTGACGTCAATATTTGACGTCAATTTGACGTTAACTTAACGTTGGATTTTGGTTGCACAACCTAAAAACAACAAAATCTCAACGTCAGCTGACGTCGGTATTGGACATCAATTTAACATTGACATTAGACGTTGAATTTACGTTGAATTTTGGTCACCCGACGTCGCAACCGAAATTTAACCAAATATCAACGTCTTATGACGTTGTGTGCCTGTTTTGTGCCTGCTGGGTTAGATCATGTGTTGCAGGAGTCTGTGATCATTTACGAGCTTTTTATCAACAGCGCAACAAATCATTTGAACCCTCCAAAAGCCTTGATCAAACATCGCTTTTCTTCGTCTTATATAATTAAATGTAATGGCATTCACGAAAAGGGCTAATGTAATGCATTTTTACAGTTGTATTTCGAAAAGGTTTGAAGTTAGGACCGTTTTTAGGATCTTTTTGTCGAGTTGATATAACTCCAGACACTGATATAACTCTGATTTCAGAGAGACGCGCATAGACCCCAACGCGGCTATTGATTTGCGCTCATTTCATTCATATAGGCTATAGTTTACACTCATTCACTTTATACACCCAGGCCCCTAGCCAGCTATGAGGTCTAGACCTCCGTAAATGTTTCATGTTCAGAAATAACATATGAAAAATTATTTAAAATCATGTCGCTGAATAAATTCATGTGGCTGACTTGCAGCAGCTGCGAAATGCTGGAGTGAAGGAGTTTGAAGCCTCCACTCCGCTCCGCCATGTTGCCAGATCTAGTTATTATAAGCGTCGCTGGACTTGTTTTAATACTTAATGTAAAAGCATTAATAAAGTAATTATGGCATTTATAAAGTGGGAAGATGAAGGTTTAGGTTAGAGATTCTGTATCCTATTTGCAAAATACAAGATTTAAACTTATTTTGGTGCATTTTTCAGAAGATTGTTTGTGTTTGTTTTTGGTAGCAATATCTGGCAACAATGCTTCGCCGGCACTGACAGCAGCAATCAAAAAAGGAGCGCGCTGATAGTTTACTGCTGAGGAGACCACATTCGTCAGACAAACGCAATGATCACCATGATATTATCTGTACGAAACTGTGTCAAACGCTATCAAAGCAGTACTAGCCATTATTATTGCACAAATCTTAACAACCGCAGTCCTCACTAATATAGTGCTGTTCCAGCAAACGTGTGTCTGCCGAATATTTTTTCGGTTATTCGGATAAATCCGTCAATCGTTTTGAAGCCATTATCCGTGCCTTTCCGAATAAGGTATTCGGCTTCGGGCACACCCCTACTATCAAAGTATATTAGATTTATTAGATTTAAAAATAATATATAAATCAAAAATACATCAGTAGCATGTATCAGTAAGTTCTGTGGTTAAATAATTGAAAGCAAAAAAAAGAAAGAAAATATCACTAGAATATTGCAGTGTAATCAAATGTACCATGTTCTTGCACCCAGAACTGAATCGCACTGATTACTGTTGAGGAGGAAATTAATTCTAGGTGTGTTAAGAGTCAGTGGTTTAAAAATCCTTATCTTGTTTTTTTCCATGTTTTTGCATGTGCATGTGTTTAAAAGGCCTTTACCTACAGCGGGACCTCATTTAAAACTGTCTGATTACTGTAAGGGTCTAAATAATTGAAAAGAAAAAAAAAAAAACTGTTTAAATTAAATCAAAGTAAGCAAGCTTAACAAAATAAGTAAGCTAATATTGTGCTAGATTTAGATCACAATATTGTCTGTTAATATGCTAGTGCTAAGAGTAAGCATATGTCTGTTTACATGCAGGTAAACAAATATGTCAAACACATGAACAAGGAGAGCTGTTAAAGTTTAACTTCCTTAACTCAATCTGAAAAAGAATCCACAAATCATTTTTTCTTTCTTTCTTTTTTGGTGTAATTACACATGAGGATTAGAGGGCAAATTCCAGGAAAGGCATTAGCAATTAGAACTCTGGAGGCCGACAAGGAATGTAATTATAGGCAATGTGTGTGATTAAGGAAAGAGGTTCGATAAATTGCATTAACATACTTTAAAAGTCAGAGAGAAGATCCCACTAGGGGGCCAAAAGAGGCTAAAGACAGATGCAAGTATTGATTTCACATTCCTGATGGAAATTTATTTGGTGACTACAGAGGAATGAGGGCCGTTTCATGCAAACACAGTCAGAGACTCTCAGAGCAGAAAGACAGAAGCCAACTTTGAATATACTGTATGAATTATGTTAAAAAACGCATGGTGACTGTAACAAAGGGAGAGCAATCACATATGAAAAGATAAAAAGAGTTAACAGCGACGGCTTTGTTTCATGTGCAACATTAATGATCCGAAGAGAACCGCCATACAGAAAGAAGTCCTGAAACTACAACCCACATCCAATTAAGCACACATTAATTCCAATTCTTGCATGCTCAGACATGCCTCCTCTTTGTCTATCCTTCCCTTTGATCTCCTTGACGGTAATTTTCTCAGGCAAACCAGGTGTGCTCTTTAATGAGCCATTAAGTTCACAAATGCAGTCAATGCCAGGAAACCTCTGAGAAGTTGGCTGTAATTGATGGGACAGGCCATGGGAGCATAGCACGGCTCATTTCTGAAAGGTGATTAAGGGAAGTTGCCTCAGTGTGAAGGCACTGCTCGCTTTGGCTCTTTTTGACTCTCTGGACAATTGCCCCAGCTTCTTGAAGTCAAAAAGGAGAGAGACGGATGGAAGATGGAGGATAGAGTGGTGGGGGGGGGGACTGAGACAGATGCCTGGCACAGCCTGAAACACAGCTGCCGGCTTTAATCGACTTTTTGGTTGGGAAGGATTTTCTCGTCCAAGGACCCACTCCCTCAAATCTGCTTAGAGGCCTACTGGCAGAGGCCTCCAATCCCACAGTTCAATGCCACATTGTAACCTGCATGCTGATGGATTGGCAAAGACATGAGATGTCTGTAGTAAGGTACTGGAACTACTGCTGTCTTTCTTTTTTGGGGTTGCGAAACCTAATCGCATGTGGCACCTCAATTATGATGGTTTATGAAAGTGTTATTCAAACAAACGATGGCAGACGAAAAATAGTTTCTTCTTTAGTTGGAACGATACTTTCAGGTGGGAAACACATTTTGTTTTTCTCTTCTTCAAAAAATCAATGTTACTGCCAATATGTCACATTATGTTAATGCTGATTATAATTGTTGTAATTTTTTAAATTTCTGACGGTAAAAATGCAGCATCTTCTCTCTCTTTTTTTGATGTTTAGCTGCAGGTACAGTAGTTTAACCCAGGCCTGTCTGAGTGAGAAATGGTTCCATTTACATTTTCACTTGAGCATGGTTTAGTTTGGTGTTATTACAAACCGTTTCCGGCATAATGTTCTTGGCACAGTTAGCTAACAGCTGATGATGGAAAAGGAGTTTAAAAACTTCCACAAACTCACCCCAGTTTTATTAGCACTTTAACACACAGACCCCCGGTTTCACAGACAAGGCTTAAGCCTCGTCCTAGACTAAAATGTAAGTCTTAGCTGTTGAACTGAAATAAAGTTGCACTGACTGATCTTAAAACATATCAGTGCCTTTGTCTCAAGATGCACACCAGTAATGTTTTTTTTCCAAGCATGTTTATAAAAAATTACTTAAATGTCCTAATTGAACTATGGCCTAATCCTGGCTTAGTCTAAGCCCTGTCTGTGAAACCAGGCCAATATCTGATAACTTTATGAACTCCTGACTGAAAGTTGAATTACTCAGACTCATACTGTAAAATTTTTACTCATATACATCTTAACACTTACTGCAACTGCAACTTAGGGTTATTTGATTATTTATACATCATTTTCAGAAAAAAAAAAAAAACGTTAAAATGTGGAAATCAAATATGATTTGTTGGTCCAACACATCCCGTAAATGCTCAATCGGATTAAGATCTGGGGAATTTGCCATCAGGGAACACTATTGCTATGATGTACACAGTCTGCAACAATCTTTAGGTAGGTGGCATGTGTCAAAGCAAATAATAATAATTCCTTACATTTATATAGTGCTTTTCTGGGCACCCAAAGCGCTTTACATAGAAGGGGGGAAATCTCCTCAACCACCATCAGTGTGCAGCATCCACCTGGATGATGCGACGGCAGGCATATTGCGCCAGAACGCCCACCACACACCAGCTTATTGGTGGAGAGGAGACAGAGTGATGAAGCCAATCAGCAGATATGGGGATGATTAGGAGGCCATGATGGTCAGAGGTCAGTGGGCAAATTTGGCCAGGATGCCGGGGTTACACCCCTACTCTTTTTTTTCGAAGGACATCCTGGGATTTTTAATGACCACAGACAGTCAGGACCTCGGTTTAACGTCTCATCCGAAAGACGATGCTTTTTGTCAGTATAGTGTCCCCGTCACTACACTGGGGCATTAGGACCCACACAGACCACAGGGTGAGCACCCCCTGCTTGCCTCCCTAACACCTCTTCCAGCAGCAACCTGGTTTTCCCAGGAGGTCTCCCATCCAGGTACTCACCAGGCTCAACCCCACTTAACTTCAGTGGGCAACCAGTCTTGGGCTGCAGGGTGATATGGCTGTTGGCTACATGAATCCACATGAATACCGGAACCCAAGGTTTCCCAGCAGAACATTGCCCAGAGCATATCGCTGCCTCCATTGACCTGCTTTCTTCCCATAGTACATCCTGCTGCCATAAATGATGCACACATATCCGGCCATTCACCTGATCTAAAACAAAATGTGATTCATCAGACCAGACTTTATCTTAGATTGCAAGTGCTTTTGGCAGTGGACAGGGGTCATTGTGGGCTACGCAGCCTTATACACAGCAAACTGTGGACTGTGTGTACTTGCACGTTTCTATAATGGCCAACATTAAGTTCTTCAGTAATTTGAGGTACAGTAGCTCTTCTGTGTGATCGGACCAGACAGGCTAACCATTGCTCCCCACATACATCAGCTGGAAAGAAAAAAAAAAAAAAAAAAAAAAAAAAAAAATTCTGATTGTCATGTCAGGCTTTACAGGGTTAAAGTATAACCAGCCCTGTGAAGCATGCAAATTGGAGAGTTGTTCACATCTGTTGGACCTAGTAGACCAACTGTATTTTGTGCAGATGATCCATTACCAGGGACTGTGGCTTTTTCAGAGTTTTCAAGTCTTCTAGAGCTGATTACACTCTTCCCCTCTCCTGGGATGGAAAGGACTGGTACTGAAAACCCCCACAGAGCTGACTGGCAATTGAGTTTTTTTTTGTTGTTGTTAATTTTTTTCTCTCTCTGGATCCAATTCCATCCAATGTCTTTGCTTTACCTGTTTGAAAAACTTCTGAAACCCTTGCTATAATATAATGAATACGTGATCAATATGTTGTTTAGATAGATAAAGTATAGATTTTGAATTGCCATGAACTGAGAAAAAGGCTTTTGAGCTGAGACTCTTTGATTATTACCTCTCATTTGTTGTAAAAAGAAGCAGGCTGATAATTTATTTGTATATGGAGATAAACTGTACAAACCAATGCTTTTACAATCACAAACTGTGAGAACAGGGTTAACAACCATCCTGCATAATACAGGATCATCCCATATTGAAATATGAAACGGTTCATCCCTTATTGAATCAATACTGGATGCGATTTGCCCCATGTATTTCATCTGTGCACAATTAGCATGATGCGCTAATTGTAATTTCATACGGTATTCAGAATGGATAATATGCAAATTGACATGGCATACTTGTAAGACTTCTGAAATACAAACAACCTAATGCTTCTGCTCTCTACCTCTCTTCATTCTCTCTTGGCACTTACAAGTATTGTTTTAAATGGACTTAACCAGCCAATTGGGATCCATCTGCAATTTTTAATCAATTATGCGCAAACAAGCAATCAGTATTTAAGCCAATTAGTCACACCTGTGACACATAACACATCTGCTTCCTGCTGTGTTAAATGCATGAGCGTGTATAAAGCATATCACAGTGAATAACTGCCTCATCAGCAATGTTAAGATAAATACTGGCTTTAATGAGTAATCTAACACAGCCCTTCCACTTTTTCCAAAACACTGCACACTTGTGATATTACCTATGGTCAGTAAAAATGAATGTTAGCTTTAGCAGAGAATGCATACACATCTTGCTAGCAAATAAACAGTCTCTGTGTAGAGCACTGCAATGAAAGATGAGTCTATAAATAATTTGTCTTCATTTCATACATTCTGCGGGTTCACATATCAAAATACGAAACAGATTAGAGTCGTTTGGGCAGTAAGTGATGCTATAAGAGGCACAGAAACTGCTAGCATCACCTTGAATGTCCCATTCACTTAATGATGTCATGTAACTTCTTCTTTTCAACTGAATCAATGAGTTTTTTATGGACTCTGGCAGGCTACTTAAACAGTAATTGCTAATTTATGTCATCCTAATACTTAATGCCTCTGGACAGAAAGATGATGGATAATAAGGTTCAGTATAAAAAAGAACAGGAACTCTTGAAAACAAATGGCATTTCAAAATGACAAGGCTCATTCTTCATCAGCTTGCCACACAGAGACATTTTCTCTGGCACGCAGCGATCAAATGAGCTTTGGATGAGAAAAAAAGAAGTGACCTAAAGTGGCACCAGTGAACAAAGTTTCATTAAGGTACCAAAAGCATAACATCAATATGAAGAAGATGATGCTTAAACAGGGTCAATAATTCACATGAAAAAAGGCAGTGTCTCTAAGTCAATAGCTACATTTACGTGGACACCTTTTGTTTCAGTCCGATTGATGAATCTGAACATAGTGTTTACATGAACACTAAATAAAGTGATCGGGTTGATGTGCATGTTTATATTTCACAAGCTTCAAGTTGGATTTGATCTTTTGACATGTGCAAAAATAAACAGAGTTCCCCGCTGTTTCAAAATGTGCATACTAGCCTTCCTCCTCCTCCTTTTCTTTGTTTTAAAATGCAGTCTTTATATGTATCTGCTTTGGGTGCTAATTAGGAGACAACGAGCACATGAAGATTTGTGCTTCATTGTTTATATTTATCAAGCAGAGAAAATGCAGCTTTCTGTGCCGAAAACAAGGCGTCTATGGATGAAAGTCCGAAACAAGGATTGGTGGTGCATTTGTCCTGCACCATTTCACAGACACTAGTGGAAGGAAAATTTTAGAATGACATAACCATCATTTATGATACTTACGATTCAATAATAACAGCTCGTTCCGTGCGTCATATATCATTACACCAGTTCTACATCATTGCACATGCTCAGAACTTTTCAGTTTCTGTTTTCAGTCCAATCAAGATTTTACATGTCCTATCCAACGGATTAGAAAATGTTTAAACCACCCTTTACAACCCGAATGAAATTTGGATTCATTCTGATTTGTGGTTGCATTTAGTGTTTTTTATTCCAACTGTGCTACTAGCCTGATATCAAACAGATTATTGTAAATGCAGCTACTGTGATGACCTGTTTATCCAATGAATGCGATAAAGCCCACTTGTAAAAATAGGGCCCAATGTACTGTGAAGGATTTTTCCATATTGTTTTTTCATAGGAGTTTTACTTGTAGTTTGAATTGTACATACATTGTTGCAACTCACAGGGTTAAAGGTTTATTTATTTATTTATTTTTTAATTTAAGGTTAATTTATTTTATTTCTTTTCTTACAGTTTTCTTATAGCAATGGTGTGCAAATCGGACTGGGATGTGTTTCCCAAAAGCATACTTGCAAGTTCTGTCATTACCATTCCCTGTCGATATTTTCACTCGTACTGTGTCGTAAGATGTTTGAATGGGAAAAACTCCTTTTTTTTCCTCTTCAGCTGAAGCCTTTTCTATCACGCAGTGAACCGTCTCAGGTTACATATGTAACCATGGTTCCCTGAGTAGGGAACGAGACACTGCGTCCTCTAGATATATGCTTCAGACACCGGTCACGCTGATGGCGTTCCCCATAGCGACCCCTAGAGGACGCAGTTCGAAGTTCCCTTGAAAGGGAAGTGCACGTCCATTGGTTCGTGCAGTGCTATAAAAACGAACCAATGGCTTTGCTGCCGCATCTCAGATTTCTTCTCTTCAGCGACGAAGATTTTTCCTCGCTGACTCTTTGCTGATGCCGACATCGCCGTAGAAATGCCTCAGCAGCTGGATTGGACCTTTGCAGCTCTGCTGTTATTCCCGGTCTATCCCCTGCCGCCATCCGGCAATCGTCTAAAAGAGCCTCACAAAAAGAGCAAATTCGGCGTTGTTTCAAATGCCGTGCCATCATTATAAGACGTGCAGTGCTACCCTGCACGCTGATGATGGTCACGCTGAGTGCATGTCAGGCTTGGGGAAATCCCATGCTGACGCTGTGCTCAGCGGGACTGATTGCTCGCACTGCGAGTCTTTCAGTCTTGCCTCTCTGCACTCTCAGATCACTTTCTTTTCAGAGAGCGACTCCGCCCCGCTCCTCTGCAAGGAAAAAAACAGTGGGGCAGAGGAATTGAGTGGCCGGAGACGAACGAGCTCACGTCAGCTCAGTGTCCGCGTGCCTCGCCGTCACCACAGAGAGAGGTTTCTCCCATCTGCTTCACCCAGCCCGATCAGCGTCCCTCTGCAGTTGCGAGCGACATGATCTCGTTCGGTGGGAACGCCATCAGCGTGACCAGTGTCTGAAGCACATATCTAAACACAACAATAACATTGGCCGGCGACAGCCTATGACGTCATTACCTGGCGCCGCCACAGTATAAAGGGACGCCGGGAAAATACGTCATTCACTTCTTCACCTGAAGCTTGCGTCCGAAGCATGGCACCGAGCCTAGAGGACGCAGTGTCTCGTTCCCTACTCAGGGAACCATGGTTACATATGTAACCTGAGACGTTCCCTTTCAAGGGAACTTCGAACTGCGTCCTCTAGGTGTCGCTATGGGGAACGGAATACCCACGCCGCCATGCTGAGGGGAGTGCAAAGCCAGGCACAAAAGGCAAGCACTAAGTACCAACTCTACCCGGCTAAGGGAGTTGCCCCTGGGACGGGTGAATGGCTGTCAGTGACATTATCCCCTTCGGCCAAAAACCTGAGCTGCATACCCCAGAACTTACCTGTTAGAGGCCGGGCCTCCTGGACCCAAGGTAGAGCTCAAAGGCTTGGAATCAGAAGCAGAGATTCCTTTAAGGGGATACGACCAAGCGCCTAGGATAGTAACTAGGTCTTGGCCTGTCACCCAGGGGCTACTGCTTGCTCTGCATGAGCTCGCTGAAGGAACGGTCTCAACAGATCCTTGGTAGCAACACCCTGTTCAAGTCAGTATCACTAGGGATACATAGATAGAGTGGGGCCCAAGGTGAAACCGGGGCCTGACCGACTCAAAGAAAGGGCACGAAGCCACAGCGCGTAACCCATACCGTACAGGATTTTAGAAAGACCGGAAAACACTTGGTGTGCAATCTTACCACAACGTAGCTTTCAGAAAGTACACAGAGACTAGCGTGCGTACTTACCATAACATGGATTGTAAACACCGTTCTAGGGTTCTGAAGAACATAGGGTCACAGAGCTCTGGGGGAGTGAAGAACCCAACTCTCAGCATGAGAGGGAACTCAGACGCTCAGAATGGAGCGGCATGCTCATAGGTAACCCTCTATGATGAGGGGAGCAATGCTAGCTCTACCAACAAGGAGAGCAACCCCACAGGGAGGCATAGAGAGGCCTAACAACCTGAGGCTGCTGATGACAGAGCTCTGGGGGAGCAGAGAACCCAACTCTCAGCATGAGAGGGATCTCAGACACTCAGAAGGGAGCGGCATGCTCATAGGTGACCCTCTATGGTGAGGGGAGCAATGCTAGCTCGACCAATAAACATAGCTCTGGAGAGCGGAGAACCTAACTCTCAGCATGAGAGGGAACTCAGACGCTCAGAAGGGAGCGGCATGCTCATAGGTGACCCTCTATGGTGAGGGGAGCAATGCTAGCTCGACCAACAAACATAGCTCTGGAGAGCGGAGAACCTAACTCTCAGCATGAGAGGGAACTCAGACGCTCAGAAGGGAGCGACATGCTCATAGGTGACTCTCAATAGTGAGGGGAGCAATGCCAGCTCGACCAACAAGGAGAGCATATGGTCACAGAGCACTGGAGAGCGACTATGAGATGGACAGCCTTTCCCTGGCAGTGTTTGATGCGGAGGAGTTTTTGGGCTCGTTGTCTGACCCCGCCCTCTTGCCGCCGTCTTCCTCTCGCAGCACCAGGCCCAAAACGGACGAGGAGCTCGTCTGGATTATGACAAAGGCTGTCGGTGAGCTCAGGCTCGAGTGGTCTCCGCCTCAGGAGCCCTCGCGCAGCAGGCTTGACGAGTGGTTTCTCCCGGGGCGCCAGCAAGCCCCCCGCCAACGCTCGTCCCCCTTCTTCCCGGAAGTCCACGACGAGCTCACTAAATCGTGGCGCGCCCCCAACTCATCTTGCATTAGACCTTCTGCTTCCTCCGCCCTCTCCTCCTTTGACGGCGCCGAAGAGAAGGGATATGAGCACTGCCCCCTCTGGATGAGTCTGTGGCCGCGCATCTCTGCCCGCCCACGGCGATCGGATGGAAGGTGAGGGCAAACCATCCATCCAAGCTGTGCAGAGCTACTTCTGCACTCGCTGGACGCGCCTACTCGGCTGCTGGACAAGCGGCTTCAGCGTTGCACTCGATGGCGGTCCTCCAGGTCTTTCAGGCCAAGATGCTCGCCAGCGAGGAGGCCGGTCTCGATGCGGCTTCGCTCAGGGACCTGAGGAGCGCAACGGACCTAGCCCTGCGCGTCACCAAAGCCACCGCCCAGGCCATCGGGCGGTCTATGTCCAGCCTGGTGGTGTTAGAACGCCATCTGTGGCTCACCCTGACGGAGATGAAGGAGGCAGATAAGATCCCCTTTCTCGACGCTCCAGTCTCAGCCAACAGCCTGTTTGGGCCGGCAGTGGAAGGATTCGCAGAGCGGTTAACGGAGGCTCAGAAGTCGTCTCAGGCGATGCGACACTTCCTCCCAAAGCGCTCCAGTTCCTCTGCTGCTGCCAGTCGCCCCAAACCTGCGCCGACTCAGCAGCCCTCCAAGCCAACGTCAGCCACCCCCGAACCCAGGCCCCCTAAGGACTGGCAGGATAGGGGACGTTTCCGCTCTGCGAGACATTACCGCTTCCCGAAGCGCCAAGGACCCCAGCCCAAGATAGCCCTAGATCCTGCGCCTCAGAAATCCTACTGAACAGGCAGGCAGAAAGAGGAGGGGCCCAAGTCTCACTACCACCGGACCACCCCGCAAGCAGCCTCTTATGTGCCTCTTGTCGCCCCGCTTAGCGCTGGGTGCAGAGGGAAATGTGTTATTAGTCCCCCAAGGGCCCTCTCTAGTGCCCGGGTGTCCGACCGCTGTGATAGCGGACAAAATAAAACACATACATTTTCAAAAAAAGAGCAAATATCCTCTTCTGCCTACCATAAGCGTCCTGCCCTTATGCAGCCAGTCTCCAGAGCCTATCCATCCTCTGGCCACATGGGCCATAGCCTGGCAAGCCATCCCCGGAGTGTCAGATTGGGTAATGGCTACAATAAGACGAGGTTATTCACTCTAATTTGCTCAAAGGCCACCACGCTTCCGCGGTCGCCACCACAGTGCGCAGCAAGGACGCTCAGGTCCTGCACGCAGAGGTGATGAATCTGCTGGTAAAAGGAGCCATAGAAGTCGTTCCTCCAGCCCAGAGCGAGTCAGGCTTCTACAGCCGCTACTTCCTCGTCCCCAAAAAAGACGGTGGCCTGCGACCTATTCCAGACTTCAGACTCCTGAATCGCGCCCTGGTAAAAAGGTCGTTCAGGATGATCTCGTTGAAACAGATCCTCTCGCAAATACTGGTACATGTCGCTGGATTTGAAAGACGCATACTTTCACATCCAGGTAGCCCCCATCACAGATGATTCTTGAGATTCGCATTCGAGGGGGTGGCATATCAATACAGGGTCCTCCCGTTTGGTCTGTCCCTGGCTCCCCGCACCTTTACGCGATGCATGGATGCGGCTCTCTCCCCTCTGCGACAGATGGGAATCCGCATACTCAACTACCTCGACGACTGTCTCATTCTGACACTGTCGGAGGCGGTTTCAACATCACACAAGACCCTCATCCTCAGCCACCTGGAATGCCTGGGGCTCAGGGTCAACTTTGCCAATAGCATTCTGTCACCCAGCCAACGAGTGTCGTTCCTGGGGACAGTTATCGACTCAGTGCAGATGACAGCAACTGTCTCAGCAGAACGAGCCATGACAATTCAGCGCTGTGCGGCCTCCTTCAAGGAAGGAACTGTCCGCCCACTCAAGGCCTTCCAGAAAATGCTTGGCCTTATGGCAGGGGCTTTGCCAGTGCTTCGACTGGGCCTGCTTTACATGCGGCCCATCCAGTTCTGGCTGAAGCAGAGGGTTCCATCTGCAGCTTGGCGTCACGGTCGCCATCGCATAACGGTGAATCGGGCCTGTGTATCAGCCCTGAACCGTTGGAGGGACCCCCTCTGGTTGAAGCAAGGGGTGATTCTAGACATGGCGCTCAGGAGGAAGGTCGTCACGACAGACGCTTCCAACAAGGGTTGGGGAGCTCTGTGCGAGGGCAAACCGGCCTTCGGCCTTTGGTCCAAGGAGGAATCGGGTCTGCACATCAACTGCCTTGAAATGCTAGCAGTGTGCCGTGCCTGTCAATTCTTCCTGCTGGACATAAGGGGACACCACGTGCTAATACACTCAGCAGGTCCGTGGTGTCGTACATAAATCACCAGGGCGGCCTCGTCTCGAAGCACCTCTGCACGCTAGCGAAAGACCTTCTTGTTTGGGCTCAGACCAATCTGCGCTCACTGAAGGCGACGCATGTGCCGGGCAAATTGAACCAAGGAGCGGACATGTTGTCAAGGAACAACGTCTCCTCAGAGGAGTGGACACTCCACCCGCTCGCAGTTCAGAAAATCTGGGAAGTCTTTGGCAGAGCTCGAGTAGACCTCTTTGCCTCTGAAGACAACTCTCATTGCCCAATCTATTTCACAAGGAGCACGGATGCCCTGGCCCACGAGTGGCCCAGCCTTCCGCTCTGTGCATTCCCTCCTATCGCTCTGCTACCACAGGTACTCAGATGAGTCAGGGAGCAATGGCACAGGCTTCTTCTAATAGCCCCCCTCTGGAAGAACCAATCGTGGGTGTCGGAATTATTCCAGCTGCTCGAAGCAGCTCCGTGGCCAATTCCCTTCAGGCGGGACCTCCTCTCTCAAGCGAACGGCGCTCTATGGCATCCACGGCCCGAGTTATGGGCCCTGCATGTGTGGCCGCTCAACGGGAGGCTTTGGCCCTCCCAGAGCGTGTCTTAAACACTATGGCAGAAGCTAGAGCCCCGTCTACCAGACGCCTCTATGCTCTGAAATGGTCCATTTTCTCGGCTTGGTGTCAAGACCGCGACTTAGATCCGGTCACCTCTGAGGTATCAGTGGTTCTCTCATTCCTGCAGGAGATGCTGGATAAGCAGCGTTCCCCATCCACCATCAAGGTTTACGCTTCAGCCATAGCGGCTTTTCATGCTCCTATTGCTGGCCATTTGGTGGGCAGAAATAGTGCAGTGGTTCAGTTTATTCGAGGCGCCAGGAGACTTAACCCCCCGTGTCCTCGTACAGTTCCATCTTGGGACTTGCCAACCGTACTAAGGGCCTTGAAAGGCCCCCCGTTTGAACCACTGCAATCTGCGAGCCTCAGATCACTCTCGTTCAAAACCGCCCTGCTGCTAGCGCTGGCATCGGTTAAGCGAGTAGGAGACCTACAGGCCCTTTCCATCAACCCTGCTTGCCTGGAATTCGGGCCTAACGACTCCAAGGTCGCCCTGAAACCAAGGCTGGGTTATGTACCTAAGGTGCTTTCCACTCCGTTCAGAGCCCAGGTCATAGCGCTTTTCGCGCTTCCCCCCTTGACGGAGGACCAAGAATTGAACCTGTTCTGCCCTGTCAGGGCCATTAGGGTGTACTTTGAGCGTTCTGCCTCTTTCAGGAGATCAGAACAGCTTTTTGTTAGCTTCGGTAACCGCGCTAAAGGCCGCCCTGTTACGAAGAAAAGAATTTCCAGGTGGTTAGTGGATGCTATCGCCCTAGCATACTCCTCCTTGGGTTTGCAGTGCCCCATTGGAGTAAGAGCCCACTCCACCAGAGGCATTGCCTCGTCCTGGGCTTGGTCCAGCGGGGTGTCCATTTCGGACATTTGTGAGGCTGCCGGCTGGTCCTCGCCGTCCACATTTGCAAGGTTTTACAGCCTGGATGTCCCTGCCTTACAGACCAGAGTCCTTTCTGTTTAACCGCCTCCGGCTGGTTTAGCAGCCTTAGGGGTTCACTTGACCAACTTTGTTCAAGTCCCTCCTTCACTTGGGCGGTCCATATTATATGGACACTAGGTATACTTATGGGACGACACCTAGGCCACAGATGACCCTGAGGGCTCAGCTTGTGCTTGGTGTATTCCATTGACTCCCCTGGGTCTTCTCCCATGGGAGTCTTGGTTTTGAGTCGTTCCCCATCATAGCACGGTGTGATTGTACTGGTTCTCATACAAGCGTCTTACGCTGCAGTACGAGTGAAAATATCGACGGGGAACGTACTCGGTTACTTTCGTAACCTCGGTTCCCTTAGATATGGGAACGAGTACTGTGTTCCTGGCCGTGTTATGAGCTGCATGCCTCAGTCGCTTCATTCGAAGAAATCTGAGATGCGGCGGCGAAGCAGTCGCCTATATAGCCGTTTTGGCGGGCTATGGCGGGCTGCTCAGCCATAGGCTCGCTCGTCGCTGCCACCGAGCCATTGGTTCGTTTTATAGCACTGCACGAACCAATGGACGTGCAGTTCCACTGCGTGATTGAAAAGGCTTCAGTTGAAGAGGAAAAAAGGAGTTTTTCCCATACAAGCGTCTTACGACGCAGTACTCGTTCCCATATCTAAGGGAACCGAGGTTACGAAAGTAACCGAGTACGTTTTACCTCAATGACTTGGTGTTTCCCGAATCCATAGTTCAAATGAACATTTGCAAACAGCATAGTTGTGTGGTTGGAACTACAGGTCTCAACCTGTGGTTAGAAGCATAGCTTCTTGTTAGGATGCTACATTGATGCCAAATAGATCATGCTCTTGAGAAAAATAAGCAAGCTAGTACAATCTACATCAGAGGTGTCCAGTCCTGCACCTGGAGGGCCAACATCCCGCAGATTTTAACTCCAACCACCTCCAACATACTTGCCTAAGACTAAGCAAGTAATCCTGAACACCTCGATTAGCTGACTGGGCATGTTCAGTTAGGGTTGGAGCTAAACTCTGCAGGACATTGGCCCTCCAAGAGCAGGTTTGGACCCCCTGATCTATATTTTTCATTCCATAAATGAATTTGTTAAAAGAATTAAAACAGTGTTTTTGAAAAGAGAGTGTGTACGTGCTCTAGTACCACAGGGAACCCCAGAGTGATGTACTGTAAGGGAACCAGCAAGATAACTGAGAGCCAAAATAGCGAAGCACTCCTGAGATGCCATGTTCATTATTTACAGCAATAATCTAACATTAATTTGATCTCGAACTGATTAATTAGCAGAACATATCACTCCACCACTTGCTTGATGTCATTAACAATAGTTCTATTCAACGTGGTTTGAACGACAGATGTGCAACAAAGTTCCTATGTTTTTCGGAAACAGTAATGTCTAGGTATCTAGTTTCTCCAAAAATGTATAGTTAAGCGGTTAGTTACATTGGGAAACACACCTGTGAATAGGGACTGGTGGAAATGGAAGCATTGATTACAAACATATTTTGAATATTGTTGGTCTAAAGTGCTTTTATGTATACTCAATTCACATTTCTTAGAAATTGTTACTTTTTTTTTGTGTCAATGTTAATGACACTTTGTTTATATATATAACGGTATAGTAATATATATATATATATATATATATATATATATATATATATATATATATATATAAATAAATACAACATTAGCTTATAGTGTAAGGGGGAAAAAAGTTACAAATCAAGAAATTAAAATTCATTATTACTCTCTCTCATGTCATTCCAAGCCCAGACCTTGGCTCATAAATCATTTTAATGATTCTGAAAGGGGGATGTATTATAAAACATTTAATAAATGAGATTTCTCTACCTCCATTGAAAGTCCAAAACTTAGAACCAAGCTGTTTAATCCAAATCTTCTGAGGTCCAAAATGGGGTTATATTAATAAATTAATGGACAGACAAAAAAAAAAAAAAAAAAAAAGAAAAAAAAGAAACAATGATATATTAATATTATTTTAAAATGACTTGATCATGACTTTTTCTTGGATATCTCTTTGAATTTTACTCTATAATACAGAACCTTGAAGGAATCATTACTTTCTGAACTTCAGGCACTGCATAGATTGAACAATTCACATTCTAATGTGCTTTTAATGCAACGGAAGACTTTGGTTTAATCATCAAATATTTGTAATCTTCAGCTCAGACAGTAAAATGACTCTTTTATTATAAGCCAAAATTGCCAGCATGTTCCAGAATGAGCCTGATCAATGAAGCGAGGGTAGCTATATTATTTGTAACAGACTGCGCCAAACTAAAATGTCTTCTATTTTATGTCAGACTTTTGGCAGCACAAGAAAAACTTTTTTCACAGCTTTTATTAATTGTTGCAACATTTTCGATTGAGGTTTTTGTTTTGCGATGGTAGAAGTCAGGGATCCTTGAGCTCTTTTGCCACCTATGTGCACTAATTTTAGATCTCTGACTGAGTACAGATGGGACCATTTTTAACAGGTTAAAATGAACTCTAATGATGATGAGAGGCACAACCTAATCAATGCAGGTTGTCATAATTGCAGCATGATAAGTGTTTACCGTGTAGATTATGGCACTGCTATGCTTGGTGGAGTGGCACTCCTTGTAGTTTTGACTTAATCAGCATATTGCGACATGAACAGCTGTCTCAATGAGTCAGCTTCAACTCTGAGAGCACAGCAAACTGTGTGCTGATTATTAATCACTTGAACAGCCAGATTTCAATATTTCACTCTAATCAATGGCTTTATTACTTTGGTTGAAGTTAGTGAGATCATGAACTAGGAAAGTAGCGCTCAATACAAACAAGACAAACTTAGATGTCACACTGATACTACGAATGGGTGGCATTTTTCTATTTTTATTTTCATTTTATGTTCAAACTTTCTTTGTAGAAAACCCGAGTTTCAATCAAACCAACAATGTTACAATACTGGAATGATGCATCGGATGCCTTGCATCTAAAAGACGTTACGCATACGTATACTGAGCCATTACTGCTTGGAAATAATGTTTGTATAATCATGCCAAGCTTTCCAGTTAAAAACTTGGCTCTAAATGGAAGCATTTACTCCATAATGAAAATGATGTCATTTCACTCACCATTTTTACTTTACTTTTAAACCTATGTGCTGATATTTTTTTTTTTATGTGGACACAAAAGGTGATTTTTGGAAGACACTTTCCACTGCCCCCTTCCGTACAGAAGGGCGCAGTGGAATTTTTGTGTTATTTTGAGTATACTGAAACCATATGATAGCTTTATGTGAGGAACTAAACCAAACTTATTCAGTGTAAAAATCATAATAATATTCATCACAAATGCTCTGAAATTTTTTTGGTCAGTGTATGCTTTGAATCTGAAAGAAGTCCTAAATTACGCAAGAGAGTACCTTGAGCCATTACTGCTTGGAAAGAATGTTTAATCGTGTTAAGCTTGCCAGCTTAAATCTTAGCTCCCAAATCCACCCTGTACATCTGAAAGCTGTCCTGGAATGGCGCCATCTCAGGTAACCCCTGAGATTACCTGGCATGTCACAAGAGCAAAAAGGATTTTGAGTTTGACAATATTGACTTAGAAGTGTTTCCTCAAGCAAAAAAAAAAAAAAAAAAAAAAATACAAAATAAAAAGTGAATGAAGGTTTGGGAGAAGCTAGTTTATCTACTCCTGTCAATCACTGTTTTACAGTATATAAATAGCTACTTATATTTTATACCATGACAGTCCTTGCCCATGTACTAATTACCAAATTGAGTGGTCCGGGGGCAAGTTTGTTGTCAAGTGTCTAGCCATCTTGGACAATAAGCCAAATCTGACCTTCACCAAGAGTTATATGAAAATAAAATCACTTGAATTATTGTTAAATTACAGCAGTCCTAATCTTAGACAGTGCAACATCATTTGGATATGACTAGGGTCAGGGGTGGTATTTTCTTAATTAGCTATTTATGCCTGAGGGCTAACAGCAACACAGTGCTGGCGGGTGTTCATTGAAATTCATGTAGTCTGTAAATGTGTTGTTTGTTTGTTTTTTCCCCTCTCTCTCTCTCTCTCTCTCTCTCTCTCTCTCTCTAAATTTGGTTATTTATCCATTATCAAAGGACAATACAGAAAGAAAAAAAAAAAAGAAAGAAAAGAAATGCATACATACATACATACATACATAATGAGAATTGTTTTTATTTTATAACTGTTTCTTAACTGTTTGTCTTATTTACGGTTGCAGAGATGGTGGAGTCTATCCCAACCTCTCGGGCTGTAGCCAGAAAAACACTCTGGACAGATGACCAGTCCATCACAGCATAAACAATAATAATTTACCCAATAATGAAAATGCTGTTATTTTACTTACCCTTTTTACTTACCTAACACCTGCGTGTTTTATGTATGTACATATGTGGAACACAAAAGTTGATTTTTTGGAAGAAACTTCACACAGCTCTTTTCCATACAAGAATATATAATTTTGTGCTATTTTATAGCACAAGTATACCGAAGCCATACAATAGCTTTGTGTGAGGAACTGAATGAAGTATATTCAGTGTAAATGTCATTCTTTTTTTTTTTTTTCCTCCATGAAATTTTAAGGTAGCACCAGATTTGATCAAACTCTATTGGTTCTCATGTGCTGTGACCACACATAGCATCAACATAAACTACTTAAATTTCATTATGTTCCTCACACAATGCTAATCATATTACTAGAACATGAGTCATTTGACTCGTTTTAAGCTTGTTTTATCTAAAACTTTGCAGACATGGCCATTATAAAATGTCATTACATGAGCTGCGTGAAGAAATTCTCCTTTTGCTTTCCTTCAAAAGATTAACAGTATACAGGTTTGGAACAGCATAAGAGCGGTACTATTCCTTTAAGGTGTACTACTTGGGATTTCTGTCTTGAAAAGTTTGCAACTATACATTATGCAATTATATTTTTATGTGAATCCTAAAAGTCATTAGTTTGTTCATCAGTATATGATTGATTCTAATGACTGATTAAGTGAGTAATGGCTGTGTGTAGGCTTTTAACAAATCAATCTGTATATTTGCTCAGTGAAGCTGCTTCCTGAATCACTGGTCTTGATCGCAGACTATCTTTAGATGGCGGTGTTTAACCACAATACAAATCCCACTGGGCTTTTTGAGGGCTAAAATTATTTTAAAAATAAATGTAATTAAATAATAAATAAATACACAAAACAACATAACACTAACATATATAAAGTATGCTACTACAATATGATTATATCATCATCACTCTGGACCCACTATGTTACTATATTCATGTGATGTGCAGTGAACTGAAATATGAATATTAATTTCAATTTAGTCAGTTTCAATAGAATTAGATCGAAATTAAGTTTAAAAAGTTATTCAAATTTAAAACATGAACAGTAAAAAATTAACCATTTGAAAAGCTTCCTCTGAAGTGAAAC
Source organism: Spinibarbus caldwelli (assembly GCA_039654775.1). Lineage (NCBI taxonomy): Eukaryota > Metazoa > Chordata > Actinopteri > Cypriniformes > Cyprinidae > Spinibarbus > Spinibarbus caldwelli. The sequence goes on along the minus strand of CM077227.1, from coordinate 5,231,532 downwards.
AAATGAGTGAGAAACACACTGGATGACGTCATGATGTTTAGCTAAGGAATAAAAATTAGTCGAGGGAGAAAAAAAATCACGCATGTTTGGAATGATATGAAGGTAAAAACATGATGATAGGGGGGTAAGTCGAAATATAGCCAATAATCACAAAGTTGTTCATATCATCATTCATAAGTACTGTATACATCATATTTTCTTGAAGTGAAAGCCATCTTCTCAGCCAGATGTTATCAATTAGGTTTCTATGGATGTGTCCCAAATGTACTAATCGTTTAAACGGAGTGGACAAAGAGTGTTAATATTGTCTGCAGGACATTTCTGATATGAAAATATTGGGCTTTGATGTTATCACAGACGTTTATGAAGATAAACGTAATACTTGTCTTTCTGCTAATCCTGCTGAAGACACACATTAAACACACGGCATCACCTGCGCCTAATGATCTGCCTTTGATAAATACCTCTGAATCTAATTAAAAGCCTGACCTCCCATAGTGCATGTTTTTCCATGAATTATTTATAAGGATGGATTTACATGAATCACATTTATCTAACAAGGTGTATAAATGTGAATCATCTCTATAATTGTGTCTCTTCACTGCAAGGGGGCTTTTAAGAGGGCAGTGAATTAAGAGAAGTCCTGATATCAGTGCTGCAATTGTATCTGAAAATGTAGCGGTATTTGCATGTCTGTAGAATGGAGAAAGTAAAGGAAAGAAAATTAAAAAAAAACAAAAACAAAAAACAACTGGCCTAATCACCCGGAGATGTTTTAAAACATCTGACATTTTTTTCTCAGAAAACTTTCCAAGAACCCACAACTCCTACACGGGCATCTTGAGGGCGGTCAGTTTAACCAGCATAAATTATTGTGATTTATTTATAAAAAAAAAAATATCCAGTTAAAATTATGTAATTAGTCATGCCCCATGACCTGCATGTAAATGCCATAATAAGGAATACCATATACACAATTCCATCTTCCACCTTCATGTTTTTTTTTTTGTGATTCCGCAGTCACTCCAGCCTAAACCACCAAACCACACTTACTGAGAGCAGACTGTACATAATACATGAGGATTCCATTATTATGTTCAAAAACACATTCTTGTGTATACTTGTTACACCCACTAGCTGGAGTGCCCTATGATCTTCATCACAGAGCACTCTTCCTACTCTTTATTTTCTCCAGGAACATTTCCTAGAATCCTTTGCATGAACTCTTTATGGCCTGATTACCTCCACCTGTGACTGGTTTGCTTGTTAATGTTTGCCTATATAAGCTCTGTGTTTCCACAAAACTTAACATTTCTGAGTTCTTGTTTATGTGGATTTCTGTCTGTTTCTAGATTCCCTTGTTTATCAGTTTTTTGTTTCTGGAGGGTTTTCCAGAAAGCAGGTTTTGTGACCATATACCTTGGTATGTTTAATAGTGATGCAAAGTCCGATTCATTTCCGCGAACCGGTTCTTTTCAGACAGTTCGGCTCATTGAACCGGTTCAAAAAGCCGATTCATCGGTTCCTGACGTCATCAAGAAAGTATGTCTCTATGCATTTCTTTTCTAACAACTCAGTGCCATGTTGAATCAATGAAAAATTCAAATAAGACATTTGTGTCAACACCTATTGAAACATTCAAAAAATAAAGTTACTCGTGTGAACACATATTGCTGATTATTGCCATATAATTCACTTAAGTTAATGGTATTTGTGGTCACAGTTTCATTCGTGGATCCTTTATATCAGACTGACTGAGCAATATTGACTAGCCTACAACTTGGATATGATTCCTAAAAGTTTCACACCTAGAGCACACATTACCGACAATGGTGCACATACGCGGATGTGTTCTACATGTATAAAGAAAGAATAAACCAGTCTTATAAACTCCTTGATTTCGCTTAAGCAACTTTAAATGTAATATGCATGCATGCACAATAAACTATAGTAAAATGTACATCACTGGACAGAAAGGTTTTTGCAGGTTTTAATAAAATGTATTAATAACAGTCAAAAGCATACAGTATTTCCAGTACGTGCCTCAGGCTTGCACAGTATCATCAACTCACTCATCAGAATCTTCGGTAATTCTCTGCAAACTTCACCACGGTTCATTCGGTTCTTTTTTGAGTCAAACGTGCTACTTCGGCTGTGCGTCTTGCGTCATCAACCCCGATCTAAAGTTTGATTCAGTTCGATTTGTGAACCGGCTCGACCGGTTACTTGCTGAGAACAGCCTCAAAAGAACGATTCATTCAAGAACTGAACATCACTAATGTTTAAGGGTAAGTAAGTGGGTAAACTCAGCATTCGGTTCCAAAAATGGAGATAACTTTCATGTAAGTAGCCATAACTTCTTTGAACATACCCTGCTCCCAAGTAGATTATGTTTCAGGGTTAGTTTACTTCAGAGCTATCAGCGCATGCGTGACCGACTGACGAGACTCAAGTGAGCGTGATGGGTTGCGCACAATATTATATATTACTAAAATATAGTTATATAATATACAATATGGTTATATAATATACAATATTATGCAAATGGACATTGAAAAAAAAAGACGAAAGAAGCAGTATGGCACGCTTTTTGATTCGTCGATTCGTCAATCTATTGAGGATGTTTTGTGTGTTAACCGTGAACAAACTCTGAGTCAGTGGTATATAAAGTACCTGAAAGCCATACTCAAGTAAAAGTACAGATATCTTATCAAAAAATTACTTTGGTAGAAGTTTAAGTCACGGTTTAGAACATTACTTGAGTAAAAGTCTTAAAGTATGTGATATTTATTGTACTTAAGTACGAAAAGTATTTATTAAATCTTAAACGTACTTAAGTATTGGAAGTAAAAGTACAAGTAAATGCAAAATGGAAAAGAAGCAAAAAAAATATATCTAAAAAAAATATTCATACAGCTTGAGTAGCAAGACTGTGTTCAGTTTTAACTCTTTCTTCCAGTTTGTATTTTTGGATAAGAATAAGAAGCACTTCATCTGGTACTTAGTGTCTTTCATTCCAACATCAGAAAACATTTCTGGAATCTGCATCTGAAATAGTATTTAGATGTATTTACACAATTTATGTATCTCAGAGGGAACATGGAACATGGAACATGGACATGCATTTAAACTGCAGCTACATATGCATAAATAGGCCTAATGTTTTGTTTTAACATAAAACGTTGAATACTGATATTTTAAATAATTTAAACATGGAAAAAAAAAAAATAGTCGAAACCGCCAGTAGGTGACAGCAAGTGACTGTTAATCAGTGAGTCATTGAGATTCAACCGATTCATTCAAACGATTGATTCATTCGGAAACAAAACATTTGACTTGTGTTAATGAGTGAATCATTGAATCATTTATTCAACCGATTCATTCAAAAAGCTGATTCATTCAATAACCGTCCATTGCTCAGAGACGAAAAACAGTGCTGTGATCTTTGTTTGGAACTATTTCTGTTGGCAAAATTGAGCAAAAACAAGCAATATTATGTCTAAAATGTAAGTCACATTGCTTTACTGAACTTGTATAAAATGATTATTAAATGTGTTCATGCTGATATCTGCAGAAAAACGGTACTCTTTGTGTGATGTAGAAGTTAACTATATTAAATTATATAAATATAAAAAACATACAGAAGCATTTTTGCCATCTACAATTTACAATGCCTGGAATTTTGAGTTTTAATACACTTATAAATCAACGTGAGTGCACTCTGTGTGTGATTTGGTGATATAGCCTACTTGAAAATGTCAGATCGCACATCATTACAACAATACTTACCATATTATCGCAGACGATGCTGTATCGCACACCCCAGACTCGACTTGAGTGGAAAATGAATCATGTGCGCGCACTTGTTTGCATGAGCAAAGGTGTTTTTAGGAGTCTAACTTACAAACGCCAGACCGGAGTCGTCAAACCTGCTTTCTTGCCGTCTGTGTTCTTCTGACTATTTTGTAGTAAGTAACGAATATGCTTCGGGGAAATGTATTGGATTAAAAGTATACATTTTAATTAGGAAATGTAGTAGAGTAAATGTAAAAGTTGGCTGAAATATAAAAACTCAAGTAAAGTACAGCTTGACATTAAGCATTCTCATGTGGTTGTCCTTCGGACAAGTAAATTTGTCATTTACTTGTCCGAGTATAAAAGTTACTTGCCCGAAGAGATTTTTTATTTATTTATTTATTTTTTTTTAATTTAGTTATAAATATAATTATTTATTGTAGTTATACAAAACACATTTAGTTTATTTAGTTAGATTTTTCTTTTTAAATAAAGTGTGATAACACTGTTATATTTTAAAATAAAAAGGGAGTGTTAATTACAAATATAATTATTTTACATTAAACTTAAAAATAAAATGCTAATATTTACTTCTTTTTTATATATGAATTTTCAAACTTATTATTATTATTTTTTAATTAGTTCAATTTAATCAGACAATTAATATAATAAGACATTTGGGCTGTTACCAAATAAATGAAATCAGTATCAACAAAATTCATCTTTGCAATGTAGAGGAAACACAGAAGCTGCATCTGAAGTGGAATAGATATATTTACCCACTATTTAATGCAGCTCTGAGGGACATGGAATGCTTTAATCTGCAGTTACAAATGAATGTTTTGATTCATAAAACGTTGAATACTGATATTTGAAATTATTTAAAAAATGAAAAGATACTGTAAATGTGAAATTAAAAGCACCAGTAGGTGGCATCAAGTCACTGTTTATAAGTGAGTCATTGCGACTGAACCGAATCATTTAAACGGTTGATTCATTCAGGCACGAAACGCGTCATGTTGCTCAGAGACGCAAAACAGCGCTGTGGCTGTGTTTGGAATGATTTTTGTTGGTGAAACAGAGCAGAAACAGGGAATATGGTGTCTAAAACGTAAGTCTCTTAATGTTAACTTGTTTATTGAACTGTTGCATAAAATCACATTTGTAATCATGATGGTTTTTAGAGCAAAAAAATAAAAATAAAAAGGCGCTCGAACTTCGTGTGAAACTATATGCAATTATATAAATATTTACATTTTCTGCTCCCATATCTTGAATTTTCTGATCATTCTTCATGCATTGTGGTACTGAATCATGCAGTGAAAGAACGCACTCGCACGTGCGCTAGTCTAACCTAGACGACTTTATGTAATGTATGCGTGTACTCGGTAAGTGTATTTTGTTTGATTCTTGCACTACACTCGTTAAAACAACAATTACGAAATTGTCGCAAGCGATATATATCGCACACCCCTATAACAAAGGCTATTTCATAAATAAAGGTAGTCATTACTGTTTTTGGTAATGACTTTTTCAAGTTACTTGTCCAAAACATTCACTTCTCCCGGACAAGCGGACAAGCGTTAATGTCGAGCCCTGTGTAACAAAGTATTATTACTTCGTTACAATACACCACTGCTCTGAGTTGACTGAACTTACTCCTGGAAGTTTTTGGAACCAGCATATCTCAAGTAAGCAAGGTTTGGGTTAATCAACCGAGAGTTCAGGGTATATGTGACAGTAAGTTAACCTTGCCTTCTGGAATAAACCCCAAGACTCTCTTAGACTATTGTGAAAAAAAAGCTGCATTTCTTTCTTCTTCTCAGAGCAGTGAATCATTACAATACTAGAAGAAATAATGCAGTATATTAAAACATTTACATATATGGGAAACTAGTGCTTGTATTTTTATTATATACTGGACTATGGCTATATATCAACACAATAGCAATGAAGACAAAAACTGCACAATATATTTACACGTAATAACTTGAAACTCTCACATAAATTAGCTTTAATGAGCTGAATACATATTCATAAACTTTTAGTTCACTTTATTGTTTACATAATTATATGTTTCATGTGAAAATGTGTGTGTTATACAAGGAAGAAGTGTTTCCTGGAAACAAATATGACAATTTCAGGATTTTTGGACAATTGGAAGTTTTGTTAAAGTCATGACAACATGGTTTGTTGGGTAGAAAAATTAGATTTGACATTTATAACTTAAGTGCTATATATATTGAGTATATACATATGTGTTGTTTATAAATACAAATATATGTTCAAATATATTTATACACATCTTAGTATTATATGGAGCTTACAATCCTTATGTCGTGGCCACGTGATGTGAAGCTGAGGGAACAACATCCATTTCTCGTGGCCACAAGTTTAATGCGTAAACAAACCTGTGTGACCATAGCAACCTGGGATTATCAGAGATGGATAAAACATTTTTCTCTATCCCACAGTCTTGTAAGTCCATTAACTGATCGTGTCTTTTTATTTAATATTTGTATATTATTATTATTATAAAACTATAGGCTAATAATAATATTATGGTAACACTTTACAATAAGGGCACATGAATAATCATGTACTAATGCCTAAATTAATACTTAATTCATCACATAATAATTATTATTAAAGAAGTTAACTAATTATGAACTAACGAAGAGCTATCCTTAACTACGACTGGAGTCATACGGATTCATGCATGAATAACGTCAGCCTTAACTACATGTTAGTACATGTTTGATAGTTAAGGCATTAACATTTATGGGTAAACTAAATCAAACAGCCTCTTTAAGAAGGAATAAGAAATACTCTGACTTTGAAATTAATTTAAATAATTTAATACTATCATAATTTGAGCATTTGACATCTTCAGCTTTGTCATAAACATTATTAGGTGGCAAAGGATTAGTTGATCCTCCTCATCAAGTGTTGGAAATACTAAATACACTAATGACTGATATTGTCTGTTTTATGTTCTTCTCTTTCCCTTTAAACTCACTCTATTGTGACTTATACACAGATCAATAAAAAAATAAAACCCCAAAACCCACAAAAAACATTTGTAGAACAATTCCTAAAGAAATGCTCAAACTGGAAAGACTTCACTGTCCATCCAGACACAGCCGTGATGATTCTGTACCTCCGCTCTCTGGCTTCTTGAAGATCCACACAGCATCTCTTAACTGGGCTGAATACTCACTGTGTTAGTGCATGTGTGTTTGATAGAAAGTATAACATAAATCATGAGCTGAGTTTAGTAAGTAGTTAACAGTGAATTCATTATGATTGGGCCCCCTCAAGTAAAGTCATGTCAAAATCAACTTTAACAAGCCATTAGTTGATGTTAGTGTGTGGGTAGTTAATGAGTTAGTTATGTTGGGCCCTCTCAAGTAAAGTCATGTCAAAATCAATTTTAACAAGCTATTAGTTGATGTTAGTGAGTGGGTAGTTAACAATGAGTTAGTTATGTTGGGCCCTCTCAAGTAAAGTCATGTCAAAATCAACTTTAACAAGCCATTAGTTGATGTTAGTGTGTGGGTAGTTAATAATGAGTTGACACAATGATACATTAACAATGTGAGTGTGTCCTCCTTTTTCCTTACACCACCAGTACAACAAACAATGATTTTTAGTTATTTTATTATTTATTTACATAAGTTCACATATCTGGGGGGTGTTCCAGAAAACAGGTTATGCAACAGACCCGGGTATGTTTAAGAGTAAGCAAGCGGATAACCTCAACTTTCAGTTCCAAAAACGGAGGTAACATTCAGGGTATGCAAGTAGCCATAGCAACTTGCTCTCTGAAGATAACCTGCTCCGGAATAGGTTATGTTTCAGGGTTAGCTTACTTCATAGCTATCAGCGCATGCGAGCATGCTCTACTGACGAGACTCCCTCGGGCGTGACAGATTGCACACAATATTATTTATTATATATTATTACAATAAAGTTATTTATATATATATATATATATATATATATATATATATATATATATATATATAAATAAATAAAAGTTGTATGATATGTAATATGTTATTCTAATATGGTTATTATATTTATTATAATAAATATAATATAAATATAATGTATTTGTTGGCATATATAAGTTATCTGTATAAATTATAAAACACTTATGACAAGGTAATGTTTATTTTATTATATATGTGTGTTATATTTTATTATCATCTCACACATCATGGATCTGCATTTTCTATAATGTATTTTTAAAATAAAAATACATACATGTATCAATATAATTAGCATCAAACAAACAATGTAATTCTTATTCTCAAGGATTAAACATTAAACGAAAAAAAATAAAATGATTGCACAACCACAAATTAGGTGGCGATATGCACTAAGCATGTAAATGACCTTTGAACAGAAGAAGAAGAAAGAAACAGCATGGCACGCTTTTTTCTTAGCGTCGGTTTCCATAGTGACTCGTCGATTCGTTGCTCTGTTGAGAATGTCATGCATGTTAACCAGGAACATACTCTTTGTTGAATGAACTTACCCCCGGACACATTTTTGGAACCAGCATACCTCGAGTAAGCAAGGTTTTGGTTAATCAACCGAGAGTTCAGGGTTTAGCACAGGGTTCCTCAAATTTTACCCTGGAGGTCCAATCCACTGTAGAGTTTAGCTCCAACCCTGATCAAACTCACCTGTCTGTGATTTTTCTAATGATCCTGAAGACATTGATTATCTTGTTCAGGTGTGTTTGATTAGGGTTGCAGCTAAACTCTGCAGTAAAGTGGATCTCGAGGTCCAGATTTGAGGATGCCTGGTTTAGCAGATGGTAAATTAACCTTGCTTTCTGGAATACACCCCTGGACTCAAAAGAAAGTTCAAACATAATGTTACCTCTAAAGACACACAGAAGGTCAAATGTTTCACGTCCAGAAGCTCAAAACAATGCTGTTAATTACTGTACATAACTTTCAAAAATAAAAAAAGGTTTACAAAAGCAGATGACATTTATTAGATTAAAATATCAACATTACCGTAACATCAAACCTTACATGCCGAGCGAGCGCCTAGAGTGTGCCACTTGTGAGTGTCCCACCAGAAACAAACCTTACATACTGTAGTTTCGTTTATTTGAAAAGATTAAATTATTGTTCGTTGAAAGTATTAGTGCCATTAATTAGACAGATCTGTTAAATCAAATGTAGAAAATAGACCAATAACTAACAGTAATATTTTGTATGATTCATTTATGTTTAGTCATAACGTCTTTTCTTCCCGTGACTACAGTGTGTAGGGTTTGTTTCTGATGGAACACTCATTAGTGGCGGAAGGTTTGATGTTACGGTAATGTCGATATTTTAATCTAGTAAATGTCGTCTGCTTTTGTAAACAGAATTAAAGTCATGTTTGCATTTCAGTTTTTTTGGAAAGTTATGTACAGTAATTAACAGCATTGTTTTGAGCTTCTGTGTGTCTTTACAGGTAATGTTATGTTTACACATTCTTTTGAGTCCATATATGTGAAATTATGTAATTAAATAATCAGAATCAGAATGAGCTTTATTGCCAGATATGTTTACACATATAAGGAATTTGTTTTCGTGACAGAAGCTTCCACAGTGCAACAGAATGACAGTGACAGAACGAAAACACAGATAATAAAAAGAAGAATTAAAAATAGAACAAATAAATAGGGAATAACAATATACAAATTGACAATTGTATGTATAGGTATATTACAATATACAGTTTTGTATGTACAGGTATATTATGTGCAAATTGAAATGTAGACTATGTATGTTAGATAAATAAGTGTATAAATAGTGTGTGTTCCACAATTATTGTCAAGTGTTCATGAGATGGATTGCCTGAGGGAAGAAACTGTTCCTGTGTCTGGTCGTTCTGGTGCTCAGAGCTCTGTAGCATCGACCAAACGGCAACAGTTCAAAGAGGGAGTGTGCTGGATGTGAGGGGTCCAGAGTGATTTTGCCAGGCCTTTTGCTCACTCTGGATAAGTACAGTTCTTGGAGAGTGGGGAGGGTTGTACCAATGATTCGCTCATCAGTCCGGACTACCCTTTGTAGTCTTCTGAGGTCAGATTTGGTAGCTGAGCTGAACCAGACAGTTATTGAAGTGCAGAGGACGGATTCAATGATGGCGGAGTAGAACTGTTTCAGCAGCTCCTGTGGCAGGTTGAACTTCCTCAGCTGGCGAAGTATTTTTGACAGGATTTCAACACAGAATTTCACATAATAAAATAGCTAAAAATCATTGTTTGTTGTATTGGTGGTGTAAGGAATAAGGAGGACACACTCAAATTGTTAATGTGTCATTGTGTCAACTCATTAACTACCCACACACTAACATAAACTAATGGCTTGTTAAAGTTGATTTTGACTTGACTTTACTTGAGAGGGCTCAACATAACTAACTCATTATTAACTACCCATTCACTAACATCAACTAATGGCTTGTTAAAGTTGATTTTGAGATGACTTTACTTGAGAGGGCCCAACATAACTAACTCATTATTAACTACCCATACACTAACATCAACTAATGGCTTGTTAAAGTTGATTTTGACATGACTTTACTTGAGAGGGCCCAATCATAATGAATTCACTGTTAACTACTTACTAAACTCAGCTCATGATTTATGTTATACTTTCTATCAAACACACATGCACTAACACAGTGAGTATTCAGCCCGGTTAAGAGATGCTGTGTGGATCTTCAAGAAGCCAGAGAGCGGAGGTACAGAATCATCACGGCTGTGTCTGGATGGACAGTGAACTCTTTCCAGTTTGAGCATTTCTTTAGGAATTGTTCTACAAATGTTCTTTGTGGGTTTTGGGGTTTTATTTTTATTTTTTTATTAATCTGTGTATAAGTCACAATAGGGTGATTTTAAAAGGAAAGAGAAGAACATAAAACAGACAATATCAGTCATTAGAGTATTTAGTATTTCCAACACTTGATGAGGAGGATCAACTAATCCTTTGCCACCCAATAATGTTTATGACAAAGCTGAAGATGTCAAATGCTCAAATTATGATAGTATTAAATTATTTAAATAAATTTCAAAGTCAGAGTATTTATTATTCCTTCTTAAAGAGGCTGTTTGATTTAGTTTACCCATAAATGTTAATTAATGCATTAACTATCAAACATGTACTAACATGTAGTTAAGGCTGATGTTGTTCATGCATGAATCCGTATGACTCCAGTCGTAGTTAAGGATAGCTCTTCGTTAGTTCATAATTAGTTAACTCCTTTAATAATCATTAGTATATTATCAATTAAGTGTTAATTTAGGCATTAGTACATGATTATTCATGTACCCTTATTGTAAAGTGTTACCAATATTATAATTCTATTATTATATTAACTGGTTAGGGTTATATTTTTATATTTATTGTTATATATGCTTATTTCCCTTTCAATTCGTGTAGAGCTTTACCTAATTAACGTTCTGTATAATTACGCTAGTATTATTAATATGCTACCATATTTTGCAAATACTGTAAGTGCCTGACAATTATGCCAATGAAGTTTTGACTTTATGAGTGTATTTACGCCCGTATGTGACCATGAGCGTGTTGTGTTTTCGAAACTACGCAAATGATTCATTCCTCAACGAAACACTATATTTCTAATAGTCTATTAATTAGGCAAAATAAAATTAAATATATGTTAAATTCAACCTTTAAACTGCACTTCCAGTAAAAATTCCCGTAAATCATAGCACAATCAAAGCTATATTGGCATGTTGGCATTTACAGTAGGCTATTATTATTCAGAACGTTAAGTAAAGAAATCAAAATGAAGGGAAAATAAATCAAATGCATAACAACGAATATAAAAATATAACCAATAAATAATATACAAATATTATGGGAAAAGTCGATCAGTTAATGGACTTGGGATGGATAATATTGTTTTCTTGTAAGCCTATTTTATTATATTTACTTTATGTAATTTATTCATGATAAACTTCATTCGAATGCAGTCTACATTGCACACAATACAGTCTGGTTGCCTAGGACTATGGTTAAAATAATTGAATAATGTAATAATTTCTAATAATTCATTCATTCATTCATTCATAATCTCTTAATTCCAAATTAAATATTAATAAATCCATCTCTGTTGCTGGTCACTCAGGTTTGTTAACGTATTAAACTCGTGGCCACGAGAAAAATATGTGGTTCCCTCAACATAGCATCTCGAGGCAGAGTCCTGCACGAGTCCTGTTTGATACCCGCACCCGCAGTAATTGACAGAACACTCTACCCGTTATCTTACCCGAACCACACCCGCATTAAATCTTCTACATGAGGTAGACAAAATTCAAGTTTATTTGTATAGCGCTTAGCAAAACTCATTTATTAAATTTTTTTATTCAAATTGTGAATAGCAGGAAAGTAGGCGGTTTCGCTTCGCTGCTCGTGCACCCAAAATCCTGCCGCTTCCACGGCTCTTCGCGGCAGGCGCCGCCAGAGATTAAAAATGTTTTTATCTTTTTTGTCGGCTTTAACCAATTACCGGGCAGATTATTAACAACCAATAGAACATTTCACTGAGCTCATGTAAGTAGTGTTGAAAACATGATGAAGATCATTTAAAATGTAATAGAATTCCCATTGGATGATCCATCAAAAATCTTTTTACAGAGATATAAATAAAGAAAAAAATCCAGAGCATGCGTGTTCGAGTTGGTTTGCCAAGTAAAAATACAATTTTTGTGTAAAATGTTAAAGTTAACTGTGTCTGACATGAAAACTACGCTATAGCTAGTCCCATGAAATGATAAATAGCAAATAACATATGTACTAAATTTCCGTTATGTTTTGTAAATTTTAGTAAAATCAAATGTGACCTTGTTGTTTGCAACTATGGCAATGTCTGTCCTGAGACCGCACAAAACACTTCCACTACAAGAGAAAGCAGCAGCCGCGTGGCTCTTCCAGGATATCATTACCTCGACAAAATGATCTTGTGGCCATGACATATTATCACGCTCCCACGAATTAATATGTCATGGCCACGACAAAACTAGCCTAAGTGAACCGAACATGTCCCCTCCCGGTCGCAGTAAATGCTTCGTTCGACTTTTCGGAGATCATCTGCTCTTCCCTGTGAATGACCTCTGACCTACTTTCTGTACGATCCGAATTTCTGCGCTTTGAATTTTAAATATTGAATTTGATGTTCCGAATTTCTTCTTCATCTTGAAAACTTGAAGCTGTATTTTTAAAAACTGGATTTTTGCAGTCTAAGAATTCAGAACAAAAAAAATCCGCTGTTTGAAAATACATGTTTATTAAAAAAACTGCCATACAAAAAATTCAGGTCTGTTAAATTTCAAATGTTCAATATTCAAGTTAAAAAAAAAAAAAATCTAATTCAGAACTATGTTAAATGCCACATAATATTCAGTTTTGTTAAATGACACTTGTCAATAATTCAAATTTACATTCAAATTGAAATTTTGTCATATTATAAGCTCCATAGTATTATCTATTTTATATTTCACTTTTTATCATATGTGCGTCTATATATTATGAATGGATCTAAAATTACATACATTATAAGTAAATATATTGTCACATTTTTCAATAAAATATAAATATATATATTATTCTGTATATTTTCGGTATAATTGAACATATTGATTGATTAAAAAGAAAATACATTTTCTTTGCATAAGCGTTTGAAAACCTACAGACTACAGACTGTTCAATTTCACATTCAAGGCAGGAGACGGAGGTGTACATGCTCTGTGTGGATTGTTCGTAATGCATTAAGCTATCTTATTTTCAGTATAATTAGATGATGACAGCACTACCCCACAACAGTATTGTGACAGGTTGTCTAAGGCAATTTGTTTTTGTCTACCTCCAAACAACTTTTTCACAGATTAGTCTTCCATTATATTGCGTTGGCACTGCTTCGCATGTGCAGTGTCAAAGGATGAGACTTGACTATTTAAGTGTGCATTTAATTGAAAAAGAAAAGTAGAGTCTGGTGTGGTGCACTGTCAAAACCCTTCCAGGAGTCCATACAGTCGGTCTTCTCTCTCTTTGTTATGTTGCTGATAAAAAATTAAACAAAACCCTACAAGCCTACACTATTAGAAGTTGAAAATTACTATAGAAATTATTATTATTATTATTTTTTATTTATTTTTTTTTTTCTGATTAATAATGCAAGCAAAACTTTAATTGGCAATTAAATAGTAATCACATTGTACATAATTCTGTTATTTTCTGTACACTTTGTGTTGCAAAAAATATGTAAATAAAATGTGATACTGCTGTGTAGGAGCAATATGAAAGGAACCTTTGGCACAAAATAAAAATCCCGTTTACGCACCATCTCTCCAAACTTATGTGATGTTTTCATTCATAAAATACAAGGATGATAGAATGGTTACTGTCAAGCTACAATGAGCACATAAAGGATCTATAAAAGCAGTCCATTTAATTTGTGTGCATGATCCCATCTTTTGAATTCATTTTATTGCTTTATGAAAAACAGAGCACAATTTAAGTCATATTCATTCAAAATAGTGTCATGGCACGCACACAACAGTGTTTGTTTGTTTGTTTATATAAACACAGATCCATACATCTAAGTAGAAGAAGAGGCTGCAAAAACTTCCTGGAGCGCTTCAGTGATGAATAATTCTTGTAGGCCAATCCGGAAGTTTGCATCACCCTCGTTTCCTCAAAAAAAGGGGAAGCCAGTGATGGTCTAATGAGCTACAATAAAATAGAAAGAGCTTTGGTGATAACCAATCTCATACTTAAAGAGATAGTTCACACCAAAATGAAGATAGAACAAATATTTGCTGGTAGCAATTGACTTCAATAGTAGAGAAAAAAAAAAAATACTATGAAAGTCAATGGCTACCAACAACTGTTTGGTTACCAAACATTCTACATAATATCTTCTTTTGTGTTCATCAGAAGTAAATGATGATTTTTTTATTTTATTTATTTTTTGAGTGAACTATTCCTATATATCCTATAAGGATACTTCTTTAATTATGTAGCATAATAATAAATAGTGAGAACTCTCACAAAACATGTGGTAGAGGTGATATGAAAAGACAAGGTTAGCACCATGTATTGGGTCATTTATGAACCACAGGCCCTCCTGCAGCACTGAAGGGTTGATGTGTCAAAGTCATCCAAGGGGTAACACCTCAACTGCTGCCCACACGCCACTCATTAAGACATGGCTGATGGCGCATGGTAGCCTGTGGCATTATTGATGAACCCGACGCACTTAATTGCCTCTGTGTGTCTCCTGCATATGGCTCAAACTTCTGCCGTCACACAATCCATTTCTCTGTTATTTGCATAAAGATTCAATCCCACAAGCCTGAGCAAAAGCTGGCTTGAATCCAGGTGCATCAAAACACTAAATTAGGTGCCTTTGCCTCTCTCTGTATCTTGAAATGAACCTTTGAGCCAGTAGGAGTCTCAAACTGTTTTTCTGCTCTTCATTTGCCAGGTCCTCTGAGTGAATTAATGAAGACTTCATTTCCTTGTTAGCTCGGTCTGTTTAGGAAAAAGCTAATGGGCTTCCTCTGTGCACTTGGGAGGACTTTTTTTTACATGATATTCTAGGAAATGATTTGTTTGTCATCAAATTTTGCGGGGTTAAAATTTTGCAAATAAATAAAAATTACACAAAATGTCTACCTCACTTTAGGTAAGACACAGGTATGTATAACCCCCACCCCAAAAAAAAAAAAAAAACTATGAGAATATCAGGCCACGTGTTATATCGAAGGGCACAGATTGGCTGCATCCGAAATCACATACTTCCCTACTATTTAGCAGGTGAAAAAGAGTATGTGACAAAAGAAATATGTCCAAATTCACAGTACTCATAAAATAGTATGCACAAGTCTTATTAATCCCTGTGTATATAAGCCCTTGTGTTTCTTGTGTTTCTTGCATTGTTCTTTTATAGATGTTCTGTCAGCGTTTTAAATTCTGTTCACTGTGTTCCTTGTTGTCTAGTTATTGAGTTGACATTTTTTATAAGCTTTAAAGTCACAATGAAACATAAGTAGCTTATTGATTGAATTTTAATATGTGCGCATTGCATGCAAATATTGATTCAGATCTGATGGCGAGCTTGCAAGGGCAGGGTTTAAGCAATGTTAAGAGTGTGTTTACAATTCACAGTATTCAACTAAAAACATAAAACTTATGCATTTTGGCTGTTAATTTATGCAACAACAGCATTTTGGGGGCCTACAAACGTATACTTTTGAAAACAGGTTTCAAAGTACAAGTTTTTTTTTTTAAATTATACTGTAGTGACCAAAGCGTGATTTCCATGTCACTTTATCTAGACGCCGTTACAGTGGATTCAATAGTGCTCCAATGATGAGATGGTAAGATACAATGGTGGTTTAGTTTATTCACAAAAAAAGTAATAAACAAAGAAATAATTAATACAATGGCTTTATCCACAAAACAAACCAAACTTATTGCAGGCAACGATTGAAACCTTACATCTGCTGGCGTCTTTTCTTTCTTTCTTTCTTTTTTTTTTTTTTTAATTTATTATTTTTTTTATTATGCAATAACAGAACAACAAAGACAAAGTAAGAACAAAAGACACTGAGGGTTACAAACAATAATCCAAAGCATACTATGTCAGTTTATAAGACTTACACCATGAAAGAGTCTTACATGCAAAGGAGTTATTAGAGTTTCTTAAAGAGTTTACATACACATTAAAACCTTTCCTGAAAATAAAAAAGTAAGGAGTTTTCTTTGAAAATTTACATTTATGAATGTAAAATTTAGCAAGAAATAGCAATAGATTAATAATAAATTTGCAGTGAGAAGTTTGCAGATTCAAAATGTGCAGATTCAAAGAGTAACCAAAAAACACATTTTTTGGGGTTATACAAAAGTTTTTACACAAATATTTTTTAACAAAATTGGAAAAGTCAACCCAGAACACTTTACAATAAGCACAGTCCCAAAACAAATGATTGATAGTTTCTTCAGACTGAAGGCAAAAGGAGCAATTGGGGAAAATACTATTGTTAAATTTAGCAAGTTTGTAATTTACCGGATAGCAATTATGGATAATTTTGATAGAGACTTCAACAACTTTATTAGAGAAGAAGATTTTTGTTGAAGACGCCAAAACTCTTCCCATTCTATATCACTAAATATGTTATTCCAAAAACTCACACAAGCAGGTAAAGAAATCTGAGATCTATTAATAACTGAACGAATGTCTTTGTTTGACATGGTATTGAGAAGTCGTTGGTCAACAAATAAGTTAGTGTTGTCAAAAAGAGGAGAGTCTAAAGAACCTTTAGGGCCAGACTTGACTAAAGGTATAATACAATCAGGAACTGCAACAAAAACAATGCCATATTCTCTTGGGGGGACTGGGAAAGAGAATTCTTGCATAAATTGTTCATAAGTAAAAAAGACACCACAGTTATCTAAAAGCTGACTGACTAAGAGTATATTTTTATCCAACCAATTGTGAAAAAAGAGATTTATTTTTATATCTAATATTTTTATTGTTCCAAATAAAATAGCTATGTGGAGAAAAATTATAATTATGTATAAGTGACCAACTAATTAAAGCCTGTTTATGAAAACTAGATAAAGTTAAAGGTATTTTAGAGATGTCAAAGTTGCAGCGCAACAAAAAAATGTAAACCTCCAACTGAATTAAATATATGATTTGGAATAAGATTCCAACAGGATGTGGGGTTGTTTAAAAAAGTCTTTATCCATTTAACTTTAAACAAATTATTAAGAGTGGAAAAATCCACTAACTCAAAACCCCCCATAGCCCGATCAACTAGCATAACACTTTTTAATTAAGTGAGTTTTAGAATTCCAAACAAAGTCAACTATAATTTTGTCCAGCGTTCTACAGATTTCCACAGAAACATCCAGTGCCATTGCAGGATAGATAACCCGAGATAACCCATCTGCTTTAGAAAGCAACACTCTACCTGCTATTGACAGATCACGCTGTAACCAAGAATTAAATTTGCGGCGGATAGAGAGTATAAGAGGTTCAAAATTAAGCTTTGATCTCTTTTTCTGATCTTTACATATAATTATACCTAGATATTTGACTTCAGATTTGACAGGGATGTCACAAATTTTAACATGAGTAGAATCTTTTATAGATAAAAGTTCACATTTATGGATATTAAGAAATAAACCAGAAGCAGAGGAAAAAAGCTTAATTTTGTCTAAAGCTAAAGGAACTTGATCTTTATTTTCCAAAAAAATTAAAAATAAAGTGTGTAGGTTGTGTCATCAGCCAGTTGGCTTATTATGTTGATCGATTTGCCACAGAGATACCTTTCAAATTACTATTTTGAATGTGGATGGCTAAAAGTTGCATAGGAAGCAAAAAAAGATGAGATAGGGCAGCCTTGATGGATGCCTCTCTCTATGTTAAACCTGTGAGTAGTACCATGTTGTAATTTAATTGAAGCATTGGCATTATTATGGATAAAAGGAAATTCAATGGAATCAGAAGCTTTATAAAAATCAAGAAAAAGCAAAAAACTGTCATCCAAGATCAGATCTGAATAATCTAAAATATCAAGAACAAGTCTAATATTGTTTGAAATAAGTTTGTCTGTCATAAAGCACAATTGACATTCATCTATTATATCATCTAGGACACATTTAATCTTCTTAGCAAAAATCCTGGAAAATATTTTGTAGTCATTATTCAGAAGACTTATAGGTCGCCAGTTTTCCAACTGAGAGTGGTCTTTTTGAGGTTTAGGGATCAAATTTATAACACTCTGAGTCATAGAGGATGGGAGAATACCCTTTTTAAGGCTTTCTAAATAAACATAGAAGACAAACGGTGAAAGGTGATTTGAAAATTTCTTATAAAACTCTGTGGTCAAACCATCATTTCCAGGAGATTTATTAAGTTTTAACTTGTCAGTGGCCTCAGAAATATCTTGAATTTGAATAGGAGCATCACATAAATTCTTGTCTATATCATTAATTTTAGGAATAAGATCTGTATCAAGGGAGTTAAAAAATAAGTCCAAATTCTGTTGAGAGTATCTGGAACTATAAAGGTCTTTATAAAACTCTTCACAATGATTAGACATTTCTTTATAATTCTTTAAAACCACTCCATTTACATTAAGACTACTTATAGAATTTAGATGATTTCGCTGTTTCTCCAATCTAAAAAAAATAGCTGGAATTACGTTCTCCCTCCTATAACCACCTCCTTCTTGAACGAACAAAAGCACCCTTTGCTTTTTGAATATACAAGTTATCTAATGAATTCTGAAGTTCAACCAATTCAGATTTCTGGTCAACAGATAAATTCTCAAAAGGAGTGCAGGAGAGGCAGACAAGTCTTTTAACAATATCAAGTTCCTCTGCTTTATATTGCTTAGCTTTTTGAGTTCCAGCTTTGACTAAAATTAATCTAATATTATATTTTAGCAGCTCCCAATTAGAACCAAAATTATCCTCAACTTGAGCTTTGTTTAAAAAAAACAAAAAAAAAAAACAATCCTAGATATCACAAATTTCTGCATCCTCTAATAAAACAGAGTTAAGTTTCCAGTATGAATTATATGTTCTTGAGTAAGAAGATGGGTTATCGAAAGATAGAATGATGGATTTATGGTCAGACAAAGGAGAAGGCAAGATTTCAACCTTATTGACAAAATTGGATAAAGATTCCAATATTAACCAAAAATCAATTCTAGATCTAAGTGAACCAGAACTATTAGACCAAGTAAGCTGTAAAGCATGAGGATGTTTTTCTCGCCAAATGTCAGTCAGGCCAAATTGAGAGATCAAACCACAAAGGCCTGATGAACTATCAGCCAGTCTAGGTGGTGATCTGTCCAAATTATTATTTATAGTTTGATTAAAGTCTCCACCTAAAAGAATAAACAAATTAGGATATTTAGATTTAAAATACTCTAAATGTGTTTCTGTTGAATTAAATAATTTGACGTTATTTTTTGTGGCATTAAATCCATAAACGTTAACCAGGACAAAGAAAATATAATTTAAAGTGACCAATAAAAAAAGTAAATGGCCTTCAGGATCAGATATAGTCTCTATGATCTTACCCCTAAACTTGTGCTTCAAAGTTAAAACACCTGCTGAAAAATTAGAACCATATGAAGAAAATAACTCATCACCCCATTGTGACTTCCAAAACTTAAAAATCACTAGAATTTGCATGTGATTCCTGTATAAAACAAAAATCAGTATTAAGCAATTTCGCATATAAAAAAATAGCTTTACGCTTAACATCATTACGCAACCCTCTTGCATTAACTGAGCAAATAGAAAAATTTGGAAACATTGAACAATATGACACCAGAACTGTAACAACAAGTGATTCAGCCCATGAGATTCTATGAATAAAAAACCTTGTAAACAAAACAAGATTGGGGTCTTTCAAGAAAAAAAAAAAAAAATACAAATACAAATTTTTAATAATAACAATAATACCAACAGATAATACAAATAAAGTGAAAAAAAATAAACAAATCAATAAATATAATAATCAAAAATGAATATAAATCAATAATAACTTGTAATAAAGATTTAAAAAAAAAATAAAAAATTCAACCAATGTACTTTATTGTACCTTATTCTAATGTCCAACTTTTAAGTTAGCATTTTGTAGGTAAAAAACAGTCACATCCTTTTTCCAAAAAACATGTTGCGATAAGACAGCAAACTAACTTAAGTTCAATTCACTCGGTGACCTCCATGTCCTGTAAAACAAGTTCTTTACCATCAATGTACGCCTTTGGACCAACGAAGTAAGCGCGGCGTCCTTGCTGCCGAGCTTTCTCAACCAGAGGCCAAAGTCTGTTGCGCTGCTCTTGATCCTCGGGGGACAGATCTTCTGCGAACCGTAAGTGGTGTTTTGCCAGATAAGGAGAGTTCTTTGCAGCTTTCCAGAGCGCGTCGCGAAAGTGACACATTGTGAACTGTAGAATAATCCCTCGAGGTTTTTGACCGGAAGACAGAGCATTCTCGCTCCTCACTTTCCCCAAACGGTGTACCACATTGATGAACTCACGAGCTTTGCCAGCAAAGGTTGGGATGTCAGCCTCACAAATATCCAGAACTTTCTGTGTGACATTTTCTCCTGGTTGTTCGGGCAAACTGTAAAAGCGCAGATTCCACCTCCTCTGATATCTGGAGAGATCCTGTACTTAGTTTTCCAGCTCACCAAAAAATTTTTTCCGCAGTAGTCACCCATTTGTCAACTCGCTCAACTTTTCCATTCACATCCTGGAGAAATTCTGTTAGAAATTCAACTGACATTTTCACTTCCTCGATGCCTTTATCAAGTCGGTTCTTTCATTAATGACGGACTTGAGAGACGTTATAATTACTGTGGCTAAAGGAGACTGCAGATCTCCATCTCCATCATCATTCCTGCCTTTTTTGTTCTTTGGTTCCTTCAACGGAGTTTCAGGTAGTGGAACGAGTGCACCTGAATCTGAGTCAAAGTCCACCGTAACACAGGCACCGAGACTTAAAGACGAATCCATCGATTTAGATTTGCATTTTTTATCTTTTGTCATAGTCCAAAAAGTCCTCCCGAAAATTCAAACACGGCACTGACAAGAAAAATCAAAATAATGATGGAGAAAGAGCCGTTAACAGTTAAACTGTCTACGTAAACTTCACAAACACAAAAAATAAAAGTTAAAGTATAACCAAAAGATCCCCTAACTGATCAGAAAGTGCTTAGAGTAAAAAAATATCTGCAATATTAAATGAAATGCACTAAAATTTACAAGCAAATAGACAAACGTTCAAGGACTGATTCACCCATGCTGTCAACTTCACGCCGCCATTTTCCGCCCCTCTGCTGGGTCTTCCACAGTTCCATGAGCGAGCCCATTACGTCATCTACTAGGGACACGATATTTAAATAATCTTTCGTAACATTGTTTAGCCAGCAGGTGTATATTCACATTGACAACAAATTAAATGGCTCATACACACCGGCCCACTTATTGTTACTGGCTTCGACAAACAATAAATAAATAATTTAAACAACATGGAGGCATTAAGCAATTCATATACAATTTTTAAATTAAATACATATTTTTCATCAATTCATATAGTCAAATTATAACATGGTTGTCAAATAGTCCAAAAAAAAAATAAAAAAAGAGATCATCAAAGTTCATTCGAAATAGTTCGTACATAAGTCCAAAGATAATCCACATAAGAAAGGCATGCAATAATTTTGTGACAATTTTACTGAATGATTATATCATGCAGAATCATATTTTTTTTTTTACCAACATACAGATTTTAGTAATTGGTCTTTCTATAATATTTTTGTTTTTATACGGAGGCTACGAACAGTTCCTTTGGAATCTACAATTGTCTCAACAACCCTTCCAATAATCCATAATCCTCTTGGTGCAGTAGAATCTGCTACCAAGACAATATCTCCAGGAATAAGGTTTCTCCTTTGTCTATTCCATTTCTGCCTTTCTTGTAAATTTGGAAGATATTCTTTTACCCATCTTTTCCAGAAAATCTGAGAGATACTGTACCTGTTTCCATCTACGTCTAGTGTATACATCAGTTTCCTTGAACAACTCTGGCGGTAGCATGGGCTGCCCTTTCTAAAGCAGAATGTGATTTGGGGTTAGGGGTTCAAGGTCATTGGGATTGTCGGACACTGTTGTCAATGGGCGACTATCAGTGATGGCTTCTACCTCACACATAAAGGTGTGAAGAGATTCTTCAATTAAAAGTTTGTTCCTTCTTAACTGCCATCAAGGTTTGTTTTACTTGTTTGATTAGTCTTTCCCATATTCCTCCATAATGTGAAGCGGCTGGTGGATTAAACGTCCATTTTACTCCCTTTTGTTGCAGTGCGGCTTCTATTTTGTTGTCTTGATTCCATTCTTTGATTGTTTTTTTTAGTTCGCTTTCTGCCGCAGTGAAATTAGTTCCATTATCAGATCTTATTTCTTGTACCTGTCCTCGTCTACAAATAAATCTTCGGATTGCATTGATACATGAATCAGTGTCCAGTGAATTGTCTATTTCTAAGTGAATTGCTCTTGTTGTAAGGCATGTAAAAATAAGGCCATACCTTTTGACGTCATTACATCCTCTCTTCACTATTATTGGGCCAAAGTAGTCTGCTCCAACATATGTACATGGAGGTAGGTCTGGCGATACTCTTTCTTTTGGCAAGTTTGCCATCTTTTGTTCTCCAAAGTTAGAATGCAAACACCTGCAAAAAAAAAAAAAAAAAAATGCATTCTAATCAGATTTTCCTTGCCAGTGCATTAGCTGCAGGAATCCAACACCTTTGCCTTAATTTGGATGTGATTCCTTCCACAGCGCCCTAGATGCTCATGAATGTTTCTTAAAACTAGTTTAGACACATGTTGGTTCTTTGGAAGAATAACAGGATGTTTTCTTTCATCTGGCATTGCCAATCTGTCAAGTCTTCCGCCAACGTGCAGAAGCCCATTTTTAAGTATGGGATCTAACTTGCATATGAAACTGTGTCTCTTCACATGGCCACCCTTTTTCAAAGTTTCAATTTCTTCAGCAAAATTCTCATTCTGAAAAAAATGCAAAATTGCATTCTCTGCTCTTTTGAGATCATCCAATGAAATGGGTTGAATGTTGTCTTACATCAGTGCAACCTTTAAACATCTCCTTTCTTTTCTTTGCAAGGTGCAAAAGTAAATCCCTTAATTTCAAAATCCATGCAAAAGCTTTAATTATCTTGCTCCATTTAGAATAGCAGTGAACAAGTTGACTTGTAGCATTGCATTGTTCATTTACAAGTGTGCTCATGATTAAAACATTCCTTTTCACTTCCAGATCATCATCATTCTCCTTACTGCATGCATGTAAAACCATGTCAAAATTTGGCCATTCTGTTTCTGGGCACTTGAGAAATTCTGGACCGTTGAACCAGGTACTTGAATTCAGGAGTGCATTAGCTTGAAGTCCACAAGATGCACAATCTGCAGGTTTTTGTTTTGTGCTGATGTGTCACCACTGGATGATTTCTGTTAGTTCTCGGATCACATTGACTCTGTTGGCGACAAATGTCTTATATATTTTGTTCTCATTTCCAATGTATTTTAATACAAATGTGCTGTCCATCCAGAAGATGGATTTGTTGAGCGGAATATGCATCTTCATACTCAGTCACAGTTATGCTAGCTTTCACTCTTCTGTTTGATCTGCCTCTGGAAATATAGTCCAATCAGCGTCGAGTCACGTTCTGTGTAGGACTGCCCCTTTTTGGGCGATTTCTGTCAGACTGAGAATCGCCCCGAGTATTCCCATAGACTTCCATACAAAGATTTTTTTTTTTTCAAACTGCAGGCACTGCAATGCAATCTCTATGGTTTCCGGGAGGGCTAGCACTAACCAGAGCCGTAGAGAGACAGAGTTGCGACAACGGAAGTTCAAAACGCTCTATCGTCACGTGATTCACGTAGA
Source organism: Spinibarbus caldwelli (assembly GCA_039654775.1). Lineage (NCBI taxonomy): Eukaryota > Metazoa > Chordata > Actinopteri > Cypriniformes > Cyprinidae > Spinibarbus > Spinibarbus caldwelli. Next base: position 5,207,209 of record CM077227.1, on the reverse strand, counting down.
CCTCAAATAGTTCCAGGAAGTTCATAGCGGGCAATTGGAGTACAATGAGTTAGAGAGACAGAACTGCGATTTTTGGTAATTTGTAGACAATAAATGCATTTATTTACAATATTTATAAAATACATTGACACATACAGTGGGGCAAAAAAGTATTTAGTCAGCCACCAATTGTGCAAGTTCTCCCACTTAAAAAGATGAGAGAGGCCTGTAATTTTCATCATAGGTATACCTCAACTATGAGAGACAAAATGAGAAAAAAAAAATCCAGAAAATCACATTGTAGGATTTTTAAAGAATTAATTGGTAAATTCCTCGGTAAAATAAGTATTTGGTCACCTACAAACAAGCAAGATTTCTGGCTCTCACAGACCTGTAACTTCTTCTTTAAGAGGCTCCTCTGTCCTCCACTCGTTACCTGTATTAATGGCATCTGTTTGAACTCGATATCAGTATAAAAGACACCTGTCCACAACCTCAAACAGTCCAACTCCAAACTCCACCATGGCCAAGACCAAAGAGCTGTCAAAGGACACCAGAAACAAAATTGTAGATCTGCACCAGGCTGGGAAGACTGAATCTGCAATAGGTAAGCAGCTTGGTGTGAAGAAATCAACTGTGGGAGCAATTATTTGAAAATGGAAGACATACAAGACCACTGATAATCTCCCTCAATCTGGGGCTCCACGCAAGATCTCACCCCGTGGGGTCAAAATGATCACAAGAACTGTGAGCAAAAATCCCAGAACCACACGGGGGGACCTAGTGAATGACCTGCAGAGAGCTGGGACCAAAGTAACAAAGGCTACCATCAGTAACACACTGCGCCGCCAGGGACTCAAATCCTGCAGTGCCAGACGTGTCCCCCTGCTTAAGCCAGTACATGTCCGGGCCTGACTGAAGTTTGCTAGAGAGCATTTGGATGATCCAGAAGAGGACTGGGAGAATGTCATATGGTCAGATGAAACCAAAATAGAACTTTTTGGTAAAAACTCAACTTGTCGTGTTTGGAGGAGAAAGAATGCTGAGTTGCATCCAAAGAACACCATACCTACTGTGAAGCATGGGGGTGGAAACATCATGCTTTGGGGCTGTTTTTCTGCAAAGGGACCAGGACGACTGATCCATGTAAACGAAAGAATGAATGGGGCCATGTATCGTGAGATTTTGAGAGAAAACCTCCTTCCATCAGCAAGGGCATTGAAGATGAAACGTGGCTGGGTCTTTCAGCATGACAATGATCCCAAACACACCGCCCGGGCAACGAAGGAGTGGCTTCATAAGAAGCATTTCAAGGTCCTGGAGTGGCCTAGCCAGTCTCCAGATCTCAACCCCATCGAAAATCTTTGGAGGGAGTTGAAAGTCCGTGTTGCCCAGCGACAGCCCCAAAACATTACTGCTCTAGAGGAGATCTGCATGGAGGAATGGGCCAAAATACCAGCAACAGTGTGTGAAAACCTTGTGAAGACTTACAGAAAACGTTTGACCTCTGTCATTGCCAACAAAGGGTATATAACAAAGTATTGAGATGAAATTTTGTTATTGACCAAATACTTATTTTCCATCATAATTTACCAATTAATTCTTTAAAAATCCTACAATGTGATTTTCTGGATTTTTTTTCTCATTTTGTCTCTCATAGTTGAGGTATACCTATGATGAAAATTGCAGGCCTCTCTCATCTTTTTAAGTGGGAGAACTTGCACAATTGGTGGCTGACTAAATACTTTTTTGCCCCACTGTATATGTAGTATGTATATATTTAGTTATATCAGTGTTGTTTTAAAAAATAAAATCCGCTAATATTTGAGGATTAATGTGGTCAGCTGTCCTTTCCTGCCTTGTTAGCACATTTTAGGCTGAAGTTACCATGGTAAAAGTCCATGTTTGCTATATAATAAGTGAAGGTATTTTAAGATTAAGTGAAAATTCTTGTGATCCTCCATAATTAATATATAAAATATATTTACATTTACATTTAGTCATTTAGCAGACGCTTTTATCCAAAGCAACTTACAAATGAGAACAATAGAAGCAATCAAAACTAACAAAGGAGCAACAATATGTAAGTGCAAATGACAAGTCTCGGTTAGCCTAACGCAGCACACGTAGCAAGGTGTATATATATAATATATATATATATATATATATATATATATATATATATATATATATATATATATGAAGAGTTCAGATGCAAAAGCCTCTAAGTATGTCTGACGTTTTTCTTTAAAATTAGCATTTCTTTCTGGCTACTATGTATAGGTTTCTATGTAAGTACTGGTATTTCTGAATGGGTTGATGCTGGGATTTAGCACATTTGAAGTGAAAGTACTTGATGAACATATAGTATGTGTGGAGAGCATTCACTCAGTATCGTTATCTCATTTTTGACCAAGATGGCTTGAATAAATAGAAAAAAACGATGGCTAGAATAGAAAAAAAAAAAAAAAATAGAAAGCTAGTGTTAGTTTTTTTTTTTAATAAAAAAGAAGATAAAGTAGAATTAAAATAGAATAGAAAGTGCTAGAGTTAGAGGCTCAAATAAAGATGGAACAGATGTGTTTTGAAAATATATATTTGTAGTATATTCAAATTTAAAACAACTTAAAACATTTTTACACATTTAATCATATATTTTATGTATGTTGACTTTTGTTATGCACTTATTTACAGCAATTGATTTATACATGTATAATAAACTGAAAAGCTTGTTGTCCTTGTATAGTCTCCACCATAATTTGCTGTGCTTCATTATGAATGAAGGAATGAATGAATGATGCATTGTTGCTGCTGCGTGTTTTGAGTTTGAGCTCCGTCAAGTTAATTCTTTATCGACTATTTTCTAATCCTGAAATCTATTTTACACACCATCATTTTCGTTTCTATAACGTGTGAATATATCCCCTATCGTATTCTACAACAAAAACAATCAAAGCGCCTTGTTATCACTAGTTTTATTTTGATTTCCAGAGTCCGCTATTAGCTTATAGCCCGTTAGCATCGCCAGCGTGGTTGCATTAGCGGCAACCAAGGAAGGTTGCCGCTAATCTCGCTTCCATTGCTAATACTCTATTCACACACATAACCTTCGTTTTACTCACTGCTACTTGCTTAAATGGCGGATGTGTGTCTACCTTTGAGTGCAGGCGAGGACACGTTCGAGCTGCATTCGGTGCAGCTGGAGCTGGAGGCCGTGGAGAAGCAGATCCGTGAGCTGGTGGAGAAGCAGGCCCAGCTGAGAGAGCGGAGAGCCGCGCTGGAAACATCCCGGGCTGACGCTCACAAGTCCGGGGTAAGTATACAGCGCGCCGCTAACACTCCCACCACCTCTACTCCGTGTGTTTCTCTGCACAGATCCTGTGCACCCAGGACGCGATCTTCCCAGATGTCCTTCACTCCGGCGCCGGGACACCACGGACCCTGGGTGCAGCAGCAGCGGAAGACGCGAGCCAGGCCCCGGGCGAGGACCTCTCCCCCTCCGCCGCCTCCGGTCTTCGAGATCTCCACCCGGAACCGCTTCGCCCCCCTCCGCGAGACGGAACGCGACGCTGTGATCGTCGGAGACTCCATCGTCCGGCACGTCCGTGCTACGTTAGCTGAAGGTAAAGCACACACTCACTGTTTCCCTGGCGCTCGTGTTCTCGATGTTTCTGCGCAGATACCCGCGATCCTGAAGGACGACGAGAGCATCAGCGCGATCGTGCTGCACGCGGGGGTGAACGACACCAGGCTGCGGCAGACGGAGACACTGAAGACGGACTTCAGGAGCCTGATCGAGACGGTGCGCAACGCATCACCCGCGGCGACGATCATCGTGTCTGGACCGCTTCCCACGTATCGACGAGGACACGAAAGGTTCAGTAGACTTTTTGCTTTAAATGAGTGGTTATTGTCATGGTGTAAAGAACAGAAACTGCTCTTTGTTAATAATTGGAATCTTTTCTGGGAGCGTCCTAGGCTTTTCCGCGCTGATGGCCTGCACCCCAGCAGAGTCGGAGCAGAACTCCTGTCGGACAACATCTCCAGGACTCTACGCTCCATCTGACTAGTAAGACCATTCACAAATAACTGCTATGATGACTTTTGTTCTACCCACTTAAATGATAGAAATACTTGTGCTGTCCAAGCTATAAAGACTGTGTCTGTTCCCCGAACAGTGAAGCCAAAATATAAATATAAATTTAATGCAGGATCTAGAAATAATATAATCGTGATTAAACCAGAAAAATGCAAAACAAATAAACAAAAGCAATTTTTAAAGCTTGGGCTCCTAAACATTAGATCACTCGCACCCAAAGCTGTTATTGTAAATGAAATGATCACAGATAATAGTTTTGATGTGCTCTGCTTGACTGAAACCTGGCTCAAACCAAATGATTATATTGGTCTAAATGAGTCTACTCCACCAAGCTACTGTTATAAGCATGAGCCCCGTCAGACTGGCCGTGGAGGCGGTGTTGCAACAATATATAGTGATATTCTCAATGTTACCCAGAAAACAGGATACAGGTTTAACTCATTTGAATTGCTTCTGCTTAATGTTACACTGTCAGATATGCAAAAGAAATCTCTCCTGTCTCTTGCTCTGGCTACTGTGTATAGACCGCCAGGGCCGTATACAGATTTCTTAAAAGAATTTGCAGATTTCCTCTCAGACCTATTGGTTACTGTTGATAAAGCGCTAATTGTTGGAGATTTTAACATTCACGTCGATAATACAAATGATGCGTTAGGACTTGCGTTTACTGACCTAATAAATTCTTTTGGAGTCAAGCAAAACGTCACTGGGCCCACTCATCGTTTTAATCATACGCTAGATTTAATTATATCACATGGAATTGATCTTACTGACATAGATATCGTACCTCAAAGTGATGATGTTACTGACCATTTCCTAGTATCGTGCATGCTGAGTATTACTGATATTAACTATATGGCTCCGCGTTATCGTCCAGGAAGAACTATTGTTCCAACCACTAAAGATAGATTCAAAAATAACCTGCCTGATTTATCTCAACTGCTCTGTGTACCCATAAATACACATGAACTAGATGAAATGACTAGCAACATGGGCACTATCTTCTCTAATACATTAGAAGTTGTTGCGCCCATCAAATTGAAAAAGGTTAGAGAAAAACGTACTGCGCCATGGTACAACAGTAATACCCATTCTCTCAAGAAAGAAACTCGTAAACTTGAGCGCAAATGGAGAAAAACTAACTTGGAAGTTTTTAGAATTGCATGGAAAAACAGTATGTCCAACTATAGACAGGCTTTAAAAGCTTCCAGGGCAGAGCATATCCGCAAACTCATAGAAAATAACCAAAACAATCCAAGGTTTTTATTTAGCACAGTGGCTAGATTAACAAATAAACAGACGCCACCCGATCTAAATATTCCCTCACAATTTAATAGTAATGACTTTATGAATTTCTTCACTGATAAGATAGATAACATCAGAAATACAATAACAAATGTAGATTCTGCAGCGTCTAGTACTTCAGCTCCATTCATTGCACCCAAAGAAAAACTGCAGTGCTTTACAACTATAGGACAGGAAGAGCTAAATAAAGTTATCAATGCATCTAAACCAACAACATGCCTATTAGATCCTGTACCCACTAAATTACTGAAAGAGTTGTTACCTGTAGCAGAAGAACCGCTTCTCAATATTATTAACTCATCGATATCTTTAGGTCACGTTCCAAAATCATTCAAGCTGGCGGTTATTAAGCCTCTTATTAAAAAACCACAACTAGATCCTAATGAACTAGCAAATTACAGACCCATTTCTAATCTTCCGTTTATGTCTAAAATTTTAGAAAAAGTTGTATCTGCTCAGTTGTGCTCTTTTTTGCAAAAAAATGATCTCTATGAAGAATTTCAGTCAGGTTTCAGGCCCCACCATAGTACAGAAACTGCACTTGTTAAAATTACAAATGACTTGCTTCTTGCGTCAGACCAAGGCTGCATCTCATTGCTAGTTTTACTTGATCTTAGTGCTGCGTTCGACACTATAGATCATGACATACTCATAGATCGATTACAAAATTATACGGGTATTCAAGGGCAGGCTTTAAGATGGTTTAGATCCTACCTGTCTGATCGCTTCCACTTTGTTTATTTAAACAGGGAGTCATCTCAATTATCACCAGTAAAATATGGAGTACCACAAGGATCTGTCCTAGGTCCTCTGCTATTTTCAATATATATGTTGCCCCTTGGTAATATTATTAGAAAATACGGGATTAGTTTCCATTGTTATGCTGATGATACTCAACTATATATCTCAACAAGACCAGATGAAACTTCTAAATTATCTAAGCTAACAGAGTGTGTTAAAAATGTAAAAGATTGGATGACCAGTAATTTTCTCCTATTAAATTCAGATAAGACAGAAATATTACTTATTGGACCAAAAAACAGTACACAGAATCTCTTGGATTATAATTTGCAACTAGACAGATGTACTGTTACTTCCTCTACAGTCAAAAATCTGGGTGTTATATTAGACAGCAACTTGTCTTTTGAAAATCATATTTCCCATGTTACAAAAACAGCATTCTTCCATCTTAGAAACATTGCCAAGCTACGAAACATGTTACCTGTTTCTGATGCAGAAAAGCTAGTTCATGCATTCATGACCTCTAGACTGGACTATTGTAATGCACTGCTAGCTGGTTGTCCTGCATCTTCAATAAACAAGCTACAGGTAGTCCAAAATGCAGCGGCTAGAGTCCTTACTAGGTCAAGAAAATATGATCATATTACCCCAATTTTACAGTCTCTGCACTGGCTACCTATTAAGTTCCGCATCAGTTACAAAATATTATTACTTACCTATAAGGCCCTTAATGATTTAGCTCCTGTGTACTTAACTAGTCTTCTACCACGCTACAATCCATCACGCTCCCTAAGGTCGCAAAACTCTGGACTTTTGGTAGTACCTAGGATAGCAAAGTCAACTAAAGGAGGTAGATCCTTTTCACATTTGGCTCCCAAACTCTGGAATAGCCTTCCTGATAATGTTCGGGGTTCAGACACACTCTCTCTGTTTAAATCTAGATTAAAGACACATCTCTTTAGCCAAGCATTCACATAATGCATCTCATGATCTTGTACTGCAGTTATATCTGATCAAACACGCATTATTGTTCTTTAGCTTGGATTGAACAAATAATTGTTGCTTGGTTGGAACAGCAGCTACGCTAATTATGTCTCTATTTGTTTCTCTGTTTCTGCCACGGGATTAACATCCCGTGGTAACTAGGATTTACACAAGCTTCAGTCTGGATCCAGAACACCTGAGAAGAGATGATGCCAACCCCTCAGAGGACCTCAGATGAAGCATACCCTCAGACAACATACAGAACTACCAAATTTCGCCATAAGTTAAATATATTAAGTTTCTACAATATATAAATATATTGTAGAAACTTAATTTCCTGTAAAGCTGCTTTGCAACGATTTGTATTGTGAAAAGCGCTATACAAATAAACTTGAATTGAAACTTGAATTGAATGCATTGATATATAGCACTTTATTGTGTATTGTTGTGCACCCAAAGTGCTTTACAATCATGGGGTGTGGGGGGTGGGGTCTCTCCTCATCCACCACCAATGCTCACTCACAGAAAGGAGTATGAAAGTATGGTTTCCCTACTGATCTGGAGAGGAGAAAAAAAAAATGATGCATCAAGTTTTGTTCAATTCACATTTATTTGTATAGCACTTTATTATACAGATTGTTTTAAAGCAGCTTTACAGGAAATGAATGTTTCTACATTACAAATAAGAGTTCTGTTGACTGTCAAAGTAATGTTCATATGGCAGAAATGTTCTAAAATTAGGCTATACAAATCATGCAATTAAGTAATGTCATGAATTCAGAAACAATGAAACGTGTATACAGAAACAATGAGCAAATTAAAACAATGGTTACATGATGTGATCATATTGATTGCAATGCAAGGGAAATTTAGTAGTTTTGTATGTTTATTCAGAGTCAGCTTCATCTGAAGTCCTCTCAAGGCATCATCTCTTCACAGGTGCTGGTCATCTGAAGTCTTCATAAGAGGCTGTATATAGACAGCAGGAGCAATCTATAGATTACACCAACAAAATGTGATGTAATCATACTTGGGAACTGGCACTTTTTCACAAAGACACAAAGAACAGGGAAAGACTTGACAAACCCAGTGAAGAGACTCATTGTGAGGGCGATGTCTCATTACAGGGAGTCTTCAGGTGGTTCTTGTTCTAAAAGCAAGATAAAGAAGGAAAAAAACACAGGAGAAATGGTTAAGTGATGCTCCATCACATATCAGTCCTGTGGCATCACTGCTCCTCCACCACACAGTGCTTCTACAGTAGCTAAGAAGTTTAAGTATAAAATACAGTAATAATGTACAGGTTTACAGTGATTACTTCTATAATACAGTAGTGATATATAATACATTTTTGGAAATTTAGCCTAGCATGATTCTGAAATTAAAACTGCTCGCCTATTTTACACTTTTCATTCTCACTTAGGTCCACCAGCATCCTTTGCAATAAATCCAAGTCTATTAAATAACTCCCCACCAGCAAAAATCAGGTTTAAAAGCCTTAATTACACAACGACGAATGAAACTGCATGAAGAGAATGAATAACATCCCATAAATCTACTAATTAAGTGAGGAATAATCTAATAATAATATGTTTTAATGCACAATGTAATTTGATTAGCTGTGCTGATAATATACAATTGTATTTTATAAATGCCTTACCTTTTAAAAGTTCATCACGGCGATCTCTTCTGCTGCATCTCTATGGCGCTGATAGTATGAGCGCTAAATTCTGGGAACTATTGAGCGGGTCCACGATCCGCCATTGCTGTAAAAATCTGGTCCATTGGAGTCAACGGAGTTGTCGCAACTCTCCCTGCATCCCAATGCTCATACTATCCATCCTAAATAGCATAGTGTGTCCCAAAGTATAGTATGTTGAAAAGAGTATGCCAAAAGTCCCCGGATGGTCTACTTTTTCAGGTCGATTTTTGTGGATCCATGCACATTCTAATGGCTAAAACTGCCCACAATCCATTGCGTTTTGGCGAAGGATTCAGTCCAGAACTACAATCAAGAATAAAACGGTTAGGTAGAGAGGTTTATAAAAAGCGGTTTGAGTTACTAATAATCAACATTTTACATAGTAAAAAAAAATATTTATTGTTATCTGTGTTATATTTCATCTGCAACAGCAATGTGAACTTTTATAAACATCCATCGTCGTTAACTTTTAAATGCATCATTATACAGAAAATATGAGCAGAGTTCTCGGCATGAAAGATCCGCGACTGGAAGATCAATGAGCTACTTCTTTTCTCTCCAATACGGTAGAAAGTTAAATTAAATTAAATGTGGAGGATATTAAAGTCGGCATGAAACGGAAGTTGCGACTGTCTTTTTTTCTCTACTGTGACGTATATCCGAGTGAAACAGCATGTGCAATGAGAGGGCGGGACTTGATTTCGTCCTTCGGGAATTGATTGGATCGTTGGAAGTTGGGGCGTTTCTAACAAAATGGAGGCAGATCTGAAATGTCAGTTTGCAGTTAGTGGTGGGGGATTTCTTGCCACCAGAGGTGGACAGTAACGAAGTAAATTTACTTGAGTATTGTACTTAAGTACACTTTTTGAGTATCTGTACTTTACTTGAGTATTATTTTTTCTAGAAACTTGCGACTTTGACTTAGCTACATTTGAAAGAGAAATATCGTACTTTTTACTCAACTACATTTATATAAAGGTACCCAAGTAGAAAGTTGTTATATATAGCAGTTTTTACAGTGTGTGCATTTTCAGATTCACTGAACCCTTTTTTTCTGCGAAAATCCGGCCTGCGATCTGCCAGGACCTTCCTGTGTTGCCAGTAATGTAAACGTCTGCGCTACTGCACAGCTAAAAGTGCTCTAAAAAGGCACGTGTTAACTCATTAAAGCCCTTTGGAAAATTAACCATGTTTTTACTACAACTAGTAACCATAACTATGGTATTTGCAGTAAAATCACAGTATCCAGAAATTTACTGTTATCTCACTATAGTAACCATAATTATGCTATTTGTAGTAAAACTTCAGTAACCACAAATTTACCATAGTTTCATTGTAACTATAGTTTATTTTTTGTAGTTAAACTATGGCAATACAAATGGTAGGCTGATATATCTGTCAAAAATGACTGCCCTCACTTTACCATATATATGTGTGTATATATATATATATATATATATATATATATATATATATATATATGGCCTACTGGTAAACTGCTGCTAAAAACTGGTCAGGGAAGTTTATAAATCTGAACATTAATTTATTGTCAAAACACTGCACATAAATATATATATTTTTTTGCCAAAAAAAAAAAAAATAAAAAAATAGGCTAAATGAAAACTTTAGACTCTAAACTGGGAATCAATAAGAATTGAAATCAATAAGCAGAAGCAGAAGCAGAATAGGAATGGATAAAATTCAAACAATACCCAACCCAAGCCACATGTTGTGAGGTTCACTGATTTCTGAGCATTTTATGAACACTGATCAGTTGATGGCAAAATTAAAAAAGACGGTTCTTTGGCGCAACCTGCACACCCATGGCCATACCGAGATAGTATGTTCCAGTTTTCTGAAAAAGACTAAAGATATGTTTTCTTTTCAATGTTTGCTTTGTTTGCCTAAAATGAACCATATCATAGACTTCAATATCTCTTTGAAAAAGAACTTTGTAACTTTTAAAAAAGTATTAAAATGAGTTCAATGTAGTTGTAAGTGTTAAATAAAAAAATAAAGATGACTGTCTTCATTCAGTTGTTCCATTTCAATAGGTTTTGTAACATAAAAGCTCTTAATTTCAAAGATAATACAAGCTAATCAGGGTATTCAGTAGGTTGCCTTAGTAGCATAAGGTATTGTAAGTATACAACAATGCGACAATAAAACAATGCATTTACTTTTTACTTTTGATACTTAAGTACTTTTAAAAACATGTACTTCTGTACCTTTACTTAAGTAAAAATCTGTCTTTACAACGTTCACTTGTAGTGGAGTAGTATTTGACCAGTAGTATCTGTACTTTTACTCAAGTAAGGAAGTCGTGTACTTTGTCCGCCTCTGCTCGCCACTGGATTCACCGCCGACACCCAAGCATGAATAAATGAGTTATTTATTAGGGATGACGACCACGATCAATAGCACAAAACATGCCTAAACAGCGCGTGAGAGAGAGAGAGAGAGAGAGAGAGAGATTGCCTGAATGACTGAGCGTGTCCTCCATCAGGTTAAGTCATATTCATGAAACAAATTAGTTTGCAATGTCCTAAGAGTAATGTTCTCGTAATATCCTAATATCTTTTCAGTGTTTAAGGGTAACATACTCCCTTATGACTGGTGTCAGTGCTATAAAGTGAAGCATCAGCTTCAGCTTTTCCCCTGTCATTTATCCCAGCGTTGACCCCTTACGTCACTAGCTCCACCCTTGCGCCATCACTCGTGACCAGAAGACTAGAGGAGTCATTTTGAGGGGGAGGGGAGGTTAACATTTTTGATTAAAGATTAAGAGGGCACATGAATTTTAAAAAAAATAATGAAGTGCACGGATAAATTATGTAAATTATACATTACAGTATTCCATCAAAAAATAAGAATATTCAGTTTTGATTTCATGCCGACTTCAACTGTGACAAGATGATTGACAGGCCAGTTTACAGTGACAGGGTGCGTGTAACAGGTGCGACAGAGCGCTCAGTTAAAGATGCAGTTGTGTGACGTGATAGTATGTGCCAAAGCTTGCCTACTCTTCTACTACACACTCAAAAGTGTATACTTTTTCTTCACCAAAAGAGTACATACTTTAAGGGCGTAGTATAAGTAGGCACATTGGGACGCAGCATCTGTCTCTCTATGGCTGTATCCGAAATCGCCCCCTATACCCTCAAATAGTGCACTATTTGAGGGGACAGCCATTTTAAGTGGTGTTCGAAACCATAGTGGACGTTCTCGAGTGCACTCATTCAATCCCACAATGCACCGCAAAAATGAGTGTACAACCGATGTAGGGTGTTTCTCAAACGGAAGGCTGCATCCTACCGAGGCAGCGTCCTTCCTAGTTCAGTCCTTCAGAGTCTTGTAGGCTAGAGTCCTCGTCGGCATATAAACGCTAGAATAAGACGCTCTAGTAAGTGCGCGTGGCTACGTCACATATGTTCCCGCCCTCACCGTCACGGCACGAAAACACTAATAAAACTTAGTTTTGGAAAAATACTTTGCATTACAAATCTTTATATTATTTGGCTTTCTATTAATGCAATACAATGAATCACAGCCGTCTAGAGTCTCCCTGTGGCTTAAATTATTGGCAGTTTAGCTTTAGTAAGCAATTTACAACAAAACAAAAGATAACATCCTTTCATGTCCGAAAACATTATTTTTGTCTTAGATTTCATAATAAATTCAGACAAGCTCAGTACAGACTCATTTCTCGTCAGTTTATTTTCATGAAATGGAATGGGTACAAAGGATTGTGGGTGATTGAAGGTCGTGGAGGATACATCCCATGCATCCTTCAAATTCAGTTGAATGAAGGACGCGAAATGAAGGCTGCCTTCCAAGGATCCTTCCATTTGAGATGGCCTTCAGTGACATTTGATGACGTGGCAGCCGAGAAATGCAGCCTTCGTAGGATGCAGCCTTCCATTTGAGAAACACCCGTACACTCAACGGCTAGAGAATCCCCATAATGCACTGTGAGAGTCGCGCGCCGAATGAATTCCCGCGTCTCGCGAGAAGATGGCGCCCGCAGCTAAATTATCCATCCATTCATTTTAACAGCGCTCGTCCACGGCGTAATACAACATAGGTATAAATGAATTGTAAATTGACTATTAGGGTTTATACAAAATTTCCGTGACAGAGTTCAAGATAAATCCTTCAATCTTACTACTGGAGCTGCCCGTTTCAAATGATTATTAAACAGCAAGCAAATATGCAAAAGCGGCAGTCCTTCCGGTGCACTCAGTGTCCGAATTCACTCACTCGTTTTCATTCACTCCTTCAAGTGAACTGTATGAGTGGACTAATGTAGGGAATAGTGAATGAGGGTATAGGGAGCGATTTCGGATACAGCCTATGGCTCTGGCACTAACGTGCTTTCGTCATCATGCATAACCTTAACTTGTGCAGCGATTGGTCGGAACAAACACACCGCTAATAAGAAGAAATATGAAGTCAGGACTAGTCTGTATGGGCTGAATAAAGCAGTGAAGTTTTGATGGATGACGATTGTAATGGAAGTAAAGACGATTACATACATGAATCGTAACTTACATTATTAGACGCACGCGAGTCCATTATTAAACAAATAAACAAACCGTGTATGTGCGCTCTCTGATAGCTTTATGAGCACATTTCAGTATGATCGCATGTCTGGCAAGTGTTCTATAATGGACACTCGCTGAAGAAGCGTGTTTTTAGAGAAGTTTGCTATGTACAGTGTTGTACTGGCATCAACATTCACTCTGACAGAGGAACTGTTCAGTGGTCAGTCATGTCGAGCTGCCATCAGATCACCACACTCAACAAATTCATTTAATTTGTGTTTTGCTCTGTTTAATAATTCTGTATATATTTATATAACTTTAAGGCGACTGGTATAGTGGTCTGTTGGCATCTCTGTGTGGTCCTGCTTGGTACTGCAGCTTGACTTGTAGTTATTTATATATGTATAGAAAATTATTTTTTTTCACATATTTTGCTGTTGCACTGCATACATCAATTTTGAATTATTATTAATTAAAAACAAAATGTTTTCATTTTTCTTAAAAAAAAAAAGTTTGCAGAAAATTATAGTTTTGTGAGAATAATCCTCAATCTTGACTTTGGTAAAACAATTTTCTTTATTTAAAATGTTTCATGTCTTAATCCTTTTCTTTTTCTTATACTGGGATAAATCATATCGGGATGTATGCTATTTTTTATTGGATGTGGCGCCCCACCTAGAAAATTTGCCACCAGCCGCCACTGCCCTGAAAGAATGCTGAGCAATCAAATACAACTCTCAATTTATGTTTTTGGGATGATGCATTCCATGATGTGGAATGTACCACACCTTTCCATTTTGAGGCTTAACCTCCCGTTGTGGGACTCTTTCAGCATATCCCTTTTTAATCATTCCCTCTACGAAAGATGTGTATTCCTCATGATATTGTTCATTCTTTTTGAATCGTCTTTTCAGGGAGATGGCACGCTGTTGCACCTGTTGATAGTTGTTTGGCAAGAATACTTCATCTTCCTTGAAGGATAGTGGTCAATAGTAATGTCTATTTCTCAATTTCACACTCCTTTCCATAATAGACATAAATCGTTTATCTTCCACTGACATTTCAATTTTCCTCAAATGCAAGTTCTGGAAAATCCTGATGATATTGCTTAATCAACAAATCATTTAGATTTGCAACAGAAATTCGATTCACAACCAAGGATGAATGCTGTCCTCCATCTTGACATTCATTATCTTGCATGAGACCATTTATTACCCAACCTAAGGGTGTTTTAACAGCATACGGCCCATTACCGTGACTGTTGATCACTTTCCACGGTTCCATCAACTTTCCAGCATTCATTCCAATTAACAATCCAATGTCTGCATCTATCTGTGGTATTTGAACTTCGTTTAAGTAGCGCCATTTACTGATGGCTGCTTGTGTGGGTATGTGTTCCCTTGAAACTGGTAAGATGGCTTGTGTGTATGCTTCAGGGAGTTTGGAGTATTGGTTGACTTCCATACTGCTCACTTCCAAATCGAAGACCACACTTCTGTTTACAGATTTCTCTTGGCCCATGGTGCGCAGTAAGATTGTCGTGTTTTTTCCTGTGATGTTTAACTGTCTGCAAAGTAATTCTGTGCAGAACGTTGCTGAGCTGCCAGGGTCTAGGAATGCGTATCTGTGAATAACTTTATTGGATTTTGAGACCTTTACTTTCACTGGTAGGTTACGATAGCAAGCATACATTGCTTGTTCCCATCCTCCACCCAGTCATTTTCTAAAGACACCATAGCACTGCTTAATGATGTGTTTTTAGCCATGATACAGCCTTTTTTGTTACTTTTGTCTTTGTCCTTTTGAATATGCAAAATTGTTGGGTGCAACTGTGAGCATTCATTGCATGACAGTCGTTTTTTTGCATATTTTACTCAAGTGGCCCTTTGAGAGACATCCAAAGCAGATTCCATTTCTCATTAAGAAATTCACTTTCTCATTGTTGGGATTGTGCTTGAACATTTCACATGTCTCCAGCGTATGGTCATTAGAACAAAACAGACAGAAACTTTCCTTTGGCTTCTGTTTGTATTTGAATTTTGTTTCACATTTAGGTTCTGACATTAAGGCAACTGTGGTAGCAAAACTACTTCTACCACTGCTGGATTTGCCAGATGCTCTTTGTTGTTTTGGGTTTACTTTAGTTTCTGTTAAGTTCTGAATATCTCAGAAAGTTGGATCCAACTTGGCTCTCGCATGGCCTTCAATTAATTCAAGTAAGTCCTTAAATTCTACCTTCTTGCACCTATCTTGAATTTTACAGACAATTGCTCTCCACTGATCTTGCAACTTGAAGGTAGGGCTGTCACAATTATGAAATTTGGCTGACGATTAATTGTCTAAAAATAGTCACGGTTATTGTGGTTAATTGTCTGTTTGGCGATTATGCCGATCATCACGATTAATTGTCTATTTTTTATGGCTTTTATTATATAATTGTGATTCATTTAAGGGTTCAGTAAATAATTATGATGTTATCTTTTAATCTTTCTTTAGTTATTATTTTGCAGTGTAAGATTACATAGGCTGCATCTGAAAACTTAGCTGCCTTGCTGCCTTATGAGGCAATGACTTTGCAGGCAGCATTTTTGCATGAAAGCACCTCACGAAACTGATTTCGGACAGGCTTCTGAGGCAGCGTAACGGTTTAATGACCTACATCAAAATAGAACAAGTTTGGGTGATAACTAAACAAATATTTAATTAGTATAATACTAATTTCTCACGAGAAATAACATCAAAAGTGCAAAAAGTTAATCAGAAATACACATTTACACAAACTCACTACCAAACGCAACTTTCAGACGCCATCTTTATTTTTTAGCTCAACCGTCATGGATACATCTCATCTGCCTTCAAAAATTGATCAGATGAAGGTATCTCATGAGACAGGAAGTGAAGCTAACTTTGGATTCGGATGTGCCTTGATGCCTACCTACCTTGGAATGTGTCCTCTGAAGGCAGCATTTTTCAGTTTTCAGATGCAGCCATAGAGTATTCAAAATTCTAAGAATCGGCCAATACCGATCCAACACCAGTGCTATTTTTTATTTATTTTTTTTCTACACCACAGAATATCAATACTGTGTTTGTGGAACTAATAGTCACTCTTTTTTAAACCCTTTGTTAAACACAATCCACTAAATACTCACTTCCTCATTACAGAAACTACATTTGAATAAAAAATAAGCTATGAAATTAAACTAGCTGACTGTATAATTTAGCAGCACAAACTATATCTCGAAAAAACTCTTTGGTGCACATTATACAATTTAAACAAGTTTATTCTGTTAACTATTTGTATTCTTACAAAATACATTAATGAAAATAAGATTGAAATCATGAGAAAAAAAGAGGCTTCTAATAGTCTTTCTGTGTGCAAAACTTTGATCATGTGAAACGCTTCAAACAGAGCGGCACAAAGTTCTTATGCACATGCAGGGTGCAGATTGGTGCACTTGAAGCAACATGAAGTCTCAGCGTCTATGCACTTCTAGGGTGCAGAATGATGTGCTTGAAGCAACATAAGTCACAGCACGCTGCACTCCACATGGTACAAACAAAGAGAAGAGAAATGAGAGAGCAATGAACTCTAGCAAGATATAGTCATTTTATGCGAATTCCCAGACCTTTATCTACACATCAAGTACTATAATGGGTATATATCATCTTGGGGAAAGAGTTTTACCGTTCTGACTGTCATAACTGAACGTGACGTACTGTTTGAATGCTGAGCGGAGAATGACTGACAGCTGCAGCAGTAGGAAGATGAGTTTCTGTAAACTTAAATTTAACAATGTAAATATAATTCTGTCCCTCACATGAAAACCAAACTGGTACTCTTCGGTGTCTTTTGGTGTATGACTCCCCCTTGTGCCATATAAAAAGCACCATAATCGCGGTTGTCTGAAACAACCGCGGTTAGATCAAATAATCGTGGTTAGACGGTTATTTAATTATCTCGACAGGCCTACTTGAAGGGTAGTTTAGATACGATTATTTTTAGATTTGATGGCATTTCCAGCTCATTCAGAAAGTCAACATCTTGCATGGTATTATAACAGCTTCGCAAAAACAAAGCATACGAGCGCAAAGCAGAACCATCCTCAGCCTTGATAGAAGACCATTTCAGTACCTTGTCAATGTACGCTGCTGATATCTTAATGCTATTACCAAAGTTCCATTCTAACTGCCTTTTTGCTTTTTGTAGGCCTTATTCGGATCCATGTGCAGAAAATTATTGACAATATTTCTGGGTTTCCCCCTTGTGCACTGCTGCAGGTAGTAAAGTCTATCATCCAGGATCTCTGTTTTACTTTCCATGCCTCTTTCAAAGGGTTTTCTCTATCTGGAAGCAAAGATAACTTCTGTTGTTTTACTAACATTTCAGTTATTTCAGTTTGCCTTTTCAAAACAGCAGTGAATGATGTACTGTCATGATTAACTTCACCAGTGTCTTTGTTTACACTTGAAAATGATGACGTTTTTATTTTGGATTTGGTTGAAGAGTGTCCCTTTTGAATTCTCTGAGTATCTTGAATTTGTCTAGGAGCCATGTACTCAGTAGGTGTTTCCAACTGGAATGAACTCAGCGTTGACCTTGGTTTTACCTCTCTTGCTTCTTTAAAAACCTTGACTTTGGCCTCAGCAGCTGCTAGTTCACACTCCAGTGCATGTCCTCAGGGTGGCCGCGGGTCCTTAAAAAGTCTTAAAATGTCTTAAATAAAATTTTCCTAATAAAAGGCCTTAAGAAGTCTTAAAATGTCTTAAATTCAGATTCGATGGGTCTTAAATATTTTCGGTCCCAATTCCGCAAAAATTTCTCCAGTCTGACGGACCTGTGACTGTTTACAGTCATTGGACAGACAGTCCCCCCCCCCCCCCCGCTGTAGTTATTGCACGCTACAGTTAGCCGACCAGCTTCCTAGATAGTTTAAAATGGGTTAAATGAAGTTTACTGAAAAATGGCTTGAGAATTTTACTTGCCCGACTGGACAAATAGCCTGTGTGACCAAAAAAAAAAAAAAAAAACAGTGAAGCATCGAAACGCAAGAATGAGCCTTCTGATTTTATTACATTCAACGTAAACAGGATTGATAATGGATAGAGTATTTCTGGTATCAAGGTCGCGCTGTTTAGGCTCGTGCTGCCTGTTTCTTTGTAAGAGACTTTTATGGAGAAATCAAATCAAATGACTATGAAATGAGCAAAAGAGCTGAACGGGACATAAAGAAACTCACAGAAGAAACACACTGAGGTAAAATTTCATAATGTTTTTTTATTTATAACGTTGTAGTTAAGCAACATACCTTGACAAGGGAGCTAATTGCCGAATATTCTCACGATTGCAAATGTTACATTGATTTTAGTTAAATAAACAAGTAATTAAGTAGTCACATTATTAAGTTTCTTACATTTTAGACACAATATTGACTGTTTTGTTCTGTGTCACCTACTAAAATAGTTCCAAACAAAGATCACAGCAGAAGTATTGCACAATCTCCAAGCAACACACAGCGGTATTTTTTTACTGAATGATTCAGCGAACAGTTGAATGAATGACTCAATAATGACTCACTCATTAAGTGACATACCGCCACCTACTGGCGGGGTTAGTATGTTTAAAAGGATGTTGTTTGTATGTATTTGTATGTGAAAGTATGTATTTTCTATGTTGTTATGTGTTGCTATGTTGTTTCTATGTGTCTTTGCCATATCATGATATGCAACTGCATTCATCTTGTTTCATTTTGTTTTTGGACTGGGCAAATGTCTACTGTCCAACTTAATTGGTTATTTGTGCTGACTGTTTGTGACTATGTGAAATGACTGTCCATTGTGTCCCTGCTTTGATAAAGCATCCTTGAGCCTGGGAAAAGCGCTATATACATTAAACATTATTATTATTATTATTATTATTATTATTATTGTTATTATTATTATTGTTATGATGTATCCCCCCCAACATTTCTTATTTGTATATTAAAAATTGCATTTAAAACATTAATCTCATAACATTATTTATTGCAGTTGTAATTGTGCGATGTAAATTAATTTGTTTGATGACAGCTTAGTGTAAATTTTATCTATCGATCAACTGTAAGAATTTGACATGAAATATGCATACATTTATGCATATAAATGCACGGGGAAGTCGTGGCCTGATGGTTAGGGAGTTGGGCTTGTAACCTGAAGGTTGCCAGTTCGATTCTCGCACCGGCAGGAATTGAAGGTGGGGATTGTGAACAAACAGCACTCTCTCTGCCTTCGATACCATGACTGAGGTGCCCTTGAGCAAGGCACCGAACCCCCAATTGCTCCCCGGGCGCTGGAGCAATGGCTGCCCACTGCTCTGGGTGTGTGTTCACTGTGTGTGTGCGCGTTTGTTCACTACTCACTGCTGTGTGTGTGCACTTGGATGGGTTAAATGCAGAGCACCAATTTCGAGTATGGGTCACCATACTTGACAATACGTCACGACTTTTTTTTCACTTTTCACTTTAATAAGGTTTAAAAAATAGTCTAAATAACATCCTGAGGTTAATATAAAAAATATGCAGATAAATGTAAAAGCTAATAGAACACAGATAAAATATTGCTTCAGAATAAATTGTTTACATTAATAGAAATCTCAGTCTTGCGGTGCTTTTATGGGGATATTTTGTATGGGATATTGTCTGCTGATGTGAAAAGTTTGCTGTATATCATAATAATAAATAGCATTTTTGACAGCTATATATATATATATATATATATATATATAATATATATATATATATATATATATAATATATATATATATATATATATATATATATATATATATATATATATTTATTACATCAGAAAAATTAAATATTACATTATACATATGTAAAATAATATTATTTCCATCAGAGGTTTGGTCTTAAATTTCATATAAGGTGGCATTAAAACGGTCTTAAAAAGTCTTAAATTTAACTTGTTCATATCTGTAGACACCCTGGTCCTTCTCTCCTGGCCTTTAATTTTAAGTTTCTCATCCAATGTGGCAGCCTTTGCTCTTAGAGCAGCACGTTCTGCCTCAGCAAATGAAGTTTTAGATGCAGATGATGTTTTAGATTGATCCATAACTAGTAGTCTCACTAGCTGTTTCAGAACCTTTGTGCCCTTTTTTAACACCCTTACGAGACATTTGTGAAGCACTGTCATTAGGCCCAACAGAATCTTCCTGCTCACTCTCTTGGTCTTTACCATCTAATCGTGTTTGAAGATCCTCCAAAAATCCTTTAAAATTCATTAATTTGGGTTCAAACCAACCAAGGTGATCTGCCTCCTTTTCACAATCTTTCATTAAACTCTGGACAGTCACTTGCAATTCTGTAAACTCAGACAAACAGGTTTTAAATGTTTCCAAATGTTTGTAAAGTTTCTTTACTTTCATTCGCTTCAACAAGAGCGTCTATTTCATTTCGTTTTCTTGTTAAAACACTGAGTTTCCCTCTGTGCGAGGCAATTAACTTTAAAAGTTTTCTTTCATCAGCAACCTCTTGTTCCTGTTTTTCATTCATTTCGAATCTCAATTAACTCAACATATTCATCAAAGATACAATTACAACTTGCATAGCAATTAAAACCGTTCAAATTCACATTTACTCACGACACCTTTTCTTTAGTCCAATCCAGTCCATGTTTCTTCAAGTGTGTGATATAATCCATAAATCAGTTCGTAGCAGTTGCCGTTCGATTCCAACATTAGCGTCATGGCCTTGTCGAACGTCTTTGGATATTTTTGGAATAATACTAAGTCCAACAACTTCAACTTCAGCAAACTTTTAATCCAATGTTATCTGTTCTCCAACGCAGAAGGCTTCAACTTTTGTAGAGACCAAAGCGTGATTTCCATGTCACTTTATTACAGTGGATTCAATAGTGTTCCAATGATGAGATGGTAAGATAGGATGGTGATTTAGTTTATTCACATAAAAAAAAAAGTAATAAAGAAATAATTAGTACAATGGCTTTATCCACAAAACAAAAACTTATTGCAGGCAACGATTGAAACCTTACATCTGCTTGGCATCTTCCACAGTAGTGATGGGTTGTTCTTGAACGATTCGTTCATTTTGAACGAATCTTTAATGTGACTCGGGAAGAGATTCGTTCAGTCGCGCATGCACAACATCCTATAGGTTCTGCACTAAATTAGTTCACCTGTTTCGAGTCGTTCGTTCATCACGTGACAGCCCCATAGGCTTAACCAATGCAGTCTGTGCCGGAAAGAGAATTGATTAGTTCATCTCACGAGTCTTCGGATTTGAGTCGTTCATTCATCATGTGACAGCCCCATAGGCTTAACCAATGCAGTCTGAGCCGGAAAGAGAATTGATTAGTTCATCTCTCGAGTCGTTCGTTCATCACGTGACAGCCCCATAATTTTTTTTTTTTTTATTTTAATTTTTTTTTTTTTTTATTGAATGCTTGAAATAAAAAATAAAAAAAAAACAATAACAATTGTCATCATTGTCAAATCATAACAATACAACAACAGTCCAGGGTCATTCAGTCTTTCAGTCCAGAGGAAGTGCCAAGTCCTTTAGCAAAGCCATTGTTCTTATTGCTTTTAAGTTCGCAGAGAACTCAGTAGATTCAAAATACATTTTCATTTCAAGTTTGAATCTTAAAAAAAAGAGGTTTGCATTTAGAAAATTTACATGTATGAATATGATATTTAGCTAACAGGAAAATAAGTTTTATGAAATAAGTATCATCTTTTTTTTTCACATTCATGAAAGCCAAAAATTACATTTCTATAAGTAAATTCAAAATTAGGATTCACATAACATTTGATAAAATCAAGAATGTCACACCAAAATGATTTTGTGTGAGAGCAATTACAGAATAAATGTAAAGAAGTTTCAGGATTTTCTAAACAGAAAAAAAAAAAAAAACAGTTGGTATTAATATCATTCTTAAACCTTTTAAGAGAGCAATTCTCCGGGTAAATTCTATGAATCACCTTAAATGCAATTTCTCTCATTTTGTTAGTAATTAAATATTTGTGAGAGAATTACCAAACTTTATTCCAGGGAATATCAGTTACAAAACCATTCTAATAAGAGATTACATAAGGCACAGAAATCGACTCCATCTGAAACAAAATATTTTCTTATTGTTTTTTGATTTAGATGACGAAAGGTACTATTTTACAACAAATGTTTTACAAAGATCCACTGAGTGACATGAGATTGGAAAAGAAAGACCTCTAAAAAGCATGAGAACTCCATGTGGCACTGCATCAGCAACAATTGCAAACTCTTTTGGACTAACAGGAATTCCATGCTTAACTAAAAACTCAAAGTAATTACAGATTGAACCATTTTGATTGAAAAGTTGAGACACAAAAATAATACCATTTTTAAACCAATTTTCAAAAAAAAAAAAAAAAATATTGTTTTATATTGTAAAATTGAATATTGTAAATTTCTGATAAATTGCATTATTTGATGGACATCAGTTCACACTTTGAGAGGTTCAAGAACAGGCCTGATGCTTTGGAGAATTGCTGGAAACAGCCCCATAAACATAACCAATGCAGTCTGAGCCGGAAAGAGACTTAATAATAATAACCAACTCTGTATTACCTTTGTTACCACATTCAGTGTTATGAAAAAAAAAAAAAAAAAACATTACAGAAATTCACACATTTATAAACTGTAAGAAATAAAAAGCTACAATTTGAGACCAGAAACGCATCACGTAACTGTAAATAATATTTATAATGATGATGATGATGATGATGATAGTAATAGCTATGCACCCGTTTGTAAGGAAGGTTGTAAATTAACAAATTTCTCTATCCCATGCTGTGACGTCACGTGACAAAAGAACGAACGACTCGAAAGACTCGAGAGATGAACTAATCAATTCTCTTTCCGGCTCAGACTGCATTGGTAAAGTTTATGGGGCTGTCACGTGATGAACGAATGACTCGAACCCAAAGACTTGTCAGATAAGAGGTGAGGTGAGCTAATCGTAGACTGAATTAATCTTTTCTGTTTCTTATAGCATTATAGTTTTGTATTGTTTGCAGTGTGATCAATGTTTGCGTAAGTAGTAGATGTGTTAGGGAAGTAACACGTAACATTTTAATTGTTTTTTTTAAAATGAAAGAAATGACTCGAAAAAAGATATGTTCATTTTGCTGAACGAGACTCAAAGGTCGGTAAAATGATCCGAACTTCCCATCACTATCCCACAGTTCCATGAGCGAGCCCATTACATCATCTACTAGGGACCGCGATATTTAAACAATCTTTTGTAACATTGTTTAGCCAGCAGGTGTCACTATATTCACACTGACAACAAATTAAATGGCTCATACAGATACCGTTATCATCTCTGTGTAAATTAGGAAAATGCAAATTTGCGAAAATGCTGACATCACGCACGTGTGTATAATGTTTCTAGGCTTTAGAAATGCTTATGTTTGAAGGTGCGTAGTCTTTCATTACAAAATAGCATACTGTTTCTAGACATTTTTGTGGATTTTTTATGAATTGCGATAGTTTTGACAATGTTGTCATCTGTATGTGGAAGTTTTCAAGAATGCAAAGGAAAAACATTTCCGTTTTAGTACAATTGTTGTAATGTAAATGTACCCTCAGTGATTGAAAAGACCTGGCTGCAAACATCATCAGAGAGCAGTTTGTCATTTTACCAAAAGGTTGAATTCATTCATTCATTCATTCATAAATTAATAAATGAATGAATGAATAAATAAATAATTGAATAAATAAGAAACGTCTGGACAAATTTACATTTAATTTGGTTGACAATTTCAGTTTCAGTTTGTAATTTCAGTCATAATTTGAGTTTCCTTTCTAGGGTGGGACATTATTGTTTATACAAATATACTTTGATGTGAACACATCTGATAAATACATACGTACATACATACATAGTCATTGCCAAAAATATTGGCACCCTTGGTAAATATGATCAAAGAAGGCTGTGAAAATTAATCTGCATTGTTAATCCTTTTGATCTATTTAAAAAAATCACAAAAATGTAACCTTTCACTGGATAATAAGAATTTAAAATGGGGGGGGGGGGTATCATTATGAAATAAATGTTTTTCTCTAATACACATTGGCCACAATTAACGGCACCCTTTTATTCAATACTTTTTGAAACCTCCATCTGCCAGTTTAACAGCTCTAAATGTTCTCCTATAATGCCTGATGAGGTTAGAGAATACCTGGCGAGAGATCAGATACCATTCCTTCATCCAGAATCACTCCAGACCCTTTAGATTCCCAGCTCCATGTTGACCATAAAAGCCAGTCCCATTTGAAGTTCCAGTCGTGTCTGATAGCTGAATATGCTGGAGTTTGTTTTTGGATGAGCTAGGAGAATTTTTCTTGAAACCCTCCCAAACAACATGTGGTGATGTTTTTTTTAAGGTTTTCTGACCCCCAGACTCAACTATTTTCTGCAATTCTCCAGCTGTGGTCCTTGGAGAGTCTTTAGCCTCTCAAACTCTCCTTCTCACCGTGCATTAGGACGATATAGACACATGTCCTCTTCCAGGCAGTTTCGTTACATTTTATGTTGATTGGAAATTCTTAATTATTGCCCTGATGGTGGAAATGGGAATTTTCACTGCTCTAGCTCTTTTCTTAAAGCCACTTCACTAACTTGTGAAGCTCAGTTATCTTTTGCTGCACATCAGAAATATATTCTTTGGTTTTTCGCATTGTGATGGATGATTAAGGGAATTTGGGCTTTGTTTTCCCTCCTATTTATATTTCTGTGAAACAGGAAGCCATGGCTGGATTATTGCATGTTCATAATCACCCTGGAGTGCTCAAAATTGTGAATATGAATGGGAATATACTTCAGAGATATTTTACTCATAAGAATTTCTAGGGGTACCAATAATTGTGTCCAACGTGTATTTGAGAAAAAAAAAAACAAAAACAAAAAAACATTTCATAATGACATTTCCCCCCAATTTAAATTCTTATTATCCAATGAAAGGTTAGATTTTTGTGATTTTTTTTTTTTTTTTTTTTAAATAAAAGATCAAAAGGATTAATAATGCAGGTTTATTTTCAGAGCCTTCTTTGATCATATTTACCAAAGTGCTGATATTTTTGGCCATGACTGTACATAAATAAATAAATAAATAAATAAATAAATGTCAAGCTGCAGCTAAATAAATGCACAATCCAATTTGTCTTAGACATGAGATGTTTGATATAAAGTGTTTCAAACTAAATCATAAACCTACAGTGCATGGATTTGCCCTACTATCAGGTGTGTGTTGTTTAATGCATTTTATACGCATTTTCCTCAAAGCACAACTTATGTTTGTATTCAAATCTACACAAGTATTGAAAGCAATGGATTGTCTAGTGTTGTGACACCTAGAGGTATGGTGACGTTTGACCATGCTTCAGTTTTTGACACTTTGGGAGTGAGAACAAGTTGAGCATCACTGATCAAATGGTGTCCTGGATGCTATTTCATGCTGAGCATCCATACCTGTTAAAACTTGTCTTACTTAACGTTGGAGTTCATCTTAACTATTTTAATCTTATTTACTGAGGCAAAGGAGCCTACTTTAAAGCTAATTTGATGCTCCATGGTCATGTAGGTAACTGCTGAGGGGAGACCATCTCCAGCTGCTTTTAATTTCTTACCCACAGGGGCAGAACTGGGGCACAGAAAGGCTTCCATATTATTTTATTTTTTTATTTGTTATTTTTTTGGATAATCGTGTGCCATACTCTCTCCAAGTCATGTTACCCGAATAACAGATTATTGAGAGATTCAGAGATTGTTTTAAATAACACATTAAACAGCATATAAATCCAATCTACAAAATGTTACCGAATGAAATGTCGATCCACGAAGTGGTATAGGACTGTACATGTGTGACCCTGGACCACAAAACCAGTCTTAAGTCGCTGGGGTATATTTGTAGCAATAGCCAAAAATACACTGTATGGGTCAAAATTATAGATTTTTATTTTATGCCAAAAATCATTAGTATATTAAGTAAAGATCATATTCCATGAAGATATTTTGTACATTTACTACTGTAAATATGTCAAAACGTCATTTTTGATTAGTAATATGCATTGCTAAGAATTCATTTGGACAATTTAAAGGCGATTTTCTCAATATTTTGATTTTTTTTTTTGCACCCTCAGATTCCAGATTTTCAAATAGTTGTATCTCGGCCAAATATTGTCCAATCCTAACAAACCATACATCAATGGAAAGCTTATTTATTCAGCTTTCAGATGTATAAATGTATAAGATGTATAAATCATTTGTATTACATCACACAGTAGTGTGTGAATTCATGAAAGCATTGATAAAGCACAACTACTTCACACCTTCAGCACTCACCCATCCCTATATAAGAGCTTTACTGCCACTGAACGTCACTGTGGGTACCAAGCACTTCTCACTGTACTCCTCCTCTAGCAACACCAGGACATTTTGGATGCTTTTGGATCCGAAATGATTGACTTGGTCTCTTGAGACCAGACTATAGATTCCCAGAAGTCTCTATTTCGTAAATGTGGGCCTTGGAAGAGGTTATATGAGTTTATTCTTCTTTGGTACAGTAGGTAATTCTAGTGGTGACAACAACCATGCATGTCACTTCTGCCTGTGCCACACTCTGTGTGATAAAGTGTCACTCTTTTCATAGCTTTTGCAGGCTCTGAGACACTTGCATGTTATTTCTCCTGCTCTTTTTCTAGCAAAAATTCACTCATCACTAAATGAAAACTTAAACTGAGGACCTGATTATTTCAGGAGCCTTGTCACAAGTCCATTGTTTTTGAATGTCGGTGCTACTTCTGCTATATTTTCACACTTAAAACAATAATTTGGTATTCCTCTTCTACCATTGTTCTCTTTTATGCTAAGAAATATGTCACTTGGCAGTTCTCTCCCAAGTGGTTCCACTGCTGCCAGCATTAAGTCCGAGTATGATTCAGTGGGCTATATAACACTTTTAATTGTCAGGAAATTACTTGTCTTTGTTTTGGTTCAATATACTTACCTGTTGATCAAAAATAGCCTTAAACCTATACACTTTTTTTTTTTTTTAAGTTTTATTTAGTAACTTTCAGGAGGGTGTACTCATTTTTGCAACACAACATTTTATCACTTTGATAAGAAAGTCTTATTTTGCTGAATAATTTTGACATTCTTCTTTGGTAATTGATCTAGCAGGCTTGATGAAACATTATATCTCCAAAGAACTCTAACATGCCATCTAAGTAAAGATTAATTACTGAAATTAAGTTTTAAGAGGGGGTGTACTCATTTAGGCTGTGCACTGTATGTATGTATGTATGTATGTATGTATGTGTGTGTGTGTGTATATATATGTATGTATATATATATATATATATATATATATAATTATTATCATCATTATTATTATTATTATTTTATTTTTTTATTTTTTTGCGCATATACTTGGTTTTTAAGTGCAAAGTCAAAAAATTATACGCGCTCATATCACGGCCTCCATCCATTTCATTACAAAACCTAATTTTATACTCATTGGTTATGGATTGCTTCATTTGAATGTTTGCCATGGTAACACAATGCTATTTCTAGTTTCAGCGGAGCACACTGTTTTTACTCCGTTCCCTCCCCTCACCTCACTGTTCAAAAAGTTGCAATAAGATGTGACAGTGTTTCCGATCTCTCAGGGGCCTTTGAGCAGTGTACACGGCAGCACGGTTATCTCCACGATATTTTGGTGGCGATATAACACAGAATCAATTAGGAGTACACAGATATGGGAAAGGTTTAGTCTGCAAAAGATGCTAGTTGACAGCTAGGATGATATGATGACAGTAAATAAGCCATGTACATTTCTTGGTCTATAAATACCAACCCCTTGAGGAAAGGGCTGCGTGTTTAGATAAAGAGTGGAAAACAGTGACAAAAAAAGCATTGGAATTTCAAATCAGGCTTGAAGAAAGGAGAACTATAATGATGACAATAATACAAATGACAAGCAGAATTACAGTGATGGGGAGTGTCCTTTTTTTACGTTCCAGATATTGGATGTTATTGGATGAGTTATGCTAAGCTAGCTGAATGAAAACTCTGAAGTGTGTGAATATGAATTATGTGAGCATTAGATGTTGTAAAAGTATCTATCATCTGTGTTTTATTCTCTTTTGTGGTGTGTTGACAGAAAAATGGGTTTCCAGCTGGTAAAAAAAGTACACTGAGTTTTGCGAGAACATATGTCAGGTCAACTGATTCACACTTGACTGAGCAAAAATGTTACTTCAACCATGCTTTTGTACTATCCAATTTCATGTCACTGATGGGCACTGAGGTTACAAGCTGGTTACAATCAAAAAGAGAACACAATTTTGTTTTTACTTGACCCCTCAAATGTTAATCAAAAATAAACAGTGTCTCTTTACACGAAGTTCAAATAGCCTAGAAACCAAGTTTAATAACTGAGACAGTGGTGTGGAGAGTAAGGACAGTGGATTTAGCTTTTGAAGAGACCAAATAATATTTTCACGTTTCTCATTGCATTTTTTATTTATTTTTATTTTTTAATTGTGTTTGAAACTGTATGTCGTACCTTCACATTGATTGGTCATGCTGGCACATATACTGAATATGATATTATTATTGTATATTAAATATAGTATATTTGTAATGAACTACAGTATACTGGGTTTCAGAAATATCTACCACTATTTGCACAAGTGTACTGTAAATAGCATTTAACACTATTTACACTTAAAGGTTGTTTTTTTTTTTTTTTGGACATTTAAATGGAGTTAGATGCTATTTACACTAAGCGTAGTGCAAAGAAAATATTATACTTTTCCCATTTACTCTTACTGGAAATAGCATCTAACACTATCTACACTTAGTGCTAAGATAACCTTTTTTGGCAATTTACACTTAGTCTAACCTTATTTTAATTAAATGCACATAACCTTTATAAATATAAATAATATTGGCCATGTAAGATTGCTCTTTTGAGGAATTTGTTTTTAGTGACTTGCTGAAACAAAAGTCAATACAAATCAGCAATAACTTGCTCCAAATTACCTTAAAGTTTGCATTTTCCCAGGGAATGCATGAACTGATAAGAATGTCTGGCAAATATATAATTATTTCCATTGTTTTTTCCTGCTGCTCATGACCATATCAGAAACTGTATATGTTTTGGCCCATTGGTCACCAGTTAAGTACATTTTTTTTTTCAAGACTCACTTCCCACTGATCTTTTTTTTTTTTTAATCTTAATTCATAAATGGATCATAAAAGCAGCAAATATTCAGCACTAAAATAAACTTGAAGGATGGGCAGAAAAATAGACACTTTTATTTCACCACTACAGACGGACAGACAGAAGGACAGACAGATGGATGCAGTGCATCCCAGGTTAAACAACTGACAGTGCAAAACATAACAGTTCAGCATGAGTGTACAGATTCTTTGTGCTGTAAAGAGAATAAAAAAAGAGTTTTAAAGGCATGAAGCTTCGTAGAGAGAAAGAGTTACCATTTTGTCATCCTTCTGTTCTCCGATTCATCAGTTTGTTCAAGGCTTTGAAATAGTCTGGCTGGTGTTGTTCCTCCAGCTGGATATTCCAAAAACTATGAAAAACAGGGGTCTGAGACCAATAGTGGCAAAGTCTCTGCTTTGTTCTGTATTTATATAAATACAACACAAATATATAGCTCTCATCCTGAATTTATTTAATTTTTATATTGTATGCCATTTTCACCTTTAGACAAGAAACAATGTGAGAGAAGAGAGGGGAATAGGACAGAGAAAGGTATTTTTCTGTCTAAATTTATGTTTGTTGATAGTCATCATTGTTGAGTTTATATGCACATGCATATATGTGTGTCTAGTTCATATGTCATACTAAAAAGAGACAACAAAAGTTCAACTGAGCCAAAATATTTGGAATAATTTAAATGTTTTTGAAAGAATGGTTTCTGAAGGATCATGTGGCACTGAAGACTAAACATTCAGCTTTGCATTACAGAAAAAAAAAAAAAAATAAATAATAAAAAATATTTAAATAGAAAAGTTTAAATCAAAATTTAAATCAAAATAATATTTCATAACATTACTGTTTTTATTGTATTTTTGATCAAACAAATGCAGCCTTAGTAAGCAGAAGAGCAAAAACATTAAATTAATTAAATGATTCTAACCTTTTGCTCAGCAGTGTATACGTACATTTTAGACTTCCTTCTGCTCCCCACACAAAGTTTACCAAAATAAACCACAAGACTTAATAAACTGCAAGTACACATAACATTTATATTACAATACATATGTCTGGTTATGAGAGACTTGGTCACATTAGATAACAACGTGAAGTGTCAAGTCTGTATAAGGTGACACCAATCAGTCATGTTTGCTCTGTGCATGATACGTCTCTGTGACACAATGATAAAACTCTTGACACAGTAGTGTTCTTCTGTGCAAATTCATTGCAGCAAAAATATTTTTGAGAGATACAAAAAGCTTTAATTTTCAGATATTCTGCAGACTGCAGATCTCCTGCTGTGATAAAGTGTGTATTGGCTTTTAGTAAGATGTGCTGTATTGGTTCGTTTAAGTGTGCTCTCATTGGAGTTGAGGTGTGTATGTGTGTAGTGTACAGTGTCTTTGTGTTTGGACATTTCTCGTGTCCTTTCAGCAGAACAGTTGCGACCCTCTGCTCAGGCGATTGCTCATACAGAAACATGTTTCCCTCAGCATGTTTTGCCCTTTGGCTTGCATTCAAGATTAATAGATAATCCCCCCCTTGTTCCCGTCTCCAAAACACCAGGCTCCCCCTCTGTATAAGGTGGCTAATACTAACAGTGACAAATGGAAAAGTACACATATTAGCTTACTCTATGGGCTACACATCACCTTCCCAGTAATGACTTCAACCTCCTGGTGATCATACTCCTCTATTAGGACAAGAGTAAAATCGATAGTTTGTTTTAAATACAGTAATGGTTTCCATCCTGTGAGTTGATGCTAACTTATTGCCTCATTTTTTCCCTATGCAAATGATTGGTTGATCCTGGCAGTCATAACTTGTATGACACCTGCAGGAAATATTTGACAGGGAATATATTTGGATTCATAGACTGTAGATTGTAAGATTTTTTTTTTTCCAACCTCCTGCTGTTTGAGATAACTAGGCCACTACAACATGTTTCAACATCCAAAATATGTTTCACAGCTTTCTAATCTTAACTGACGCATTAATCTCCTCTCCTCATCGATTTAAACACCTTACACGTCTTAAAACATCTAAAACAATATCCATAATACCGTGAGTGGATATGTCTGACTGAGATAAGTTGTTTGCATCATAGCAGCAAAACATTAAAACACAAGTAATGCCAAATATGGCTTGGATATATTCAAAGAGAATGTCTCGGGTTACTTTACAGTAACCCTGTTCCCTGAAAAAGTGGGAACGAGATGCTGCGTTTCAATAAAACTAATGAGAACATTCTTTGTTCAACGGGTTGTGAAGCATGTGTTAAACACGCCCAGAATTCGCTTAAATAACCTCAGTCAGTGACGTCATTGAATGTGTGCACCTGAGAGGTAATAAGTAGACGTGAAACGGACACACCTTCAGGTTATACCTTTGTCTGAAGTGATGCTCAGGCACATCTACAATACGGCATTGAGGCGCAGCATCACGTTCCCACTTTTTCAGGGAACAGGGTTTCAGTCAAGTAACCCGAGACATTCCCTATCAAAAGCTACTCTTGATGCTGAGTTTCAGTAACCCTTATGGGAATGAGCATGCCAACGCTGCCACACTGCAAGTGTCTGGACCCCTCAAGGTTGTGTAGTGTGTGTGCATTACATAACCTTGAAGCGGACTTAGATATGACTCTGGGATGTTGACTCAAGGACATGCGAGCCCGGAGTAGCATGGACATTTACATTTACATTTAGTCATTTAGCAGACGTTTTTATCCAAAGCGACTTACAAATGAGGACAATAGAAGCAATCAAAACCAACAAAAGAGCAACAACATGCAAGCGATATGACAAGTCTCGGTTAGTCTAACGCAGTACACGTAGCAAGGTTTTTTTTATTTTTATTTTATTTTTTTTTGTTATCAGAGCAGTTATCGTCGGATCATCAGGATGGAATTCAGTTCAATTCAATTCAAGTTTATTTGTATAGCGCTTTTCACAATACAAATCGTTGCAAAGCAGCTTTACAGGAAATTAAGTTTCTACAATATATTTATATATTGTACAAACTTAATATATTTAACTTATGGCGAAATTTGGTAGTTCTGTATGTTGTCTGAGGGTAGGCTTCATCTGAGGTCCTCTGAGGGGTTGGCATCATCTCTTCTCAGGTGTTCTGGATCCAGACTGAAGCTTGTGTAAATCCTAGTTACCACGGGATGTTAATCCCATGGCAGAAACAGAGAAACAAATAGAGACATAATTAGCGTAGCTGCTGTCCCAACCAAGCAAAAATTATTTGTTCAATCCAAGCTAAAGAACAATAATGCGTGTTTGATCAGATATAACTGCAGTACAAGATTATGAATGAATGAGAGGTAGAGTTGAGTGTCATCAGCATAGCAGTGATATGAAAAGCCATGTTTCTGAATGACAGAACCTAATGATGCCATGTACACAGAGAAGAGATGTGGTCCAAGGACTGAGCCCTGAGGCACCCCAGTAGCTAGATGTTGCGACATGGATACTTCACCTCTCCAAGATACCTTGAAAGATCTATCTGAGAGGTAAGACTCAAACCACTGGAGAGCGGTTCCTGAGATGCCCTTTCTCAATAGGGTTGACAGGAGGATCTGGTGGTTGACCGTATCAAAAGCAGCGGATAGATCCAGCAAGATAAGTAATGAAGACTTGGAAGCCGCTCTTGCAAGTCTTAGGGCTTCAACAACTGAGAGCAAGGCAGTTTCGGTCGAATGTCCACTTCTGAAGCCAGATTGGTTACTGTCCTGGAGGTTGTTCTGTGTGAGAAAGGCAGAGACTTGGTTGAACAACTCGTTCAATTGTTTTTGCAATGAAAGGTAGAAGGGAAACCGGTCTATAGTTCCCTAAAAGAGTTGGGTTAAGAGTGTGTTTCTTAAGAAGTGGGGTTATACGAGCCTGTTTAAATGCTGAGGGAAAAACTCCAGTGTGAAGGGATGGGTTAATGATGTGAGTGAGTGCAGGTACAACTGCAGGAGAAATGGCTTGAAGGAGATGGGATGGAATAGGATCAAACAGACAAGTAGTAGGATGACTGGAAAGGATGAGTTTAGAGACTTCTGCCTCAGAGAGTGGAGAGAAGGATGTGAACGAGTGTATGTTTGATGGTAAGATGTGTTTGACAGTTTGTGGTGTGGAGAATTGTGCAGTGAGGTTAGTAATTTTATTAATGAAGAATGTGGCAAAGTTGTCAGCTGTTAGAGTTGATGAGGGAGGGGGAGGAAGAGGACAAAGGAGGGAGGAGAATGTTTTAAAGAACATGCGAGAGTTAGGCGAATTGTTAATTTTGTCGTGATAGTATGTTCTTTTAGCAGTAGAGACATTAGCAGAAAAGTCAGAGAGGAGTGATTGATATAAATTAAGGTCAGTGGGATTTTGTGATTTGCGCCATATCCTCTCTGCAGCCCTGAGCTTAGAACAATGTTCGCGGAGAATGTCAGATAGCCAAGGGGCAGAAGGGGTGGTACGGGCTGGCCTGGAAGATAAGGGGCAGAAAGTATCTAAACAAGATGTCAGAGTGGAACAGAAAGTATCGGTAGCACTGTTAGCATCAAGAGATGATAACTGTATAGAGGGAGGAAGCGAATATGAAACCATAGTAGATAACCGGGAGGGTGAGAGTGAGCATAAGTTACATCGAAAAGTGACATGTGGAGGGGTATGTGTTGTCAGGAATCATGTCGAGGTTAAGAGTGAGGAGGAAGTGATCCGAGGTGTGCAGTGGAGTAACCAGCACATGATCAGTGGAGCGGTGTCGTGTGTAAATAAGGTCCAGTTGGTTGCCTGATTTGTGAGTAGCCATAGTTATCACTCTCTTGAGATCAAAAGAGGCAAGCAGAGTGTGGAAGTCTGCAGCTTGAGGTTTATCGAGGTGGATGTTGAAGTCTCCAAGTATAACTAAGGGAGTACCATCCTCAGGAAAGGTTGAGAGCAACACATCTAATTCTTCCACAAAGTTAACCTAGTGGTCCTGGAGGTCGATAAACAACTACAAAATGGATTTTTAGAGGGTAGGTAATAGTAACCGAATGTGATTCAAAGGAGCTGTTGATACACAGAGATGGTAAAGGAGTAAATTTCCAATTATTAGAAATGAGCAGACCAGTACCTCCACCTCTTCCAGTTAAACGCGGGGTGTGGGGAAAAGGAGAAATTATTGGAGAGTGCTGCAGGTGTAGCATTGTCCTCTGGTTTGATCCAAGTCTCTGTCAAGGCCATGAGATTTAGCCTTGAATGACTTGTAGTGGAAGTAATGAAATCAGCTTTGTTGACAGCAGACTGACAATTCCATAGACCAATAGAAAAAGAAAGTAGTGTATTAGCAGACATAGGCAAAGTGCGCAGGTTGTTAGGATTGCGCTGCCTACAGTGTGTGATGCGAGGTTTGCGAGTGATAGTGATAGTAGTGATCTGAAAACACATAGTAAGAACTAGTTATAAAACAGAAGTGAAACAAGTAATAGGAAAGAGGATAAATAAAAAGTGATACTTATATCCCTTGCCGGTGTCCCTGCCCAGTGGAGTCGCACGGTAGAGTCAATGGTCTTTACACTCTTCGGTCTTCACACGACGAGGGCTTCACACGAGGGCTGCCACGGTAAACTAAGCTTATTTATACCCATCTAACAAATCACCAACTGAATTCAGCTGGACACACTTTCCTGTTAAATCACAATAAATAGCCAAGCAAGCACAGACACTGACAAGGTTCGCGATACAGTACGAGACCAAATGCGATTTCAGCACGTCTCCACACAGTAAACAAAACAAGCGTTTCCTAGCAACGGCAACTGTGCTAAACACTAATGAGACAAGTAAATACACTTACATCACAAATACAAATACAATTACATACACAAATACTTACATCCAAACTATAGAATCTGATAAACGTGTGTGGGGAGGACCAGCCTGCTGCATCACACTCTTGCTGCAATGGGACATCGCTTTCTACAGTCTTAGAGGATGCAAACCCCCTGGTTGAATGGGCCCTAACTCCTAGAGGCAAAGCTTGACCGTGCACCTCATAAACCTAGGTCAATAGCATCCCTCACCCAATGTGACACTGTTTGTCTAGTGGCAGTCACCCTGGGTTGCGACCCTATAGCATATGAAAATCTCCTCCGACTTACGCCTATGGCTAGTGCGGTGGACATAAATCTGAAGAACACGTACCAGACACAGTAAGTGAAGTCTTTCTTGCTCTGGTGTCATGAACGGAGGAGGGCAGAAGGCTTCAAGAAAGACTGGATGTATGGTTGAGAATGGAACTTTAGGAAGATAATTATGGTAAGGATGCAAAATAGCTTTGACTATCACAGGGGCAAAGTCTAAGCAGGATGGCAAAACTGACAGTGCCTGCAAATCCCCAATTCTCTTCAGAGACATAAAAGCTATGAGAAAAAACATCTTCAGAAAGTTGACAGGCGCTGACTCTAGTGGTTTAAAAGGGGTCCCAACCAGACCATTGAGCTCTATAGCTAAGTCACACGAAGGGACTGTCGCTCTGGTGGGCGGCCTCAAAAGCTTAGCATCTTCCATCTTATGACTTCTTTTTAGAGGAGATGATGGTCCTCAGGTCTGGCTTCTTGCTGGTGGTCTGTGGAGTGTGGCAAGCCATTCCCTAGTCTTTGCGAGGAGGCGCATGACTTGCCACACTCTCTTTCTGGGCTTCTCGCCTCAGAGAAACCAGACCTGGTCAGGATTGATTTTACAAAATCTTCTTCGTACCACTTCACCTTGTTGTCAGAACCTACTGACAACTGTTAACTTGTCATGGAGATCGCCAATAAGGGGAGAGACTGTCGCTGAGGTCCCTCCCATTGGCCACCTTACAGAAATCTGTCATCGAGCCTCTCTCAATCTCAATCTCCGCAGAGGTAAGAGATGAAGTGTCCTCTGCCCGTTCCGAAGAAGCGCCGGGCACATTTCAGATGTGGGCACGAGGACCTCACGATCCGATGAGAGAAATGGGAGGACCCATCTCTCGTGCCTCAGCCAGATCATCACATGACCCCCACGATCTAATGAGAGAGTAGTGGCTCACTCCTCTTTGAAGAAGGCAAGCCGTGCGCAAAGCACTTTGATGGGTAAAACATCGCAGTACTCGCAATCTTCCTCAAACGCAAGGGCAGTGTGCTTAACCCCCAAGCACTCGAAGCAAAATGTATGTGAGTCATCCTCCGAGATGGGCCTCAAACAAGGAGGCACAGATCTCGTACCAGAATCCCCCAACATAGCGATAATGTAACTACTTTTATTTTCTTTCTTTTCTTTTCAAAACGAAAAACAAACTGTGATGCAGCACGGTGCAAAACGTCTAGTTATAATCTCTCAGGTGTATGCATTCAATTCTTGGCATGTTTGACACACATGCTTCACAACCGTTTGTACAAAAAATGTGCCCACAAACATTATTGAAACACATCATCAAGAGTAGCTTTTGATAGGGAACAGTAAATAAATTAAAACTAGTGCAGTTTGGATTCTAGGGATGGGTTGACAATATAGTTTCATGGGTAACACTTTAGTTTGGGGACTAATTCTTACTATTAACTAGTTGCTTATTACTTTCTAAGCAGATACTGTACTGTAATATACAAACCCCTATATATGTTTTTGGTACTATACAATATTGTATGCAGTACTACATGACAAGCCCAACCTTTGCTGGACTCAAAATAAAATAACATTTTTTTGGCTTTCAGTTTATGTTTCTTAGCTTTCAGGCCATCCATATTAGTACAGTATACTGACAAGTTGACAATTGTTTAGCAGTACATTAAAATGATCTCTAGAATGAAAAAGACCTTAAAATATCATGTCCTACCAATTGGTAATACCATGTAGCTTTTGTAAACTAAAACCTATCTGCTATTTCAAAACAGGAATCTTATATTTTCATGAAAAAGTCTGTCTGATAATTACTGTAATGTTTGGCTTCAGGGCATCAAAAAATCAGATGGTATTTCCAAAGCTCATATTATTAGTGCATTTCTAGTTATTATTTTTATTTTATTTTATTTTATTTTTTTGTGTTTGCATCTGATTTTAGCATTTGTGGGCTTACAAAGTAGGTCATGGGGTTTGGAAGAATATGTAATGCTGATGTGGCTTTACGGGCAGCGGTCACTAACTGCAGCACTGTGATTAATTAAAGCAATGAAGTTCATTATGGTGATTTAGTGGGAGTTACAGGAAACTTATTGATCATTATCCCTTAAATAACCTTAAAGTTTCTCTGTGTGTGTGTGTGTGTGTGTGTGTGTGTGTGTGTGTGTTTAGAATGTAAGTACTGAGTAAAGACTTAAGCATGTAAAAAAAGCATGAGTTTCCTCCGGGTGTTTCAGATTTCTCCACAATCCAAAGACATGCAGGACAGGTGAACTGTAAGTGTGAGTGTAAATGTGATGGAACAGAAACCTGTACAGGGTGTTTCTCTGGAATAATAGAATTTGTCTGGAATATAGTTTGTGTAAATCACATCACTTGGTGTAGAATCTCACCTCAACTTTTACTCATTTTGATGTTAATTCATTATTTTATAGCATAAATAAAATATCTTAAATTCCTCTCTGTAATACTGTGGATCTTCATTCTGGTAATTTCCTTTTCATGTTTTCTGTTCAAACAGCGAAACCTTGTGGGGAAAGAAAAAAAAAATAAAATAAAAAAAAAAAAATAAATAAATAAATAAATAAATATATATATATTATATATATATATTAGGGCTGTCAATCGATTAAAATATTTAATCACGATTAATCACATTACTGTCATGAGTTAACTCGCGATTAATCACAATTTAATCACACACATGTATCTGTTCTAAATGTACCTTAAATGAATACTTTTCATGTTTTAAATACTCTAATCAACATGGGCAATGACAAATATGGATTCTTTATGCAATATATGTTTATTATTAGTGAAACCATAGTTAACAGAGCCTGAAGACTAGACATGTTTCAAAGATCATAGATGTGTTTCAAAGAACTTGCTCATGTCTATTAGACACATGAAAAAAGAAATACCAGGTTCCCATTACATCTCTTTCTTTGCACTGAGCAATTTACTTACACAAACCTGTTTACATTTCCGCATGACAGGGCATCTCACTTCTTCTGAACATGCAAAATGTACATTTAATATTTATTATTACATTTGTTTGCCTCTCTTTGCCCACATACTGTATTTTGATTCTCAATAAAACTGTTTTCATTTATATATTTTACTGTTTCTGTTGTCAGACAACAGAATGAATATGAAATAGTGACTAAAACGCAACCCATAGGACTGAATAACCAGCTCTCCCTTCCAAGATGTTAATCTGCACAAAAATCCTGATTTATAATCCAGCCATCGTCTGATAAAATCAAATAGGCTATACATAAAATAAAGACAATAGCTGTGCTGTGATTTCGGCTATACTTGCATGTTGAATTAGAGAAGCAACATCATATCTGTTTTAACTGAAAGCGCTGTTCCTCTCATCCGCGCGTTGAACAGAGCAGACGCGGAGGGAGAGAGAAACCGGGCCTTAGTTTTATATAACTAGGTTGGTAATAATTAACATTATATAAGGCTAAAATGCAGAAATATCAAGTTTGATTAATGAAATGGAATTCCCAGCTTCTTTAGAAAAAGAAAAACATTAGCTCTACAAAATTGACAGTAGGAGCAAGTTTTGTAATTCATAATTCTTCATAAATCTGTTGCTAAGTGACAGATTACTAAATGAGATGTCTGGTAGCTTAGATGGGGTGTTAAGCACTGAGCTTTTATAAGATTATGGGTTTACTGGCAGCGTGACCTGAGAATCCATTTCTGAGTTGTACGTAAGATCAGCTGGATATCCCCAGTCTCTCCAATGAAATGCTGGGCAAGACTGAATGAGCAGATCAGTTTGTACCAGAGGTGAAAGCTGTTGTCCTGTAACTCAATTTTAGCTGTTTCACAGAAGACTGTCAGCTATAAACACAGGCCTAAAGACACCTGCAGGAAAGAGTGGGAATAAAAAAAAAAACACATTAAAGCTGGGGCTCCCTGTGTCATGAAGTCACAATCATGAATACAAGGCGTTCTCTTAGCATGCTAATAACCTCCTTCCTCCTACTCGGCACGGGGGTGTGTCTGGGCATGTCAGGGTGATAACGAAATAGCAGCATGTTCACACGATTCTGTACAAATCATCAGGCGAGTGTTGCTCCTGCTTTTAACCTTACCGTGATGAAAATAAATGCGGAGGAAAGGCGCTAGAGTTAAATGGGTAATTTATTACAATAAATTTATTCATGATATTATGATGGTTAGTCTGGATTTTACTTAAAGTTGATGTGTGTAATTGTGTTGATGTAAAAATACTTTCTCCTTTCCTTCATTATGAAGTGTCAGCTGTAAGAAAGCTATTTTTAGTTTGATTGTCCTATAAAAGTGTCAACACTGGTTTTGCCCTTGTGAAAAATAATTACAGTACACTTTAGCATATTTTTAAATATGAGTATTTATTATGGAAAAAAAAAAAAAAAAAACTTTAAAAAGTGCAAACTGAACGTAATGTTTTTGGAATCTTAATTGTATGTTAATTGTTATTAAATGAAAATGTATTATTTAAAATTTATTTTAAATGCATTTAGCTGAACTTTAGAGTGCTTTTTGTGAATAATTGTATAATGAATAATTAAGTAGGACTTAAGTTCATCTTTGTGTTGTTTCATAATTACTTCTGTTGTTTTGAAATACAGTTAAAGTGTACTGCCAAACTTACAAGAATTTACGGTTTAAAAAAGTGTGTGTATATATGTCAGGATCATGGACTGTTTTTGTTGTTTCTTGCTCCCCAGGTGTTCCGTGACCCAGTTTCTCCCTCATGTTAATTGTTAATTTTAATTCCAGGTGTCTCTCCTTAGTTCCTTGATTGTCATGTCTTTAAAAACCCCAGTCCATTCAGTTAGTGTTTGTCGGTCCTTGAATGTCTTCCCTGCCTGTGCTCCATGTGACCCTGTTGGATATTAAAGACTCTAGTTTTGTGAATTCTCCGTGTCTCCTCGTTCCGTGTTCCTGACTCCCTGAGAAACGTGACTATATATATATATATATATATATATATATATATATATATATATATATATATATATATATACACAGGTGCTGGTCATATAATTAGAATATCATCAAAAAGTTGATTTCACTAATTCCATTCAAAAAGTGAAACTTGTATATTATATTCATTACACACAGACTGATATATTTCAAATGTTTATTTCTTTTAATTTTGATGATTATAACTGACAACTAAGGAAAATCCCAAATTCAGTATCTCAGAAAATTAGAATATTGTGAAAAGGTTCAATATTGAAGACACCTGGTGCCACACTCTAATCAGCTAATTAACTCAAAACACCTGCAAAGGCCTTTAAATGGTCTCTCAGTCTAGTTCTGTAGGCTACACAATCATGGGAAAGACTGCTGACTTGACAGTTGTCCAAAAGACGACCATTGACACGTTGCACAAGGAGGGCAAGACACAAAAGGTCATTGCAAAAGAGGCTGGCTGTTCACAGAGCTCTGTGTCCAAGCACATTAATAGAGAGGCGAAGGGAAGGAAAAGATGTGGTAGAAAAAAAGTGTACAAGCAATAGGGATAACCGCACCCTGGAGAGGATTGTGAAACAAAACCCATTCAAAAATGTGGGGGAGATTCACAAAGAGTGGACTGCAGCTGGAGTCAGTGCTTCAAGAACCACTACGCACAGACGTATGCAAGACATGGGTTTCAGCTGTCGCATTCCTTGTGTCAAACCACTCTTGAACAACAGACAGCGTCAGAAGCGTCTCGCCTGGGCTAAAGACAAAAAGGACTAGACTGCTGCTGAGTGGTCCAAAGTTATGTTCTCTGATGAAAGTAAATTTTGCATTTTCTTTGGAAATCAGGATCCAAGAGTCTGGAGGAAGAGAGGAGAGGCACACAATCCACGTTGCTTGAGGTCCAGTGTAAAGTTTCCACAGTCAGTGATGGTTTGGGGTGCCATGTCATCTGCTGGTGTTGGTCCACTGTGTTTTCTGAGGTCCAAGGTCAACGCAGCCGTATACCAGGAAGTTTTAGAGCACTTCATGCTTCCTGCTGCTGACCAACTTTATGGAGATGCAGATTTCATTTTCCAACAGGACTTGGCACCTGCACACAGTGCCAAAGCAACCAGTATCTGGTTTAAGGATCATGGTATCCCTGTTCTTAATTGGCCAGCAAACTCGCCTGACCTTAACCCCACAGAAAATCTATGGGGTATTGTGAAGAGGAAGATGCGATATGCCAGACTCAACAATGCAGAAGAGCTGAAGGCCACTATCAGAGCAACCTGGGCTCTCATAACACCTGAGCAGTGCC
Source organism: Spinibarbus caldwelli (assembly GCA_039654775.1). NCBI lineage: Eukaryota > Metazoa > Chordata > Actinopteri > Cypriniformes > Cyprinidae > Spinibarbus > Spinibarbus caldwelli. The sequence continues at coordinate 5,165,198 of CM077227.1, read as the reverse complement.
ACAGACTGATCGACTCCATGCCACGCCGCATTGCTGCAGTAATTCAGGCAAAAGGAGCCCCAACTAAGTATTGAGTGCTGTACATGCTCATACTTTTCATGTTCATACTTTTCAGTTGGCCAAGATTTCTAAAAATCCTTTCTTTGTATTGGTCTTAAGTAATATTCTAATTTTCTGAGATACTGAATTTGGGATTTTCCTTAGTTGTCAGTTATAATCATCAAAATTAAAAGAAATAAACATTTGAAATATATCAGTCTGTGTGTAATGAATGAATATAATATACAAGTTTCACTTTTTGAATGGAATTAGTGAAATAAATCAACTTTTTGATGATATTCTAATTATATGACCAGCACCTGTGTGTATATATATGTATTGTTACAACCCCTGGCACGAAGGGAAGCAACAAAAGGAGGGACACATGAAAACATAAGGCTCAATAAAAAAGGCTTTATTAAGCTCAAAAGTAAATCACTATAATGGAACAAAAACACAACAGAAAAGATAATATTTCTGAAAGGGGAGGAAACACCAAAAATAAATCCAATAGCTACATTATGGTGTACTTGGAACGTACGACAGTGCATCTGCTACCACATTTTCTGATCCTCGAACGTGCCGAATATCCAAGCAGAAAGACTGCAAAAACAGGGACCACTGGATCAACCTTTGATTTGGACACTGTAGAGAATTAAAAAAAAGTCATGATCTGTTGATCATGATCTGTATATATCACAATTGGTGCACTGGAATTAAGATAAACAGCAAAATATTGCAATGCCCAAATAAGAGCTAATGCTTCTTTCTCAACTACAGAGTAGTGACGCTTTTAAGAATTAAACTTCCTCGAAAAGAAACTGACTGGATGATCGACTCCCTCCGCATCAGACTGCTGAAGAACAGCCCCAGCTCCCATGTTACTGGCATCAACATGCAATGTTAACGTTTTATCGAAACACAGAGCCAGAAGCACAGGTGCTGAACACAGCAAGGAATTAACATTTTCAAAAAGCCAGTTGGCAACTAGAGGACCAGACGAACTTTGTCTTACCCTTCAATAAATCCGTAAGAGGTGCCACTACTGTGGAGAAATTACAACAAAAAGATCAGTAGTATCCTACCAATCCTAAAAACCGCATGAGCTCCTTTTTTGTCGTCGGAGGGGGGAAGTCCTTGATGGCCTGTACCTTAGCCTGCACAAGACACACTTTACCATTCCCCACCACCTTACCGAGATACGTCACGGTCGCTTTAGCGAACTCACATTTTGCTAAATTCACTGTAAGCCGAGCATCAGATAGACGTTGCAACACTGCACGAAGGTGCTTTAAATGAGATTCCCAACTGTCACTAAAAACGACCAAATTGTCCAAATAAACAGCGCAGCCCTCAAGACTCGAAATTACTCGGTTCATGAGGTGTTGAAAAGTAGCTGGAGCGTTTCGAAGACCGAAAGTCATAACCTGATAAGAGAATAGCACGGACGGAGTGACAAAAGATGATATTTCTTGCGCTGTCTTTGTTAAAGGCACTTGCCAATAGCCCTTCAGCAAGTCAAACTTGCTGACCCAACCTGATCAACGCAATCTTCAATGCGGGGCATAACGAAACAGTCTGGTTTAGTTAAGCTGTTGACTTTGTGAAAATCTTTACAGAATCTAACCGTACCATCTGACTCTCCCACTAATAAACACGGGGAAGCCCAATCAGAGGACGAAGGTACCGCAATATTGTGATCCTGCATATACTTGATTTCTTTCTCCATTAATTCCTGTTTCTCAGGTGCAATACGCTCATCATGCTGCACCCAGTCAGTACGCGAAGGCGCATCTCCAAACAATTCAGGAAAGCTACGTAACAACTGACATAACTCCTGACATCTTTCATGAGACAAATAACAGAGTAAGTTCTAAAAGGACTCAGAATTTTTTAAGCGACAGCGGAACATACAATCATCAGGTGAAATGGTCTCCTCTTCCTCCCCCACTAAACTCACCTTACCCCCAGAAACAGATACGGCAGAAAGTATCGAATGCACAGATATCTGATTCGTTACAGATTTAGTCTCATTTTCATAGTATGGTTTTAATAAGTTTACATGGTACTGTTTAACTGATTTTTGTTCCGTAATGAAGTTATAACTTCATAATTTTCATCACTCAACTTATATTGCATAACAAACGGGCCATCAAATTTGGCTTTGAAAGGAGAAGATACTATTGGCCGGACTTCCAGAACTTCATCTCCTGGTTCAAACACTCAACATTCGACTGTACGGTCATACAATCGCTTCATATTTTGTTGGTGTTTTTAAAGATTTACTTGTAAGTTCTCTTGCCTGAATGAGTCGGTTCTTGAACCCCAAAACATACAATGCCAAATTTTTCAGAGGCTCCGCAACTTTACCAGCCTCTTGAACAACATACAATAGACCACGAACTTTATAGACAAAGACTAAATCATTAGGGCTAAAACCCGTACTTTCCTGTACTACTTCGCGAGCAACTAACATCATCCAGGGTAAACCCTCTTCCCAATCTCGATCTAACTGCACACAATATGCTCGAAGAAGCGATTTTAAGGACTGATGAAATCTCTCCAACGCACCCTGACTTTGTGTGTGGTACGCAGTAGATGGATTATGCTTAATGTGCAGCTGTTTCAGAACCTGCTGAAAAAGATGAGAAGTCAGGTTTGAACCTTCACTTGGATGGTCACTTTGGATGATTTTTGGAATTCAAAAGACAAATATAAATTGAGTTAACGCTCTCACAATAGAATGCGATGTAATACTACATAATGTATATGCTGCCGGAAAACGGGTGTTCAAACACATCACAGTAAACAAATAATTGCTTCCTGACTTTGAACGAGGAAGTGGCCCGACACAATCGACAATCCAGCAGCTTGAATTGGTTTCAGAGGTGCAGGTTTCAACACTTGATTCAGTTTACTGGTTAGCTGGCAGGTCTTACATTTTTTTTTTATTTTTTTTTTATATAAATAGAGATGTCTCATTTTAGACACGGCCAAAAAAAATATCACAGCAAGTGAACATAAGTCTTACGTACACCCGGATGACCTGATTGATTGATCGATCATGTGCAATTTTGATCACTGTACGTCGAAACTTAACAGGAACCACCACCTGGAGGACAGGATCCCCCACAAAGTCACCTTTGTGAGGAATCCATTTCTTCAGTAACACTCCATCGCTAACTAAATATCCACGAGCAAGGTTACCTATTTCTGCGGGAGTGACAGCACACTGGAAAAGCTCATCCAAGGAGGAATCAGCTCGCTGCTCTTTTCCAAGTTCCTCTGCCGAAACAGGAGAAGATAACGCAGAAAAATCAGGAACAAACAAATCAGTGCAAGCTTTATTAAACTGAATTTCCTTTTGAACAGTCAATTCATCCTTTCGCTGCTTAATTGCACGAGTCACTACACAGGTGGCATTTTGACGGTGTTCCGTTTCGTTTTTATTATTAGCAGTAACTATAGGGAACACTGAACTGTCAGCCCATACACGCTTACCTACCAGTCCGTTTCCTAAAATAATATGAACTCCTTCAATTGGCAAGGCTGGTCGTACTCCCACTACAACCTCACCTTGAATCAATTCAGACTGAGGTCTTACTTTATGAAGAGGCACAGACAGAACATTCAGTCCTATTGCCCTAATTAACATGCTCTCAACATTATGGGATTGCAAGGAAAATGGCAGAACAGACTCTAAGATGAGTATCCCGTAATATTTTAACGGGGACGTTCAAATGAAAACGTCTGTGTGCTTCCGGTACACATTCTTATGTCTTTAAAATTACAGATTTAACTTTATTATAATCTCTACAGTTATCGACCGACATTGAAGAGAAAACTACTTGTGCTTTTCTGTTAAAACACAATGTAGCAAAGCAACACAATTATTGTTTGACCAGTCTCTCATTTCTGCCATACGTTCAAACAAGGTAAAGAAAGTATCTGGGTCTTCCTCATTGAACTTTGGAACAAGTTTAAATTTGAAGTGAGCGAAAAAGACGTTCCTCACCAGAATTAGATAACCTACCCTCCTTCATAAGGTTAAGTTTGAGGGCTTTGAGTCTTTTATCCTTAATCACTATTTTATAATATTGAGCGATCTTTAACAATTGTTCCTTCCAAAAATTCATGCGAAGGTGAACTAATAAACAAATCAATATCGGCCATGAAAATTCACCAGAAAACAATTTAACTTACACAGTGCAATCAAATAACGAGAGTTTCCCTCTATCTGCCTATCCAATATTCTACCTAACTCAACCCTAGTCTTCATGCGATTACTTGTTGGGGGTTCTTACGCATTGTAGCCCGTTAGGTGAAAACGCAACCAGTAAAACCAGCAACGCCTTCAACACCACGGATGTGCCCCCGAGATAAATAAATAAACTCATGTTCAAAAAAACAATATTGCATATATGTACTTACCAACTGGTGATTTTGCACGATGACTAAAACTCGGGTATAAACTAATATGCATGCGTCACAAAAAAACAAAACCAATTACCAAAGTATCATACTTAAAGGAGCGTCTGAACCACAGCGGCAGGTGTACTCAATGGACTGCAGTTTGGGGTGAGTCGTAGGCGGAGCCGCCAATCACAAAATCACCCAAATTCAAACAACGGGAACCGTCACTATATATATATATATATATATATATATATATATATATATATATGATAAAGTGCACTTAAGGAGCCTTTAATTTTGTTAGTATTACATTATCTGCAAATTAAATACTTTTTATTTATTTATTTGATCACACTTTATTTTAAGGTCCAATTATCGCTACTAACAAACCATTAACTATGACTTTTGCCTCAATAAACTCCTAATTTGCTGCTTATTAATAGTTAGTAGGGTAGTTATTAAGTTCAGGTATTGGGTAGGATTATGGATGTAGAATATGATCATGCAGAATATGTGCTTTATAAATACTAATAAACAGCCAATATGTTAACAATAAGCATGCTAATAAGCAGCTAGTTATTTATGAGTATTGGTCCCTATACTAAAGTGTTACCATTTATTTATTTGTTTGTTTGTTTGTTTTAAAGTATACTTCAGGTGCATATTTAATAATAGTAAATTAATAATAATGAATAATATTAAATAACCTTTTAAGTGCACTTCTTCACAAGGTGCTACCAAAACCAAGGTGCTATTGCTTAACCAATATCATACATTTGGAATGAAACACTGTTTCACTGAGTAGTGGCAAACGGGAAATATCTTTTATTATTTTTGTACTTCCATTTGGTCACACTACTGCCACAATTTATTTTTTAAAAGGATCATTTATTTTACATTCTGTAGCATTTAATAGCATGATGATTCAGCCATTTTTGCAGGTTCTTGTATGTTTCATTAATGTTCTGGGTGGACTTGGGAACATAGTGAAAGTCTGGTCAAACTGTTATTTCAGAGGAGCATGGAAAATCCTATTTTCCATGATATGCTCCTTTTGAAAGACTATTAGCTTAAACCAGCAATGATCACCAACTGAAAAATATATAACTTTTTTTGGATCTTGATATAGTTGATTCTAAAGCATGTTTCGCAGAAGTACCACATACCCCTGATACATTCTAAGCAATAGAAAGTGTTTAATTATCTTCACTGCACTCTCTCAAACATTTGCCCTCTGCCCTCGTAGCTCTGGACGAGATTACTGATACCTGTGAATTCACGGCCTTTCGCTAAACTCAAGCTCCTTTGTTCGCCGCTCAACCAACAACACTCCAGTATCTCAGATCTACAGGTATACGTAGCGCCGCTAGGTGGATGCAGATAAGCAGATTCATTGACACCTGTGACCCCGGCTCTCTCTTCATTTTCACAGCCCATTACGTCTTATTGATCTGTAAGCGGCTGAGGGAGTCTGGCATGTTTTTGCTCCTTATTTCAACCCCAAAGAAACTCCAAACACAAATAAGCACATAAACAGCAGCTACTTCAGCTGTTTGTCTCTGTCACCAGCCCTATAATTTATACGAATTTTGGATCCATAATTAAACTTCCCCCACTGCTGAATCTGTATTAAATCAACTTTTAATCACACTCTGTGGTGGTACATCAAGTAGATGGTTACAGCAAGTGTGGCAGTGGAAATTCCATCTGTGGTTTATAGGACTTTGCTTCTTTTTCGTTTCTTAACTTCAAACTACACTCGCATTTTTTTTTATTGTTTTGTTAAATTATTGTGCATTACAGTACTTTTTAGTAAGGCATTATATTTTTGTGTTGCCATATATGAAATAAATAACTTACGATTTTGTTAATGTTTACAGTGCTGGGTAGTAAATGATTACATGTAATTAAGTACTTGTAATTTGATCACATTACATTTTAAAATACTCACAATCAGACTACGGTTACTTTTTTATTGATTACATACTATTCACATTATTCATAATTTATTGATTTTCTCGAATTCTTCGTTCACATCTTTTAATTTTTCCTTTCTGAAATACCCTACCACTTATATAGATTCAGAAAGTCTAACAGCTTATCATTAAACTCACAAACCCCAAGCAGTTCCTTCGTGAGACTCAGTTTGTGAAACTTTGACGAAATGTTGTATTCAATGCACTTCATGTTGTTAATAACGTCATGCTATTCATATTATTAATAATAATGAGTGATATTTTTTTCTTTTGTATATTTATATCAATATGGTACAAGGTAATTCTATTTAAATCAATGTAATGAAAACGTTAGGTCAAAAGTTTATATTACCGAATATATGTAATGTAATGGATTACATTACTAACAATTTTTTTCATTTCTAATTTCTACATCTATCTGTATTTCTTCCCTTCTCTAATCAAAACATTTCAAACAAGACATGTTTTAACTGTTCATCATTTTAGGTTTTCTTGCCTCAGTATCACAGTCTTTTTTCTTTTTTTTTTTTTTTTTCTTTTTTTTTTTACTGGGATGCGATCATTTTTGGTGAGAAACATCAGCATCATGTTGTTTGAATAAAAAATAAATAAAGTAAATGAATAAATAAATACATAAAAAGATCTTTAAATTACAACAGAAACATAGTTTTTGAAAAATTAGTGTGTTCACAAGTCACTGCAGAACAAAAATGGCTCTTACGGAAAAATGATTTGTGTATCCATGTGAGTGTAGCATCTAGCAATGAAATATCCAGGCTTACGTGTGTTGTGACACAAACATAGCACGACTCATTTCTCATGTAGCAAGTCCCATCAAGCTTTATCATACTCAGGCCCGGCTTCTGTTTTCCGGAACGCTCAGGTTGTTGACAGCAGCGACCCTCTATGTTCAGACAGGTCATTGTCGAGCCATTACTCCAGTCACAGCGATAGGAAGCTGCTTTATCAGATGTTGTAGTCAGAGGTACAGGTGATTAATGGATGAGTGGTGATAGACACACCGAGAGGATTTTGGCCATCTATCTGCTTACAGAAACTGCTGTAAGGGAAAGATTTAATGGGATATTATGATACAGATGGAACATTTTCACATTAAAGGGGTAGTCCATCCTCAAATTAAAATTTAATTATCATTTACTCACTTTCATATTGTTCCAACCCTGCATTTTCTTTTAGTGAAAAACAAATTGTTTTTGTGTTAGTTCAAAAAGGGCAAACCAAGCTCATTAAAAATGTCCCTGTGGCGACATTTCTGCAAAATATTGAAATATCCAGTAAGTGGTGTTAAAAACATGTTAAAAATTGATCAGTGTGAATGTGGCGACGCTTTATTGCGTTGGTTAAAATGTCTAGTAAGTAGCGTAAAAAAAAAATAAAAAAAATAAAAAAATAAACAAATATGAGTTTTATATGTGTATATATATATATATATATATATATATATATATATATATATATATATATATATATATATATATATATATATATATGCATGTGACTGAGCAACAACACCCGGACTCTGTTTTAATCATTCTCGGGGACTTTAATAAAGCAAATCTCTCCCGTGAACTGCCAAAATACAGACAGCATGTTACATGTCCCACCAGAGACAGTAATATATTGGATCACTGCTACACAGCGATAAAGGACGCATATCACTCTGTTCCACGAGCAGCTTTAGGACTCTCTGATCACTGTTTGGTTCATCTTATACCGACCTACAGGCAGAAACTCAAATCTGGAAAACCTGTATTAAGAACTGTTAAAAGATGGACTAATGAAACAGAGTGGGTTATACAAGCCTGTTTCGACCTTACTGATTGGACTGTTTTTGAAGCTGCCGCAAATGATCTGGATAAGCTCACAGAGACTGTAACATCTTAGATCAGTTTCTGTGAGGATATGTGCATTCCACACATACATATATATATATATATATATATATACATACACACACACACACACACACACACACACACACACATATATATATATACACACACACATACATATATACACGTACACATATCCCCCAGCACTCTGGAGAATCAACACCTGGCATACGGTCTGAACGAGTTCTATTGCAGGTTTGAAAAAACACCCCACACCCGCCCTGAACACCTCTCCACACAGCCATTAACACCTCCAGCAACCCCCCTCTCCCCTACATCTGCAATTCAGATCAGCGAAGATGAGGTGCGCCAGGTCTTCAGGAAGAACAAAAGAAGGAAAGCACCAGGCCCAGACGGTGTGTCACCAGCCTGCCTAAAAATCTGTGCTGACCAGCTGGCCCCCATCTTCACACAGATCTTCAACAGATCTCTGGAGCTGTGCGAAGTCCCCTCATGCTTCAAACGCTCCACCATCATCCCCGTCCCAAAGAAACCCAAAATTACTGGACTTAATGACTACAGACCTGTGGCTCTAACATCTGTGGTCATGAAGTCATTTGAAAGACTGGTTTTGGCTTATCTGAAGTCCTCCACTGGACCCTTACTGGACCCCCTGCAGTTTGCCTACAGAGCAAACAGGTCTGTGGATGATGCAGTCAACATGGGACTGCACTTCATCCTGCAGCATCTGGACAGACCAGGGACTTATGTGAGGATCCTGTTCGTAGACTTCAGCTCCGCTTTTAACACCATCATCCCGAACACCCTTCAGAACAAACTAACTCAGCTCTCCGTCCCCACCTCCGTCTGTCAGTGGATCACCAGCTTCCTGACAGACAGGCAGCAGCTAGTGAGGCTGGGAAAATACACATCCAGCACCCGCACCATCAGCACTGGAGCTCCTCAGGGCTGTGTTCTCTCCCCACTGCTCTTCTCCCTGTACACTAACGACTGCACCTCTAAAAACCCCTCTGTCAAGCTCCTGAAGTTTGCAGACGACACCACACTGATCGGCCTCATCCAGGACGGTGACGAGTCTGCCTACAGACAGGAGGTTAAGGAGCTGGCTGTCTGGTGCAGTCTTAACAACCTGGAGCTCAACACGCTCAAAACTGTGGAGATGATCGTGGACTTCAGGAGGA
>CM077227.1:4810712-5148212 GCA_039654775.1 Spinibarbus caldwelli | reverse complement strand
TGTATATGTATATATGTGTGTGTGTGTATATATATATATATATATATATATATATATATATATATACACATACATATACATACATACATATTTGTTGAAGGAACCATACCAGTTTAGTTTGCTTTTGCAAGTCTCTAATCTCTTTTATTGTGAGTTATGTTTAACAGGACTGATACCCAAATGCTCTGCATCGCAAATGAAGTGTTGCACTAGGTGGGCTAATGAGCAAGTTTATTATGTCAGAAAAAACCTACATATAGAACTGGTTATTTAATGCGAACATCAAAATGTATGAGTTTACAAATCATGTGGTGTGGTAAAAGTGTTTTGAGGTCATAACACAGTATTGTGCTAGGAACCTTACAAAATTAAAGGGATAGTTCACCCAAAAATGAAAATCTGTTATTAACTACTCACCCTCTTGTCGTTCCAAACCTGTATGACCTTTGTGCATCTTTGGAATACAAATTAAGATATTTTTGATGAAATCCCAGAGCTTTTTGTCCCTGCATAGACAGCAAGGGAACTACCAGGTTCAAGGTTTAAATGGTCCATGTGACATCAGTGGTTGAACCTTGAACCTTGAATTTATGAAGCTACGAGAATACAGTTTCTTCTCTTCCCGGATGCAGGAGCCAGTGTTCTGAAGTAGAACCCGGATTCACTGTGCCTTGTTTGCAAGCAGAGGAATGCACACACATGCGTGAATGCACGTCAAAGAGTGACAAAGAAGAGAAGAAATTGTTGAATAAAGTTATTTTTGATTTCTTTTGTTTTGGATTTGTGATTTTTGTTTTGTGCCTCTTTCTGGGCCTTGAACATGGTAGTTGCGTTTCTCTCTGTGCTGGGTCAGAAAGCTCTTGGATTTCATCAAAAATATCTTCATTTTTGTTCCGAATATGAATGAATGAAGGTCTTACGGGTTTGGAATGACATGAGGGTGAATAATTAATGACAGAATTTTCATTTTTGGGTGAACTATCCCTTTAAGTCTGTATTAATTGAAAATATCTCAGTGTATTCATAATGTGTATGAAAAGAAATAAAAATTGTTGGTGTTTTACTGCCTTTAGACAACTTGCATCATGTTTGACATCACTGAAAAAAAAGACATTCTGCCTAACATCTCTTTGGATCAAAGAAATGATGAGAAAATATTAGGGTGAAGTATTCATTTAATCCCAAACAGGAAAACATTTATAGGTAACGGGCCTATAAAATCAGGCACAACAAAAACAGCACATTACTTTCCAAATGCAGCCAGTTGATTTTTTTTTTTTTTTTTTTTTTTCTGACATTTACCAAATTAGTGCACATCAATTTTGTTTCTCGCTATTGTCTCTAAAAGAACCTTATATATCATTGTGGATTCATTTCCAGTTTGTTAAACCACAAGTTGATTATGAGCCAGACATTGTGCTAGCACAGATGCTCAATTGGTTTGCTTTGCTCCTTTCCCCTTTAGCCAATTCCACAAACAATAAGCAATTTAAAACTAATTAGAATTTTCAAATTGGATTAAAAGTTATTTTCAGTATTAGCCACCTCAGTAAGATTTTTTTTTTCCCCACATTGTTAATTATGGGTGTGAGTGACAACTTGGCCATTTCCCTCGCAGCAGTCTCAAATGAAAGCAGGCAATGAAATTATATTTAGGAACATTTATCAACCAAATCACAGCAAGAGGAACTAAGACATAACCTGGCTGTAGAAACCTAATATATTAATAAAAGCTCTTTTATAACAGATTGGATAGATAATTCCATAATGAAATGTCTTGGGTGTGTATTGCAAAAAAAAGAGCTGTGAAGCATCAACTATACATTACCAGTTAATTTTGTCTAGTGATCAGTTAATTATATCAGCTCAAAAAGAAAAGAAAATAATAAATACAGCATAAGTTTACTTCTATCCTAAGTCATTTATCGTGTTTTATAGTGATATACTAAAATGTATTATGACTATGATTTTTGTTTTCGTTTCGACAGAAAAACCCAGATACTCTTACCTCAAATTAGGTATCTAACCCTTAAAGAGCCTTTCATCAGTTTTTAGACAAATCTATTGCTTTGCCTTTTTGATAACTGATGCTAGGATGACATTTAAATGTCTGGCCATAGGATTAAGATGACAAGCAAGCAGTGTTCTGTTATTTTCACATGTTATGAATGTGAAAAATGAATTCTTACAATATAAGCTCTCGTTTTTGGTATGCTTTTTTGCTTATGCATTTTTGATAATGATACACTGTGAATTATATATTTTGTGTGTATATATATATATATATATATATATATATAATTTTTTTTTTTTTTTTTTTTTTGTCGTTACTGGAAAGTTTTTTTGGAATTTTTGATTCTCAGGACTTAAAGACAATGCAAAACAGTGTTAAAATAGTTATTAATCTAGTGGTGCATTTTATGCTTAAGTGCATGTAGACCCAGGTTCAATTACTAAACTGAGCAAAATTGTCAGTGAAGTTTTAAGAAACTTGAAGGTAGGTAGTTGATTTTCAGCTTAAATGGCTCAATTTAGACATGAATATATGATTTACATTTATGATATTGGATAACATTTTAATCCAAAGCAGCTTGTATTGCATTTAAGGTATATTTTATCAGTTCATGCATTCTCTAAATTAAACCCATGACATCACCGTTGCTACAAACCATTCTCACCTGCGACAATCATATTACTTATCAAAGATGAAGTTAAAATAAACAATGTATTTTAAAGACAAACATTTAAAATAATACAGGACTTTGTCATCTTTGAGTCCTCATCTCTGTGCTAGCGTTGAGTCCTTGAGAAATGATCTGTTTCTCCTTCATGTACCTTTATTCTCTTTCTTTGTCACTCAATCCCCTCCAATCACAGTGGGCAGATTTTCTAATATCCGTTACTTCTATATCGAGGTCAGTGCAATCCTACTGGGTCTGCCAAAGAATTGACAGGTGCCGATAAGAGCCTCACTCCAGACACTGTAATAAGTTAACAAATCCAACTATGACCCAGGATCCCCTGCACTGCTATTCCACACCTATTTCCATAAGCCATTACAATACACCTGGTGTCATATGAGAAAACAGGAGCGCACACAAAACATGTTAAGCCACAGATGTCAGAGAGCTGGATCCTGGATTAGTGATAGACTACATTTAAGGTAGCATTGATAGCACTGCGATGAGGATTGAGGTAAAGCTAACCTGCTGTTTTCTGATGTCATCGCTGTGACGGAAAAGAATTTAGACTCGATTTATCCACTCTCTACCTATAAGAATCAAAAACTTTTTAGCAAACTCATTGTATGTGTCAGGATTGTCTTGTGTCTTGTGTTTCCCTTTGTGTTTCAAGAGGTCTTGTATGCCCTTATTTGGTTCTGTTCCTGTCGTTATTAGTTAATTGTTTTCCAGCTGTGTTTATTTAATTATCTCGTTTACGTTGTGTATTTATAGTGTGTTCTGCCCTGTGTTTCCGGTCCAGTATTGAACGTCATCCCTTGTCCTACATGAATGTCTTCCCTGCCTGTTATCTGTACTTACCTTTTGGATCATTAAAGACTCTTGTTTTGGTTAGTTCCTTGTCTCCCCGTTCCTGGCTTCCGTGTCTCCTCGTTAATCGTGACAGTATGTCTTTGTCGCATAAATACATTCCTTTATTTTTCTTTCTTTCTTTCTTTCTTTCTTTTTTTTAATTTATTTATTTTTTTAATTACACGTATTAAAAGTTTGGAATAAGAAAGATTTTGTAAGGTTTCTGGAAAAAGTCTCTTATGCTCATAAATATAAAAAATTCAGTAAAAACAGTAATATTGTGAAATATTATTAGAATTTAAAATAACTATTTTCTATTTAAATATATTTAAATGTAATTGATAGCATAGCTGATTTTCAAATTTCCAACATTTCTTCTTCTTATTATTATTGTTGAAATATTTTTCTTCTGTTAAGGTTTTTGTGGAAACCATGATACCATGTTTTATGTATGAATTTATTTAGAAATAATTTATTTTCAGGATAATTGATGCATAGAAAGTTCGAAAGAGCCACGTTTATTTGAAATAGAAATATTCAATGACACTTTTGATCAATTTAATACATTCTTGCTAAATAATTTGTACTTTTTTAAAAAAAAAATAAATACTTTAACAATAATAATAATAAATGTTTCTTGATTTCTGAAGGATCATATGACACTGAAGAAGAGTAATGATGCTGAAGATTCAACTGTGCGTCACAGAAATAAATGACATTTTAAAATATATTCTAATATAAAGCATTTATTTTAAATTGTAATATCTATCAATCATTCATTCATTCATTCATTCATGCATTCATGCATGCATTCATGCGCATGCCTTGGCAAACATAAGACACTTATTTTAATACATCGACACCTTAATTATTCCAAACTTTTGACTCATAGTGATTATAAATAATTTAGAATCAATCTAGAATAGATCTAGACATTTTTGGAGACAGCATCCTTTCTCTGTATCTACATTCAATGCTGTAGTTGATCCTGTTCCTGTGTGATGTCTGATCAGGGGTGCATTTCCCAAACGCATCGTTAGCTAACTATGGTTGTACATTCCATTGAGCTTTATTGGTAATGACAGAACTTGCAACCATAGTTGCTTTTGGGAAACACATCCCTGACTGATAGATCATGATGGTGGTTGTTTGAAGATGTTTGCCACTGTTTGCAGAATTAATGTAAATCCAGACAATCCATCCACTGAGCTTCTAAGAGATCAGTAAAAAGCCACAGACTGCGAGACCACAAAAGGTAGTAAAGCAGCAGCATATAAATTCTGGAAAAATGAGCTTCGATTAGCAGTTTATGAGATTTATTAGAGCCAGAAGTGTATAAATCAAGCTGCTTTGCACACAGTGGTTCTTCCTGTAGAACAAAGCATGAAGATATGCAATGTAATACATGTGATGCAATGCTGTATATAGCCTATATGCACTGCAATATTTAATCACTCATGCAAGAAGCTTTGTTTTCTTCATTTGTTCAATCAAAAATACAGTAATATTCTGAAATATTGTTACCATTTAAAATAACTGTTTTCTATTTGAATATATTTTAAAAAGTAATTTATTCCTGTGATCAAAGCTGAATTTTCAGCATCATTACTCCAGTCTTCTGTGTCACACAATCTTTCAGAAATCATTCTAAAGTGTGGTCACATTAGCAACATTTTGGTGAAATTTATCAAGCAAAAAATGTGAAAGATAGTGTTGTATGATGATGATGATAACTCATTTTGGGGAAAAAGATACATCTTTGAAATGAAGTAATTCCAGCAAATGCTTATTGCATATAATAATAATAATAATAATAATAATAATAATAATAAGTAGAGGCCTATTTGATAGCTAATTGTGTATGATTATTAATGAGCAGTTATTTTATAGTTATTTTACCTGAACCTGAATGAGCAAATATATTTGTTATATTCCTCAGTAGCAATAACACACTTTATTAAAGTGCCCCTTTTATGGATTTTTGAAAATTACCTTTCATGCAGTGTGTAACACAGCTCTAAGTGAATGAAAACATCCTGCAAAGTTTTAAATCTGAAAGTGAACCGTGTATAAAGTTATTGTCTCTCAAAAGAAAGAGTCAACTCTAAATCATTGAAACGAGTCGTTTTTAAAACGAATCCCAAGCCGTTTCATGCTGACGTCAAAATGAAATATTAGCATATTGCCCGCCCACGCGCAGACCTGGGAAAACTTGGATTTTCGCGTTGGTCTGAATGAAAATGCAAATTCATTCTTTGTCAATAGGTGCCGCTTTTGGAGCGTTAAAACCTCACAAACTTTAAATGAAATCGACCAATCAAAGGAGGGGTTTGAAAAAATTAATCGTTGAACAAATCGTTTGGGAGTCGTTGAGCAAATAAGGTAAAAACAAATGCATATTATAAGAAAATGAAAGTGTTTTTTGACCTTGCATGCATGTCAACCTGTTGTTGGGGACTCCCAAAACCAAAATATGAACCTTTCATAACCCATAATAGGGGCACTTTAAAGTTATTGATAAACAAATTGTGCCTTAATACAGTCATAAAATGCCATTACATGCTGATTAGTTAAATGGATAGTTCATCCAAATATGAACATTTGCTGTTAATTTACTCACTCTCAGGCCATCCAAGATGTAGGTAACTTTTTTTTCTTCAGTAGAACAGTAAAGAAATTTTTTAGCTGAAACTGGTCCTTGGTTATTCATAAAATGCAAGTCAGCAGCTACCGTCATTTTGAGAGTCAGTATAAAACCAGGAGCCATGGGTATTGATTTTGTGTTCCTTTTATTTATTTATTTGTTTGTTTGTTTAGTTTAGTTTAGTTTTAACAGTAATAGTACTTAGTTGTTAACAATAATAACCTATGTCTAGTCATGTGGCACAACATAGGACAAAAACAGTAATTAAACAATGAAAGTCATGTAATAGGTGATCGTCATTCAAATGCAATAAAGTTCCCTCAGACAGAAAGTGAAAGTTACTGAACAATTTGGATGGCTTTTATTGGAAATATGTTTTAATGAGATTTATTATTTTACTATCACATAACACTATAATTGGACAGACAATCTGATTCTGTTATTATAAATGTATAAATGTGGTTGTGTTAATATGAATAAAATAAATAAATAAATAAAACACAATAATAATAAAGAAAGGTCCCTGCATATTTTGACCTTTAAGTGAGGTGCTGTCAGCTGTAATGACCTTCTTTGGTAAGACTCTTAATATGTCATCATTTAATTCAGCGAGCAGTTTTGAAAAGGCAATGTTTTGTTATACAAGTTTCAGGTCACATTGTACCTTGAATGTAGCGCGAGCATTGGCTCTCTCATAAAGACATCAGGCCAAGTGGCGGTGGAGGTAATAACAATGTTCATGGAGCCATAAATCTTTTCCATCTAATGATGTGATTCACCTGCAGTAGCAGTTTGATATGTCATGGTCCCTGCTCTGTCATTTCAAGGGGACACAGCTGGAACAAACCTCTCTCTCAGCCAGAAGAGAGTCTGATTTACAGTGCTCTTCTTATTCTCTTGCACTAAGTAAAGAACAGGAGCTACTGATGCCAAAAATTAATGGCAAGATATATGTTAGAATCCTTGCGAGGGGGACCTCTCTTAGCCAGGTGATTTCTACAATCAATATTCAAGTCTAGATCTTATTAGCCTTGTAAAAATTGCTGTCTAGGTGCAAATGTCAGTAAATCTACTGTATGTTTCAGATGAAAGTTTTAGCAAAGAGAAGATAGAAACAGTCTGATCAATGGTGGCATAACTTGAAGACATTTTATTTATTTATTTATTTATTTATTTATTTATTTATTCTTTCAAATAGCTGAAGCTGTCCCAAGAGACGATAAATCCACAGCTGGTACATACTCACAAAATTCAGGGTTCACCAGATTCAAAACAGTGAACTCTAATCATTATAATGTTGACTTCAAATAACAACTATTTACAATAAAACAATATCTAAAATAATAATACTTTGCTGACTATAACAACTACACTGAAAAAATGTAAACGTCATTTATTTAAAATAAAATACATTTTATTAAAAAATAAATCCATAATTTTAAATTTAACCTTAAATATTAATAAATTATTATTATTATTATTATTATTATTATTATTATTTTTATTTTTTTTTAGAAAATAGAAAATATATGAAAAATTCATAATGTAATAAAAACACAAACTTAAAAACATCAAAATAAATAAAAATGTCTTTTGAAGTCTTTATTTATAGTAAGTAAACTAAATTAAACATCAACTAAAATTGTGAAAATTATACTAATCATACTACAACTTACATAGCTTGTGTTGATGGTGAAAATGAGTAAAAAGCCATATATTGCATCAAATAAAATATAAAAATATTTCCCTACCAGAATTAAGAGAAAGAAAGAAAGAAAGAAAGAAAGAAAGAAAGAAAGAAAGAAAGAAAAAGAAAGAAAGTTACCAGCCACCGCCAGCAATTTTGTGAATTTTCACAAAACTTTCATGGCCCCCAGAATATTTTGTTGTATGACTATCTGAATATGCAATGTCAAAAGAAAGAACAAAGCCTCTGCAATCAGTCAATCAACCAATCAGTTGTGTTCATGTGTTTTTAAATCAACAATTGAATGTCAGTTTTATTTTTTAAAAAGCAACATTTTGAGCAGCTGACTATGAACATAGATGAAGTCGATCACCTCCATCACCACCCCTTAAGCTTCAAGGTTTCACAGTCCTAAATCACTTACTGGGTTATCATTTAATTTGGTAACATTAGGCAGTTTTGATTTATATGCCATTTAATGTATGATGATTGCGTTATTTTACATATGCATCTGCTTGCAGTACATGTGCAGTTGCTTGTTTCTGCTTCTTCTCCTGTTTATTTATTTATTTTATAAATTTTTTATCCTGAGATTCTGTACTCTTTCAAAAGACATATAATAGTGCCCCCTACCGTATAACAGTGAAAACACAGACAAACGGAAAATTCTGTCAGTGGCGGGAAAGCGTTGTCTCATACGGGACGCTATAGTTAGGACGGCACCAAAATACGTTAGCCTACTTTTTTTCAACCTGATCTCATGACAAAAACCTCTGTACCTCTGGGAACTTTTTTGACGGACGCAAAATACGTACCGCCATGTAGTTTCGTGACACATTAGATGTGACACATCCACTGGGTGGCGCTAAAAGAGTGTTTGTTTTTTTTTTCCCCCGGAATAGATAAACGTACATATGGTTTGTTTTCTGTGATGTTGGTTTTGTAGGTGTCACCGCAGTTCTGACTAGAAATGTCCTTTGAGTGGCGCTATAACTGTAATGCTCCATGAGGTTTTAAAATAACGTACCATCTGCACTATAGTAGTCAACATTTGAAGTGGATAAAAACCTTTCATCAAAGTTGTCAAAAATAAAAACAATACCCGTTCTTGTCTTAGGACAACTTTGATAAACTTTTTTGATCCACTTCAAATGTTGACTACTGTACACCTAAACCTACCCGATAGTATGAACAAAGAGTGAATGTGACATAAAAATGCAATCGCAATCATGCTGTTTTAGCTTGTTTTTGATCTCTCATCTTTCAGCTATTTTATCGTGAGTCATGTTTTTCACGGGATTCATACCCAAGGATACCACATCCCAAGTTCCTTGCCAGCTGAGCTACTGAGCAAGTTTTGTTATGTCTGGAAAGCGAAACATATGGAGCTGTAATCATAACGATTACAAGTGCTCGCTGTTTAACCGCCTCTAGTGTTCATTTCTGTTGGAAACTGCAGTGATATGTGCTTATTTGTACGTATTTCGAGTCTTGTGAAAAAGTTCCCAGAGGTATGTTTTCGTCTTGAGATCAGGTAGTTTTATTTACACTTGAATTATGCAAGCTGAATAGACACATATTAAAACATAATTGTGCAGTGAAATCAAATGCTGTGATGGCAAGATTAATACACTACTTCTGCAATTAAATTTAGTGAGAAACAAACACTCCTTGTCCCGTTTTGGAGGACACATCCCTCATCGAGTTGCCTGCATAACTGGCCTCTGCACGCTGTGACTTTGCACCATTATAAACGCCTGTAATCACTGGTGCTTGCCAAACATACTGAAAGGCACCTTGGCTTCTTGCTGTTTGAAAGGACTGCAGATGTCCCTCATAAGTTTAATATGAGGCATGGAAAGTTTTCATGGTTTGTACATTGGCATGCATAACTACAAGGAAAATTAATATGTCATCATTAAAGAGTTCACGACATGGGGAATAAAATGTAGCTAAAATAAAGTGGATCCTAAGTTGTTAACATGCCAGTTAAAGTGTCATTAGGACACCATTAGTGTTAGTCAGACATAAAAGCCACAACAACGTTGGGATGCATCATAAATTTATTCTGCCAATGCCACTGTTACAGTGACCCTAAAAGAGAGAACAAAATAAGGTTCAGTTTTAGTTGTGTCACCACAGCAAGCTTAAGGATTTTCTAAATCAGTGGCTAGCATGACCCACATGCAGCAGCAGCAATGCCCAAGGGAAAGACCTTTTGCACTCAGCACAGACAGAAGCTCTGAAGATGAAGACATGGCCTTTCTGGACACTCTTCCCTGAGAGCCTATTAGTCACATCAGTCTGTTACAGTCGTTAATGACTGTCCTTGAAAATAAAAGTGGCCACACAGATGTGGTGATGCTGGCCCTGCATTTTGTCATTGCTTACAATGTCCTTAATAAATAACTGAGGAAATTAACTAAACAAATTTCTAAATAAAATGATCTCCGATACTTATGTACAATATTACTTAAATTACTAAATAATATAAAATAATGAAAATCAAAAAAGATCTGGAATGCTGCCAATTCACCAGAGCCAGTGAAATATATATTTTCAGTTGTTATGAAATGAGGAAATGAGGGATTTTTTTTTTTTTTTTTTTTTTTTTTTGTGATCTACACAACAAAATCTTTGCCTTCAAAATATAATTGTCTATGTGCAATCTATAATAATAAATAAATCCAGTGGTGGCTTTCCGCAAGATTTTGGAGTTTTTCTGTGGGAATTTTTGCTCGCTCATCCAGTAGAGCTTTTGTGAGGTCAAACACTGATGTAGGATGACAAGGTCTAGCTCGCAATCTTCGTTCCAGTTCTTCCCAAAGTTGTTTGATGGGGTTGAGGTCAGGGCTCTGTGTGGGCCAGTCAAGTTCTTCCACACCAAACTCATTGGAAGCATAGCATATCCAAAATGTCTTGGTACACTCAATATTTCTCTTCACTGAAAGTAAGAGGCCTATCCCAACCCTTGAAAAACAGCTCTATACCATTATCCATCCTTTACCAAATTTTACATTTGGCGCAATTCAATCAGGCAGATAATGTTCTCCTGTCTCCTGCTTTACACCACTCTATCAGACGCTTGCCATTGTATTTGGTGTTGTGAGGCTTGCATGTAGCTTCTCGGATATGGAAACCCATTCCATGAAGCTCCCGCCGCACAGTTTTTGTGCTGATATTAATGCCAGTGGAAGATTGGAACTTTTCAGCTCTGGAATCAGCAGAGCATTGGCGACTTTTACGCACCATGCACCTCAGCGCTTGGTGACCAGGGATGTCGTTTCTGTATTGCAGTGGCCAAACCCTGGTTGATTGGCCCCCGGAACGTGATTTCAGCCGGGGGGACCCTCGAGTTGCTGAGTTTCTGCTGTTCCTAAATGCTTCCACTTTCCATAGTTGACTGTGGTATATCTAAGTAGGGAGAAAATTTCACTGACTTATTGCAGAAGTGGCATACTATTGCAGTAGCATGCTTAAATTCACTGAGCTCTTCAGAAAGAAGAGCTCAGTGAATTTGTTCTCAAATGTAACACACCCTTCTGTGTTTACTGTTGGGGGCCACTGACCCTCCAGGCCTACAGTGATCCAGCCAGCTGACAGCCTCCCTTTGTTGTTACTTTTCTATATGGATTACTTTTCTATTTGGATTCTATATGTAATAGATTTAATGCAATGATTTATGGTGGAAGAGGAGAGATCTGGAAAGGTTGCAAGTCAGATTGAAACTCACACCCCATAAGCACTATGGCTTAATGTGTCTGTGAATATGTGCTTGCCGACAGGCTACAATTCTGATTTCACATTATTATTATTAGTTATTATTATTAGTGGCATTTACTAAGGTGGGAATTTTTATTACACATTCAGTGTGTATTATATATTACGAAAAATGTGGATTGACTTTTGTCTTAAATTGTAATCTACAAACAAATAACATTAAATTATTATTTTTTTAACAGCTACATTAATTCTGATGAAACATACTTTGTATTTTAAGTATATTGTTGTATTCCAAAACAAACAAACAAAAACAAACAAAAAAAAAAAAAGTAAACTAAATTCTCAAATTACATTCAAATACTTTCAAGTGAACACAAAGAAAATACAAAGCCAGAATTTAAGGGCAAAGGCAGAACAACATCTCTGAAGTTCACCACCAGCTGCTTGCTGCCGTTTCCCAGGCCTCCTGTTCTCTGCCTTTCTGATGCTCACAAGCCGCTGTGCTAAATCCAGACCTGGCCACTGCTGATAAGGACTTTCCACGCTGCTCAAAGTCCATAGGCTTAGCATGTAATGGGAAGGAGCTCTCTTTAAACTGCAGTTTGAGGACAGGACAGACGGGTCTCCTACGAGCAGTTCCCATGAATTTCAGAATTGTGCAATCATAAGCTGTACACATGACAGTTTGATTGAGCTCTCGATTACATAGATTTCATTTAGCAAAAAGAAACTGGGTCATAGGATGGAGTAGAAGTATTATAAATGAGTAGAGGTAACAATGAGTAGACATGCTTTGTATGATGCATCCTGTTATTTGGTGCTGTTTGCAGAGGGGCGTTAATGTTGTGAGGCATTTTTTTGTCATTGCAGTGGAAAGGGTTTAAATAATTGCAATATGACTGCTGTCCATGAGACGGTGAATGGAGACTGTGAAATAAATGAGTTTGTATTCTTAAGCTGTCACCCCTCACACAGTTCATTTATTTTATCAGGCCCATCTTTGCAGGGGTTCTTGGGTAAGCCAAAAGCCGTTCTTAACAACACCTGTCACTCCGACAAGCCATGACGTCACTGAATCTCTGAAATCTCCCAGACGCTTCCTCTGTTTAGCTTTGAGAGTAAGCCTCTCTGTTTGACATCATAATTGGTTGCATCTCCCAAAAGGTATGAAAGATCTTCTTTATTGGCATTTTTACAACTTTGAGTGATGGACTCAGAACGGATCACAAAGATCTTTTCCCAGTATGGTGTCATTCTGGCTTCTATCTACTAAATATAATGAAATAGATTACTATTGACTATCAGCCATTGGTTGGACAAGAGACAGTCCATGTTGGTACACTCAAACAAAGAAATATAGGTAACACTTTAGTCTAAAGAACCAATTCTCACCATTAACTAGTTTCTTATTAGTATGCCTATTATTAACATATTGGCTGTTTATTAGTACTTATAAAACATATTCTGCATGACCATATTCTACAGTACATCCCTAATCATACCCAACACCTAAACTTATCAACTACCTTACTAACTATTAATAAGAAGCAAGCCATGAGTTTATTGAGGCAAAAGTCATATAATGGTTTGCTAATAGTGAGAATTGGACCTTCAAATAAAATGTAATCAAAATATTCATGTTCAGAATAGAATACTAGCTTACTGAATACTGCCCATAATACACTCATATATTTAATACACATCAATATTCAGTTGTGTGTATTAAAAAGAAAAAAAAAAATAATAATAAGGTTTGCCAGTTTAATCAAATAATCATAAATCAAGCAATGATCAAGCAAGGAAAATCACAGCAGTACTGTAATTACAATCAAGAAAGAAAGGTCATGTAAATTGCAGGACACAGTATACAATATAAGCAGATATCACAGAAATGTACAACTTAAACATACAAAAAATATAAACATAAACATAAAGGTCCATGCTTAAACATCAGTGGGACATAAGGAGATCTTGCGAAAACATACAATTCATATGAATTAGAGACCAATTTTCGGAAAATTAAAATAATTATGGATTGCCATGAGAGTGTTGGGATCATGCACAAAATGTTCTGTTGTACAATTATACGCACAGCATACATATTTTATACTGTTCTGCAAAAATAGTAGCTGTAGAATGCTTTTCCAAACCGAGTCATTTGTCTCTGCACATTAAACCAGGATAGGTGAAAGTGTTTCAACATCGAAAAATTTACACACATCAGCTTTAATGTTTGCCATAGATGCTATTTGTCAGTGATCCTGTAGCTGTGCTAAATGCTATGGTAATGGATTTTGCACTACATTCAGCCAAAAAGTGGTTTGGGTGGGCTGAGATAGATTAATGGTTTGCCATTTATCTCTCTACGGTTGTGTAGTAAAATGTCATCTCATCCTTTGTTTGGGTCAACTATGCTGTGAGATTCTGTGGATTCATGTGGGATGCTAGAGTCAGCATGACAGTGAGTTTGTATCTGTCTGGAGTATCAGATCATTAAGAGCAATGCAATTAAGAGGACATTTCCCAGCATACCACTTTAATCTTTGTTGAGTCATTGATTTACTGAATAAACATTCATTACATTTGAGAAACATTTGCTTATTATTTAGTGAAGAATAGTTGGAAGTTTAAGAGATTTTTTTTTTTTTTTTATTGAAAATTTTGATATCCACCCTATCTCTCCTTAATATATTCATGTGAACAAATATTTTCTGACTGATTTAGTTCTTGACTTAAACTCACTGATTCAAAGATATTGAAGTGAAGATTTTTAATGAATGACTTTGTCTGTTTGTATATGACTTCCGAAGACTTGTGATATGTTCTACCTGATCTCATGATGAAAACGTACCTGTGGGAACTTTTTCGCAAGACACGAAATACATACCGCCATGTACGTTTCGTGACATATTCAATGTGAAATGTCCACTGAGTAGCGCTAAAAGAGTGTTTGTTTTTTTTTTTTTTTTCCCTGGAACAGATGAACATACATATGGTACGTTTTATGTGACGTTGGTTTTGTAGGCGTCACCGCAGTTCTGATTTGAAATGTCCGTTGAGTGGCTCTGTAACTCTAATGCTCCGTGAGATTTTAAAATAACATACCATCTGCACTACACCTAAACCTATCCAATAGGAAAAAGCAAATGTGACGTAAAAATGCAGTCACAACCATGCCGTTTTAGCTTGTTTTTCGATATTTCATCTTTCAGCTCTTTCATTGCATGTCATGCATCCTAAGTCCAATTCCATGTCAGCTGAGCTACCGAGCAAGCTTGTTACATCTGGAAAGTGAAACATTTGGAGCTGTAATCATAACTGTGTACGGAAACAATTACAAGTGCTCGATGTTTTACCGCCTCTAGTGTTAATTTATGTTGGAAACTGCAGTGATATGTACTTATTGGTGCTTAGTTTGTGTTCTGCAAAAAAGTTCCCAGAGGTACGTTTTCGTCATGAGATCAGGTTGGATGTGTTGCATGAGTCATATGGACTACTTTTATGAATTTTATAGTGCTTTTGATTCTTTTTTGAACCTCAAAAACACAAATCCCCATTTATTGTAAGTGCATGGAAAATAACAATTAATTGTTGCACAGGAGAAAGAACATCATACCATGAGGCTTGTAATGACATGAAAGATGACAAAGATTAAATCAGAGACTGACCACAAAACAATCTCAGAGGTAAGACAAAAGACTTCACAAGACACACACACACACACACACCAAATGTATTGTTATTTTTCTTATACTTTTACACTTCTGCTGATGGATGCATTATTTATGGGTAGAAAATGTCTCACTAGATTTCATGGTGAAATCTGTAGATTCTGTAACCTGTATCATGTAGAAACTTGATTCTCCAGACAGGCCTGCCTGTAAAAAAATACCTGGAGCAATGGAATTGCGTCAGTTTGGAAAATGCACACAAAATGTCAAGGTTTAATACACATATACAACCCCCTAGCTCAATGTGCGTCATATAAGGCTCTTGTGGTTTATGTTTTTATTGAGTTTACACTAGTTCATACACTCTTCTCCCACTTTAGTAATCCAATCTCTGTTGAATCTTTGTTGTGGTAATGAGCACTAGCAAAGAAAGAGAAATGCTCTTGCAATATGTTCAAAGATAATTCCACCAACCCGAGTTAGACCTTTTAGAGCGCCGGATCATTGAGCCTCTTGGGTCTTCTGCGATGTTTCTTACTTAATGCTGGCCACCCATCAGAGAACTGCATCTAACCAGATTTAACCATCAGTGAGAAATCAATAAATGTTGAACACTTAAGTCAAATTGAAAAAAGCTACATTACTTTCCCATGCTTAATGTCCCTTCCTTGACCCTGGGAACCAGCTATTGCCCTTATGCAAAGAGTATTTCAGGACTATAGCCAAACATTAATGTTTTGTTCAACACGCTGATTCACAACCCACATTTAGGGGTTGTAATATACCATGAAAATATACTGGCATCTCCATCAGAGAAAAAAAACAAAAAAAAACAGCAAAAGTGAACCAAAGAAAGCAATCAATCTGAAAGAGAATTATTTAACAGCATCAATCAATAGGGCATTAATCTTTAAAGATTTGAGGTTGATGTTTCAGGGACTTAAGTAAATTCTCTGCCTCTTGAGCCTTCCAATAACGCATTAGAAGTGGTTTTATATGTATGGCAAGTGCATCTCCTGGACTTTGCCTTGTGTTTCATTGCAATGCACACATAATGTATAGAAATGAACAAATGAGGGAAGATGAGAGAACTCAAATGAAAAATCAGGTCATTAATTACAGGACTGTTTTTTTGCTTTCCAAATTTTTAATTAACTGTATTTGCTGTAAACATTGCTTATGTAATCAGTTAAATATCAGTGTTTCATAAGTGCTTACAATGTACTTATTGTGTTCATATTGCAGGGCTCCAGACAAAAAAAAATCGAGTAAGGAGCCATTGGCTCCTATAAGAAAAAAACTTAGGCGCCAAATCATTTTTTTTAGATGCCACAGAATGAACATGTTTTATTTATTTATTTATTTTTTTAACATTTTGACATTTCAATCATACTGTCATGTGTTTATCTAATTTTTCTTGACTTTATCAGCATTTTAATCCATCTTGCAGTTGACCTGGGAACTAAGGTTCACTTAAAGTGGGAACTAAACGTTTTTTCCAACTTGAAATATACAGTCACAAAGAATTGTTTATTACACAGAATCTGTACCAATTTCATGGGCCATAAGCATCACTTGGCCATTGAGTGTACACTTTTAAGTAATTGCAATTTAATAAATTAAAGTTAATCCAGTTTAAATAAAAAGTGAAGACAACACATTTTAAAACTGTTGTTTGTCAGTGTAACTCAGAATTGTCAAGTTCACTTAATGTATTTCTTTAATTATGCATTAAGTTTATTTACTTAATAATTTTAAGGCAATGAGTTTCAGGGCTCGCAAAATTTCAAAATCCTTGGTAGCCTTTTGGGCAGGTGCTCTTCAGATTTTGGTGCTTCAGGAGCAAATATAGCGGCTTCTCCGGTAATTGCTGTACACAAACCAGCACCGCACTCATTTACGCTGCTTTATCAGGCATTTTATAGGCAAGATGAAATGAAAATGCCAACGACACCTTTCTGAGGACAGACAGTTCCCTTCAGAGACACATTCACATGAAGACATCTGCACCGCGTTTTGACTTTAAAAGGTGCAGCACTCATATTTATTCAATGACATCATTGCCTTTTGAAGTTTAATCCAGCTGTATCGATTCTTGTCTTTCCGTCCCCAAATGTAAGACCTCTTGAAATTGTAATTAAGACTTTTCTTATACTATTTAAGGTGTTTACAACTTTTCATGGCATTAAATTTTATACAAGTAAATTGAGAGTTTTTAAGGAGCTGTGAGAGCCCTTGTATTTAAGGTAGCCCGTCGGTAAGGACAGTGATACATTTTGGTAGCCCGACTTTAAAACGCAATAACCCCGGGACGTCGGGCTAACGATTTTGCAGCCCTGGGTTTCCTCAGTTTTTTAAAGAAAAGTCAACTGATCGATTTTTACAGTGTTAGTTTGGGCTCCTCCTCAATGCATCCTTTATAAATGTTGTCAAATCTCTCACACATCCAGTCGTTTTTCTTCATTATTAACATGCAATTTTATAGGATGTGTTGAATTTTATCTTTAGCTTGCATTCTTGCGTTTTTTGTCATGTTGACAACAGGTTAAGTAAAAATATTAAAATGCAATAGCGAATAAATATAGCAAAATGCTCCTCTTTATAGTTATTTTTCTAGCTGACTGATGAGCTTATGGATGCCCAATGGTTATTCTGAGGTAGCCTAAATGTATTGTTACGTGGCATTGTTTACAAGCTTTACAAGTTTTCCGCAGTTTGACACAGAATGAGCGATTACATGACACATTTCAGTAAGTTGTACTATAGGCTCTCTTATAAAATAGCTTACCTTTTGATGTTAATTCACGTTCATTTCGTACCATAGTAGAGAAAGATATAATGGATTCACTTGCCGCCTGAACTGAGGCACTAAAGCGATTGCGCCTGCCGCATTAAAGGGCGCCAAAACTATATTTATTGTATGAATTTCGTTATGAATTTGGAAGAATGTTAAAGCTGATACTTTGTTTATTAAAAAGTAACAAAGCTTATTGTGATTACTGGACGGCAAGTGCGTTGCAAACAGGCTAATATGAAGTTCATGTATATAGAACACAGCCTAAGATCTTGATAACAAGAAGCGATAGGCTATTAGTAATGATTATAAACGAGAATTGTTAACGATATTGCCAATATCCACACAGCTGACAGCTTTACCTGTTGAAGTTTGTTAAAATTTTGAAAGAAATAGACACTGCTTTTCTGCACTTTCACTTTGCATTTTGAGCTCTCTCACGCTGCACAGCTGAGCTGCGTTTAGCAAGTGTGTGTCAATGCTGCTGTGCGGCAGAGATGAGGACTGTTTGAAATTTTTTTCCATTAAAACATTGATGCGCATCGTCTCAGTTTAATACGTGAACATAAAAGATGTGATCGCAAAACAATCAGGAAAAAAAATTAAGTCATAACATGTAAATATACATAGTAGCCAGTGGTGACCTCACCAAAAACTTCACTCGCAAATTAATATTTTTGGTCACAAATGCGACCGTTTTAGTCGCAGTCTGAAGCCCTGTATTGTATTGCAAAACACTTTCGCTGCTACTGAGGTGGGATACGGGTAAGGTTAGGGACTGGTTTGGTGGTATGGGTAGGTTTAAGAATGGGTTAAGGTGTAAGAGATGGGTCAACAGTGTAAGAATGTAATAATGTAATTACAGAAATTAATTACATGCAAGTATTTTTTTAAATATATATTTTTAATATAAGTACAGTGTAAAAACATGTAAGCACATCAAGTGCACTGTATCAAATAATTAATTTAAATGGAAGTGCATAGTAGTTAAGGCCACTTAATATAAAGTGGGACCTACATTTTGTAAGTTCATGATTTCTCTAGGAATCAAGGCTATTGTCACGGTGCACACACGAGGGAAGCGAGGAGACGAGGATAACTGAAAATACAGTCTTTAATAAATCCAAAACAAGCCAGGACAGGGGAAGACAAGGCAAGGCTGACACACAGGAACACCAGGAGTAACGAGTAGGCTGGGGCACATGGAGCTGACGAGACGAGAGACGTGAGGATCCGTGTGCAAGGCTTTATTAAACAAAGGCGTGGTCAGGAAACAAGCAAGGTTCAGACAATGGTAAACAGGTATAACACAGGCAAGACAAAGAGTAGTCCTAGGGCAAGTGTGGGTCTTCGATTGGCGAACAATATCCAACAGGGCAAGACAGAGATAATCTAGGTACACGAGCGGTAGTCCAAGAGAGGTGCAAACAGAGTCCGAAATGGCAAGGCAAGGGTTAATCCAAACAGACGATAAATCCAGGGCAGGCTGCTGACAGACGAGACGAGACGAGATAAACCAGGCAAGGATCAGGAAACACGAGAAAACAGGCAAGGCAAGGCAAGACTAGACTATGAACTAGAAACTAGAACTGGCTCCGTAGAGTAGCTATCACTAAGTGAGCGATAAGTGCTAGACAATACTCGGCCCCGACACTGAGGAAGTCCATGACTTATGTAGTGTGTGTGATGATGTAATGAGTCTCAGGTGTGAGCGTGTGATTAGGGAGATGGCTGCTGGGTGTTGGGTGTGAGTTGTCAGTGCAATGGATGATGGGAATTGAAGTCCTGGGGATGACGTGCAACAGTAGTGTAGTGCAAGAGTCAATGTGGTGAGCGAGTGACCTCTGGTGGTGGGTAAACAGAAGTTCATAGGCCGGATTCATGACAACCGGGGAGTAATGAGTAGACCAGACGAAAATTAACAGAACAGGCAGGAACTAAATACACACGATAATTAAACACACACACCTGAAAGAAATCATAAACAATCAAACTTGACGAGGACAGGAACAGGAAGGACCAAATAAGGGCATGGAGGGGGAAACACACAAGACATGACAGACATGACTGGGATAGCTATGACCCTGTGGTTACACATTATATTAGTAAAAGAATACATTTCCCAGAAAGGAACCTTCTGTTATCATTCATTCACTCTCATGTCATTCCAAAATTACTTTTCTTTTCTTCCACAAAAGGTGATTTTTAAAGAACATCCTGTTCTTCTAATGAAAGTTTTGTCAAGCTCTGGTCATTCAAAGTTGTCATATCACTTCAGAAGTCCTGGAATTTCTCCCACAAGTCCTATAGACTAATTTGATTACCATTGGCTCTGAAAATATGTTCTTCTATGTACATTTTTACAAAACTCCAAAAACATACCTTTACAAACAATTCACTGCAGTTTCCAGCTGTAATGAACACTAAAGTCTGTAAAACACCAACAGTTTTTATTCTTTTTTGCATCGTTAGATTATCGATTAATACATTTTAACACGGTTCCTTGCACAATACTGTCAGGATCCTGCCCTGACTGTCTTATCTGTCTTGTCCCTGTTCAATGTTTCTTTGTTTGTTTTGTGTCTGAGCACATGGCTCTGTCTCTGTTTGTGTTTGCCATGTGCTCCTCTTGTCCCACCTCTTTGTTTCCCCTGGTCACGCCCCCTTGTTTAGTCCTTGTCTAGTCCTCGTTTGCTTGATTGTGTTCACCTGATCCTTATGTGCTCTGCTGCTTTATATTGTGTTCCTTTCCCTTGTGTCTTTGCTGGTTCGTTTTGGTTTCTATCTGTTCTTGCTCTGGAGATTTATCCTTTCATCTTGCTCAAGTTATTTTTATCTCTTGTCTGGTTATCTTGTATCCTTGCTTCCTTTTTAGTTTTCTATATTTCTGCCTAGTTCTTGTTTTTGATTTTGTGCATTCAAATCAAGTTTTGTTTTTCTGTAGATTTAGTTTGTTTTCTCTTGTTGTGCATTCTAGTTCCTTTTGGTTCTTAGCTTTTTGTTTTTACTGTTTGAATTATTTTCTCTGGCCACTTTAGGTCATTTATTGCTTTTGCTTTTGTTCTCTCTTTGTTTACATTTGTCTGTCTTGTAGTGTCATTGTGTTGTCTTGAGTCTCGTCTTGTTTGTTATCGTGTTTTGTCCTGTCCTGCCCTTTACCCAGATTTCCTGGCCATTGACCCCTACTACCTGGAAGCAGCTCTCCACTCTCACGTGTCAAGTCTCTGGTTCTGTGAGTCCCTACCTGGCAGCTAGACTGGTGCGACTTCTGAGATTCACTTCAAGCTACAGGGTCCCTGTCTTCCTGCCTAGCTCTTCCTCTGGAGCTGCCGCCTCCGTGCTTGAGACCGTTGTCATCTCTGACTGGCTCAGTGGTCATCCCTTCTACTCGTATTGTGTTGTCTGCCCTGCCCCTCTGTTTGGACTGATTCACTCCTCACTCTCCCTGTTGTTTCAAGTCTACGTCTTGTCAATAAATTATCCTTATCTGCTCATTTGCATCTGGGTCCCATTTCTTGCAGATCCCTGGCAAATATTATGTTATGACATCTAAACACTTTTACCATATTGCATGATTTGTAAACTAATACATTTTGATGTCACATAGCATTAAATCCTGGCATTTGAGTCACATAATCAGCTCAATATTTATGTTTTTTTTTTTTTTTTTGACATGGTAAACTTGCTTGGTAGCTCACCTGGTACAGCATTACATTTGTGATGCAGAGTGCTTGAGAACAAATCATGTGAAACTAAAGTAACAATGAAAAAGCTCAAATCCTTGTATAAAGAGGATAAAATGGCATAGTTGCTTTGGCAAATGCATATTTATCTCAAGTTTGTTTTTGTTAACACTTTCGATTAGGTTTAGGGTAGGGAAATGGATGACATTACTCAATTTAACACAGTTTAATTGTTTAACACAGTTTAACTCAGTTTAACACCATTCATTATTGTGTGTCACATCCATAAACAGAAAGAAGAAGACTCGGCTACTATACGACATATTTGTTTGGAGTGTTTGTAGCTTGTTCTTACAACAGTTGTTTAGAATTTAAACTTCTTATCTGGATGACTGCTTTTAATTGGCAATCATTGTTAACATCTGGGCCACCTGTTGTCAAAACTAAGAAACCTCAAAACTGCGGAGAGTTTGCACCAGCTCTGCAGTCAGACACTCCACTCAAGTCACATCAAGTTTATTTATAGCACTTTATAAAATACATTCCTTTAAAACAACCAGCTTTACAGTTAGGGATGTGCCCAAATTGTGAATCCGTATTCGGAAGGGCACGGAAAACAAATAATGCATTTTACAGAGCCACAAAAGGGACATGGTTAGCCGCTTGCTAGCAGTAGCCTGTTACATTACAATACATAAAATTTCACTTACCACATAAACAGAGAGAGGGAAGGAGAGATGACCGATAGGACGATGTTGAATAATTTGCAGATCCTGAGCACCACTGACAAACATCTAATCATGTGAAATGTCTGGTAAGTAGAGCCGCTCCGTAGTAGATTAGGCTGTGTGTGATCACGAATCTCAAAAGTGAAAGTAAAAAGCAAACGCGCATTCATAAGTGAAGTCAAGTCAAGTCACTATTATTTGTATAGCGCTTTTAACAATGCAAATTGTGTCAAAGCAGCTTTACATCAGCTTGATATAAAGCTGGGTGGCTTTACATCAGCTTTACAATATTTAGATGGGGAAATAGTATGTCAAAATAGTGTCATTTTCCTCTGGCCAGACAAAATCAGCAGTTTAAATCTAGGCTGCAGTAGAGTCAGATTGTGCAAAGGACTCATCTGGTTCCTGTGGTCTTGTCCCGATGGCCGTCTAGGAGACAGGGTCTTCACTGGGGATCAGTCTCTGGGGCTCATCTAGTTGTCCTGGTCTCCGCTGACGTTCAGGGCTGTAGAGGTCATCTCTAGGTGCTGATCCACCATCTGATCTGGATACGGACTGGATCCGGGTGGCTGTAGTGACCATCTGATCTGGATATAGTCTGGATCTGAGTGGCTACGGTGACCTCGGAATAAGAAAGAAACAGACTAATATTAGCGTAGATGCCATTCTTCTAACGATACAAGTTCTAACGTAACAAGTACATCGGGTGTTTTGGGAAGTGTTCCCGGTTCAGTTTGACCTAATTAATGCAGCCTAACAATCCTTTAACAGATTTGAATTATAGAAATGTGATACTGTATTATGTGTAAGCCAGGTTAAAGAGATGGGTCTTTAATCTAGATTTAAACTGACAGAGTGTGTCTGCTTCCCAAACAGTGTTAGGTAGATTGTTCCAGAGTTTGGACGCTAAATAGGAAAACGATCTCCCGCCAGCAGTTAATTTTGATATTCTAGGTATTATCAAATGGCCAGAGTTTTGAGATCGCAGCGGACGTGAAGGACTATAATATGATAAGAGCTCACTCAAATACCGAGGTGCCAAACCGTTCAGAGCCTTATAGGTAATTAGCAAGATCTTAAAATGTATACGATGTTTAATAGGGAGCCAGTGCAGTGTTGACAGAACCGGGCTAATGTGGTCATACTTCCTGGTTCTATAGCTGCTGCATTTTGAACCAGCTGGAGTGTGTTTATTAAATGCGCAGAGCAACCGCCCAATAAAGCATTACAATAATCTAGCCTCGAGGTCATGAACGCATGAATTAATGTTTCGGCATCTGACATTGAGAGCATAGGTCGTAATTTAGATATATTTTTAAGATGAAAAAATGCAGTTACAAATGCTAGAAACATGTTTTTCGAAGGAAAGATTGCTATCAAAAAGTACGCCTAGGTTCCTAACTGGTGACGAAGAATTTACAGAGCAGCCATCACGTATTAGACAGTGATCTAGGTTATTACATGCAAAAGTTTTTGGTCCAATAATTAACACCTCTGTTTTTTCAGAATTTAGCAGTAAGAAATTGCTAGTCATCCAGTTTTTGATATCAACTATACATTCCATTAGTTTTGCAAATTGGTATGTTTCATTGGGTCGCAAAGAAGTATCATCAGCATAACATGAAAGCTAACACCATGTTTCCTAATGATATCTCCCAAGGGTAACATGTAAAGCGTGAAAAGTAAGGGGCCTAGTACTGAGCCTTGAGGTACTCCATACTGCACTTGTGATTGGTATGATACCTCTTCATTTACTGCCACAAATTGATGGCGGTCAGATAAGTACGATTTGAACCATGCCAGTGCACTTCCTCTAATGCCAACAGAATTTTCTAGTCTATTTAAAAGAATGTTGTGGTCGACAGTGTCAAACACGGTGCTAAGATCCAGTAGCACTAATAGAGAGATACAACCACGATCAGATGGTAAGATCAGGTTGTTTGTAACTCTAATGAGAGCAGTCTCAGTACTACGATATAGTCTAAAACCTGACTGGAAATCCTTACATATAGCATTTTTCTCTAAGAAGGAACATAGTCGTGAGGATACTACTTTTTCTAATATCTTTGACATAAAAGGGAGATTCGAGATTGGTCTGTACTTAATTAATTCTTTGTGGTCAAGTTGTGTTTTTTTTT
This sequence comes from Spinibarbus caldwelli, assembly GCA_039654775.1. Classification (NCBI taxonomy): domain Eukaryota; kingdom Metazoa; phylum Chordata; class Actinopteri; order Cypriniformes; family Cyprinidae; genus Spinibarbus; species Spinibarbus caldwelli. The sequence goes on along the minus strand of CM077227.1, from coordinate 5,123,611 downwards.
TAATGAGAGGCTTAATAACAGCCAGCTTGAAGGTTTTTGGGACATATCCTAATGACAATGATGAATTATTAGTATTCAGAAGAGGATCTATTATTTCTGGAAGCACCTCTTTTAGGAACTTAGATGGAACAGGGTCTAACATACAGGTTGTTGGTTTAGATGATTTAACAAGTTTATACAATTCTTCATTTCCAATAGAAGAGAATTAGTGGAATTGTTCCTCAGGGGATCTATAGCATACTATCTGATGTGATACTGAGGCTGACAGCTGCATGGTTACAATTTTATCTCTAATAATTTCTTGGAAGTAAAGTAGTTCATAAAGTCATTACTACTGTGCTGCTGGGTAAAGTCTGCACCTGCTGATGTTATATTTTTTGTTAATTTAGCCATTGTATTGAATAAATACTTGGGGTTGTGTTTGTTTTCTTCTAAAAGAGATGTAAAGTAAGCAGATCTAGCAGTTTTTAAGGCTTTCCTTTAGGAGAGAGTATTTTCCTGCCAAGCAATACGAAATACCTCTAATTTAGTTTTTCTCCTGCTGCGCTCCATTTTCCGGGCTTTTATCTTTAGGGCCCGAGTGTGCTTATTATACCACAGTGTTGGGCTCTTTTCTTTAATCTTCCTTAAGTGTAAAGGAGCAACCATATCTAAAGTGCTAGAAAAGAGAGAGTCCATAGTTTCTGTTACATCATCAAGTTGTTCTGAGCTATTGGATTTGCTGAGGAACTGAAATAAGTCAGGAAGATTACTTATAGAGCAGTCTTTTGTGGTCGGGGTGATGGTTCCACCATATTTGTAACAAGGAGTTCGCTTTACAGCTTTAGCTATATGGAATATACACGTAACTAGATAATGATCTGAAATATCATCGCCACTGACATCAATTCCATGCGACAGTATTAAATCTAGAGTATGATTTCGACAATGAGTAGGTCCTGACGTGTTGTTTAACACCAATAGAGTTTAGAATGTCTATAAATGCTGATCCCAACGAATCTTTTTCATTATCAACATGGTTATCAAGAATCAAGATGGCGCCGTGTGTGGCACGCCGTCTGCTGCTCTCCTTGTCATCCTTTGTTTTTATGTTTTTATGTGTGTCCTTTTTAATCACAAGTTGTGAAATGGTGTTGGTTTATGACCGCCAAACACTAATGGACATTCGAGTGGCCGTTGAAACTGCCAGGTGTGACATTTGCGTGCCTAGCGCTTCTCCTCTGCCTACATGTTCATATCTTCCTCTACACCATTGCTGGCGTTTGGCTGATTTGCCTTGGAAAAGGAAGCGCCGGAGGAAACGTGGTAAGCGGAGTGGAGTTGCTGTTCGGCTAAGATCCCTCGCATGGACGCCGTCTCCGTTGTCTAATGGGCCTGGTTTGGCCTGTGAACGCGGTGCTTGCCGGAGTTGGCTGGATGCATCGTATCGATGGCTTCGACCTGTCGTACCCAGCATTCTCTCCATGTTTTCGCGCTGTCCTCCTTCCCGTGTTTGCTGCCGTGGAGTGAATACCCTCAATCTTCGATTGCTGAGTCAGACAACGCAGTTTCAGGAAGATTCGTCTGTATATAAGGTGGCTGTGATCAACGCGCGCTCTCTGGTAAACAAAACTTTTTTATGAAATGACTTCTTCACTTCACATGCCTTGGATATACTATGCATTACGGAAACCTGGATTAAACCCGGAGACTTAAGTCCTTTTACTGAGTTGGTGCCACAGGGTTGTAATTTTTTAAATTCCCCTCGGTTATCCGGCCGTGGGGGGGGATTGGCGACAGATTTTAAAGACTCTCACTCTTGCCGTTGTTTATCAACCGGGACTCGCAGTAGTTTTGAAGTTCAGTTGTTCCTACTTTGTTTGGACAACACAGTGGTTTTTGCTATTATATATCGGCCACCTCATGTAAACAAGGATTTCCTCAATGAATTCGCTGAATTCTTGGGAGAAACTGTCACCAATTATGATAGAATCCTGATCATGGGGGATTTTAACATTAATGTCTGCTGTGAAACCAAGCCACTTTCAAAAAACTTTCTTAGTCTACTTGACACTTTTGACTTTCTTCAATGGGTGTCTGGACCAACTCATGTCCAGGGCCATACTCTGGACTTGATTTTATCCCATGGGTTAACTGTTTTGGACATTAATATCAATGATACAGGCTTGTCTGATCATATGCCTATATTGTTCTCCATTCCATCGGATGGGAAAATTCAGAGACATTTTCCACTTACACGTTGGACTCGTATCATCACTGACCACTCAAGTGATGAGTTTTCCTCCATGTATGTGCATTTAAGTGCTAATCAGGATATGATTTCCTCTACACATCACTTGGAAGTCTGTTTAATGCTACCTGTTCTAATATTTTAAACTCTGTTGCACCACTAAAAGTTAAAAAACATAAACAAAATTTAGTACCTTGGCAAAATGACTTTACTCGTTCTCTTAGACAGACCTGTAGAAGGGCTGAACGTAAATGGAAAAAAGATCAATTGCAAGTGTCATATGAAATTTTAAGAGACTCTCTTTCTGCTTATCAGCAAGCTATAAAAGCTGCAAAGTGTAGCTATCTCTCTGAGTTAATTTTAAAAAATAGCCACAAGCCAAACATCCTTTTTTCCACGGTTGAATCTGTTCTTCACCCAAATGTTAATCTGTTTCCTGAAACATCTGTCTCTCTTTGCGAGGACTTTGCAAGACATTTTAATAACAAGATTTCCCAAATTATATCTTTGATGCCTTTGACGGCATATAATTTGCCAGATATTTTATTCACCCCTTCCACTTGGTCTGTCTTCGAGCCTGTAAACTTGAATACTTTATTCGAGATCATGTCTACTCTAAAACCTACTATGTGTCCCCAGGATGTAATTCCCTCACGTTTCCTTGGACAGATTATTGAAACTGTTGGCCCTGACTTGTTGTCTATCATTAACAAATGTCTTTATACTGGTACTGTACCTGGTGACTTTAAACTTGCCACTGTGTGGCCTCATCTTAAAAAACCACGTTTGGATCCCACATTACTGGCTAATTTTCGTCCTATTTCAGATTTGACTTTTCTTTCTAAAATTTTAGAGAAAGTGGTTCTAAACCAACTTCAGTCTTATTTGACCATCAGTTCAATCTCTGAAAAATTTCAATCTGGTTTTAAATCCTGTCATAGCACTGAGTCAGCTCTTTTAAGAGTTTTGAATGACATCATGCTAATTACTGACACTGGACAGTCAATGGCTTTGGTTTTGTTAGATCTCAGCTCTGCCTTTGATTTAGTTGATCATAATACACTTATATCACGTCTTGAAACATGTGTTGGCCTTCGGGGTACGGTGTTGCAGTGGTTTCGTTCATATCTCACTAATAGGAGGTACGTTGTTAGTATAGGAAACCACTCCTCATCTGAAATATCTTTAAAATCTGGTGTTCCTCAGGGCTCGATCCTTGGTCCGGTACTGTTTTCTCTTTATATGCTTCCATTAGGATCTATTTTCAATAAGTATGGGGTCTCTTTTCATCTTTATGCCGATGACACACAAATCTATATTCCTTTGAAGCGTGATGATAAACAGGCCTTAAAGCTTATTTTAGACTGTTTGGATGAATTAAAACTTTGGTTTACAAGTAATTTCTTAAGTATCAATGAAAGTAAAACAGAATTTATTTTGTTTGGCTCAAATGATCACTGTGTACACGATTTTGAATCTGGACCTCTCGCTCCATATAGCACTACATATGCTAAAAACTTAGGTGTATGGTTTGATAATAATCTTAAATTTGGTGAGCAGATAAGTGCTGTGGTTAAGTCCTGTTTTTATCATCTTCGTCTTCTGACGAAGGTGAAGCCATTTTTGTCTCTAATGAAGTTTGAAATGGTTATGCATACTTTTGTAACATCTCGAATGGATTACTGCAACTCATTGTATGTCGGTGCTTCTCAGTCATGTGTTTCTCGTCTGCAGTTGGTTCAAAATGCTGCAGCTCGGGTTCTTTATGGGAAGCGCAAGTATGAGTCTATCACGCCTGCTCTGATTTCATTGCATTGGCTGCCAGTCAAATACAGAATTGATTTTAAAATCTTATTGTTTGTCTATAAATCTCTCCATAATCTGGCTCCACAGTACCTATCTGATCTGTTACAACCTTATACTCAGTCAAGAGTACTCAGATCTGCTGATTCTGGCTTATTGCAAGTCCCCAGGGCACGTCTCAAAAACAGAGGTGATCGTGCTTTTTCTGTTGTTGCCCCCAAGTTGTGGAATGGTCTCCCAATTCATATCAGAACTGCCTCAACATTATCTGTTTTTAAGTCTACTCTTAAAACTTATCTTTTTTCCTTGGCATTTAATATTTCTTGACTTGCTGTGGAATGATTTTTGATTTTTTTTTTTTTTTTTTTATGAATCTCATCCATTTTTACGGTTTGTGTTTTATAATTTTGTTTTATTGTTTATAAACTTATAAACTTGTCGACTTGTTTTTGTTTTGCATACTCTGTGCAGCACTTTGGTCGACTTCGGTTGTTTTAAATGTGCTATATAAATAAACGTTGTATTGTATTGTTGTATATTAAAATCACCAATAATTAGGACTTTATCTGCAGCCAGCACTAACTCAGATAGAAAATCAGCAAATTATTTAATAAAGTCTGGATGGTGCCCTGGTGGCCTGTATACAGTAGTCAGTACAAACATCACAGGGGATTTATCATTAACACTTGTTCCTGTCAATCGCGATGGCGCCGCACATGGCAGCCACTGTGCTTAGCTCTCCAGTTGTTTTAGTGTTTTTGTTAGTTTTTCCTGTTTTTTGTTTTGCAAACACGATCAGTTTTACCAGGGAAGAACTGCTGAACATTCAGCAGAACACACCACAAAATCTTCTACCGGTTTTCGAGTATTCGGACGTTTTGCTGAACGTTATAGTTAGCGGAGCGGCGGCGCTGATCAAACGCTTCAGGACGCGCAGACGGGGGAAGCGAGCCGGCGCGCTCGTGAAGCTCAGACAGCGCGGATTTAGAACGGCGTTGACTAGCATCCATCTGGCGAATCTCCGCTCTCTACCCAACAAAACGGACGAACTCCTTCTGCTCTCCCGGACAAACAGGGACTTTTCAAACTCTGCTGCTCTGTGTTTCACGGAAACCTGGCTGAATGACGCCATTCCGGACAGTGTGCTTCATCTTCCGAGCTTTCAGCTGTTTAGAGCAGATCGCGAGGCAGAATCAACGGGGAAATCGCGCGGCGGCGGAACATGCTCTTACATCAATGAAAGGTGGTGTACAGATGTAACTGTGTTAAAGAAGATGTGCTGTTCTGATCTAGAAACGCTCTTCATTAACTGCAAGCCTTTCTACTCGCCGTGGGAGTTTTGCTCGTTCATTCTCGTGAGTGTTTACATTTCACCGCAAGCGCACGTGAGCTCCGCTTTACAGAAACTCGCTGATCAGATCACAGAGACTGAGCAACAACACCCGGACTCTGTTTTAATCATTCTTGGGGACTTTAATAAAGCCAATCTCTCCCGTGAACTGCCAAAATACAGACAGCACATCACATGTCCCACCAGAGACAGTAATATACTGGATCACTGTTACACAGCGATAAAGGAGGCATATCACTCTGTTCCACGGGCAGCTTTAGGACTCTCTGATCACTGTTTAGTTCATCTCATACCGACCTACAAGCAGAAACTTAAATCTGTTAAACCTGTAGTAAAGACTGTAAAGAGATGGACCAAAGAAACAGAGCGGGTTTTACAAGCCTGTTTCTATTCGACTGATTGGAGTGTTTTTGAAACTGCCGCCACCGATCTGGACGAGCTCACAGAGACTGTAACTTCATATATCAGTTACTGTGAGGATATATGCATTCCTACCAGGACTTATTTAACATTCAACAATGACAAGCCATGGTTTACAGCAAAACTCAGACATCTTCGTCAAGCCAAAGAGGATGCCTACAGAAATGGGGATAGAGCCTTGTACAATCAGGCCAGGAACACACTGAACAAGGAGATTAAAGTGGCTAAAAGGACCTATGCAAAAAGGTTAGAAGATCAGTTGACTTCGGATAACCCAGCTTCAGTGTGGAAAGGTCTGAAAGCCATCACCAACTACAAAACACCATCCCCCAGCACTGAGACGAATCAACAACTTGCTGAAGACCCGAATGAGTTCTACTGTAGATTTGAAACCCCCCACACCCATTCTGCCCATCTCTCTACACAACCGTTAACACCTCCAGCAACCCCCCTCTCCCCCCCTCCTCCACTGCAGATCAGTGAAGATGATGTGCGCCAGGTCTTCAGAAAGAACAAAAGAAGAAAAGCACCAGGCCCAGACGGTGTGACACCAGCCTGTCTGAAAACCTGTGCTGACGAGCTGGCCCCCATCTTTTCACAAATCTTCAATAGATCTCTGGAGTTGTGTGAAGTCCCTGTCTGCTTCAAACGCTCCACCATCATCCCCGTCCCAAAGAGCCCCAAGATAACAGGACTTAACGACTACAGACCTGTGGCACTAACGTCGGTCGTCATGAAGTCATTTGAAAAACTGATTCTGGCTTATCTGAAGGACATCACAGGACCCCTACTGGACCCCCTGCAGTTTGCTTACCGAGCAAACAGGTCCGTGGATGATGCAGTCAACATGGGACTGCATTACCTCCTGCAACACCTGGACAAATCAGGGACTTATGTGAGGATCCTGTTTGTGGACTTCAGCTCGGCCTTCAACACCATCATTCCAACACTCCACCAGACCAAACTAACCCAGCTCTCTGTTCCTAGCTCTATCTGTCAATGGATCACCAGCTTTCTGACAGATAGGCAACAGCTAGTGAGAATGGGGAAATTCATGTCAAACAGCCGCATCATCAGCACTGGCGCCCCTCAGGGATGTGTTCTCTCCCCACTCTTCTCCCTCTACACCAACGACTGCACCTCTAGAGACCCCTCTGTCAAGCTCCTGAAGTTTGCAGACGACACCACACTCATCGGCCTCATCCAGGATGGTGATGAGTCTGCTTACAGACAGGAGGTTGAGCAGCTGGCTGTCTGGTGCAGTCTAAACAACCTGGAGCTCAACACGCTCAAAACGGTAGAGATGATAGTGGACTTCAGGAGGAACCCCCCTGCTCTCTCCCCACTCACCATCATGAACAGCACTGTGGCAGCAGTGGAGACATTCAAGTTCCTAGGGTCCATCATCTCCCAGGACCTGAAGTGGGACACTCACATTGACTCCATTGTAAAAAAGGCCCAACAAAGGTTGTACTTCCTTCGCCAACTGAGGAAATTTAACCTGCCACAGGAGCTGCTGAAACGGTTCTACTCAGCCATCATCGAGTCTGTTCTGTGCACATCAATAACTGTCTGGTTTGGCTCAGCTACAAAATCAGACACCAGAAGATTACAGAGAACGATTCGGACTGCCGAAAGGATTATTGGTGCTCCCCTGCCCACCCTTCAAGAACTGTATACATCCAGAGTGAGGAAAAGAGCTCAGAAAATCACTCTGGATCCCACACATCCAAGCCATCCCCTCTTTGAACTCTTGCCATCTGGTCGGCACTACAGAGCACTGAATACCAGGACAGCCAGGCACAAGAACAGTTTCTTCCCCCAGGCAATCTATTTAATGAACAGTTAAATGTTCCCCCCATTATGCAATAACAATGTGCAATAACCTAAAATACCTGTTACCACCTCCATCTTACCATATCCCTGCTTTTCATTCTATTCTATTCCATTTTATCATCTATAGCACAACTGTACATACCACTTATTTATCTCTCAATTTATTTTTTCAAATTTTTATTTATATTTACATGTGTATTTTTTTATTCTCATTATATTTTTATTGTCTGTGTGCTGTTGTTGTCTCTGTGTACTGGAAGTTTATGACACAAAAACAAATTCCTTGTATACACAAGAATACTTGGCAATAAAGCTCATTCTGATTCTGATTCTGATTCTGATTCTTTGGATAAGGTTATATGAAGCACCATTACTTCAAACGAATTATACTTGAAACCCGACCTCTTCAATGTCCCGCATATTAATAATGGCTCCCTGATGCCCACAATTTATAAACAGGATAATTACCCAATGATATAATTATGAAAGAAAGCACTGAAATATATTTTTCTCGTATATCTTATATATATCGTATTTATTCCCTTTATGGTTGCATCATTACCTTTCCAAATACCGGATTCGGATTCGGGCACATCCCTATTTACAGTATTATACATGAAAAACAGTGTCAGAGTTACTTTCCATTAGAATTATAACTTCAGTTTCTATTATAAAGGAGCTCTCTGGTGTGTTCATATTTTTACTTGTGTCTGACCTCAATGGACTGAACAGAAGAAATGAACCGGAGAAGATTTCCACATCAAAGACGGCCATTTGTCATGGACCAGTGGTAGTTTTAAGGTATTTCAGAGCAAACCTTTCCGGAAGTTCACTTTGGCAAGCTTTTTCAAAACAAACTCCAAACAAACTTAGTTTTGGGCTGATTTGATCTGAAATTGTCACACTTTTTTTTTTTTTTTTTTTTTTCAATTTTGTTTATAATATTTTAGAACATTGAAGTATATTTATGCAAATGCATTGTCTTAAAGATAATTGATTAAGATTTTAATGTAGTTCAAATGAGCCTTTTCCCATTCTTCTCCCTTTTCCCACTGCATATCAGCTTGTAGAGTAGCAAAAATGCATTTTATCAGAATCAGAATCAGAAAGAGCTTTATTGCCAAGTGTGTTTACACAAGGAATTTGTCTTGGTGTTAGGAGCTTCCAGTACAGAAAGTACAAACATAGTGCAGACAACAAATAATTAAGGTAATAATAAAAAAAAAAAACACTAATAATGAAGAGAATAGACAAAAAATTGTAAATAACAATAGTAATAAAAATAAAAATGTATAGAAAAGAAAAATGTCCATAGAAAGAACTGTGAATGTGCATGTGTCCTAAGTACAGATGAAGGTTTGATGAGTTATTTACAGATGTACAGTACTGGGGCCTGTTATGTGTTGTTCAGGTGGGATATGGCTTGGGGGAAAAAAAAAAACTGTTCTTGTGTATAGCTGTTTTGGTGCTCAGTGATCTGTAGCGCCTGCCAACAGTTCAAAGAGAGAGTGAGCTGGGTGTGAGGGGTCCAGAGTGACTTTTGGCGCTTTTCCACTGCGTGGTACGACTTGGTTCGGCATGGCTCAGTACGGCACGGCACGGCTCGGCTCGGTTTGCGTTTCCACTGCAGTTTAGTACCGCTTTAGACTTTGTGGTGTTATTTACATGTCGTTAGTTGTGCCACCTCTACTACCGTGACTCCTGAAAAACTTTTTAATTCTGCATCGCTCCATCAAGCTCTCACTGGATCCGCTCCTCGGCTATGAACGAGAGGAACGTCTGTACGTCTGTTCCTCAACAAACAACGAAACAACCATTTTTTGGTTATTAAGGTGCGCTCATTCAGAAGAGTTGCGTTCGATCCTTCGCTGGCTGTGCTGATTTAAATCTAGCGGGTCTGTTGTGTCTTGTGTAGCAAGTTCGCAGTGACGATTTTCTCTGGCCAATCAGTGATCAGCAGAGTATACACATCACGTTATGGTAATGGTACGGTTCGCTTGGAACCTCGGCTGAGGTGGTACTGAAAAAAGTACCAGGTACCAGGTACTGTACCCAGTGGAAAACCCCCCAAAAGTGAACCGTACTGAACTGGACCGTGCCGTACCATGCAGTGGAAAAGCGTCATTTCTTATCCCTTTTTCTCTCTCTGGAGATATAAAGATCTTGGAGGTTGGGTAGAGGGGCAACGATAATCCTCTCAGCAGTCTTGACTGTCCATTGTAGTCTTCTGATGTCTGTTTTGGTAGCTGAACCAAACCAAACAGTTATAGATGAACACAGGACAGACTCAATAATGGCAGAGTAGAATTGTTTCAGAAGCTCCTGTGGCAGGTTGAACTTCCTTAGCTGGTGGAGGAAACACAGCCTCTGCTGGGACTTTTTCACAATAGAGTCAATGTGATTGTCCCACTTCAGGTCCTGAGAGATGGTGGTTCCCAGGAATCTGAATGATTCTACTGCAGCCACAGTGCAGTCCATGATTGTGAGTGGGGGGAGTGCAGGGGGGTTCCTCCTGAAGTCTAATATCATCTCCACTGTTTTGAGTGTGTTGAGCTCCAGGTTGTTGTGACTGCACCAGACAGCCAGCTGCTCAACCTCCTCTCTGTAAGCAGACTCGTCTCTGTCCTTGATGAGGCCGATGACTGTAGTGTCGTCCACAATCTTCAGAAGCTTGACCTTCAGAAACTTGGGTCTTTTGAAGTGCAGTCATTTGTGTAGAGAGAGAAGAGCAGTGGGGAGATAACACATCCCTGAGGGGCACCGGTGCTGATGGTGATAGTCCTGGATGTGAGTTTGCCCAGCCTCACTAGTTGCTGCCTGTCTGTCAGGAAGCTGGTGATCCACTGACAGATGGAGGTGGGTACAGAGAGCTGTGCCAGTTTGTCTGTGAGAAGGTCAGGGATGATGGTATTGAAGGCCGAGCTGAAGTCCACAAATAAGATCTTTGCGTAATTCCCAGGTTTGTCGAGGTGTTGCAGGATGTAATGCAGTCCCACATTGACAGCGTCATCCACAGACCTGTTTGCTCTGTAGGCAAACTGAAGAGGATCCAGCAAGGATCCAGTGATGTCCTTCAGGTAGGCCAGGACCAGTCTCTCAATTGACTTCATCACCACAGACGTGAGAGCGACAGGTCTGTAGTCATTAAGGCCAATGATTTTGGGCTTTTTGGGGACGGGAATGATGGTGGAGCGTTTGAAGCAGCAGGGAACTTCACACAGCTCTAGAGATCGGTTGAAGATCTGTGTAAAGATGGGGGCCAGTTGGTCAGCACAGACTTCTAGACAGGCAGGTGAAATACCGTCTGGGCCTGAAGCTTTCCTAGATTTCTGTTTCCTGAAGACCCGGTTCACATCCTCTACACAGACCTTAAGTGAAGGTAGAATGGTGGGGAAGGGAGGGAAGGGGTTGCAGGGGGGTGTAGGTGAATGTGTGAAGTGCAGATCAGAGCGGGTGCTGGGTGTCAGTCTGGCCTTTTCAAATCGACAGTAAAACACATTCAGATCGTCAGCCAGTTGTTGATTCTCCACAGAATGTGGGGGTGGTGTCTTGTACTTGGTGATGTTCCTCAGACCAGTCCATACTGACGCCTGATCGTTGGCTGAAAGCTCTCTTCTCAGCTTTTCAGAGTAGTTCTTTTTAGCCACTCTGATCTCCTTTGTTAGTCTGTTCCTGGCCTGGTTATCCAAGATTTTATCCCCACTTCTGTAACCATCCTCTTTGGCATGACGAAGCTGTTTGAGTTTCCCAGTAAACCACGGTTTATCGTTATTGAATGATAAGAATGTCCTGGTGGGGATGCACATATCCTCACATAAACTGATATATGAAGTTACAGTCTCTGTGAGCTCGTCCCGATCGGTGGCAGCAGCTTCAAAAACACTCCAATCAGTATAGTCGAAGCAGGCTTGTAAATCCCCATCTGCTTCATTAGTCCATCTTTTAACAGTTCTTATAACAGGTTTAGCTGATTTCAGTTTTTGCCTGTAGGTTGGTATAAGACGAACCAAACAGTGATCAGAGAGCCCCAAAACTGCCCGTGGGACAGAGTGATATGCATCCTTTATTGTGGTGTAACAGTGATCCAATATATTACTGTCCCTGGTGGGACATGTAACGTGGTGTCTATATTTTGGCAGTTCACGTGAGAAATTTGCTTTATTAAAATCTCCAAGAATGATTAAAAGAGAGTCCGGGTACCGTTGCTCCGTTTCAGATATTTGTTCAGCCAGTTGTTGCATCACGGCGCTCATGCATGCATCCGGAGGAATGTACACATTCATGACAATGAAAGAGGAAAACTCCCGCGGCAAGTAGAACGGTTTACAGTTTATGAAGAGCGCCTCTAAATTAGGAGAGCACATCTTCTTCAGAGTTGTTACGTCTGAACACCAACCTTCATTTATGTAAAAACATAGTCCACCACCTCTCGTTTTCCCCGTTAACTCCTTGATGTGATCCGCTCTGAACAGCTGCTAGCCCAGCAAATGAAGCGCGTTGTCTGGGATGGCTTCACTCAGCCAGGTTTCAGTGAAGCACAATGCAGTAGAGTTTGAAAAGTCCTTGTTTGTGCGGGTGAGGAGAAGTAGTTCATCCGTTTTGTTAGGAAGGGATCAGAGATTTGCTAGATGGATACTAGGGCGCACTGTTCGGAAGCCGCGTTCGCAGAGCTTAACCAGCGCGCCAGCGTGCTTCCCTCTTTTCCGTCTGAGCGCACGTTTGACTAGGACCACTGCCCCTCCGACTAGAACATCCAACAAAGTGTCTGAATAATCAAAAACCGGAAAAAAATTGTCCATTGTATGTTGCCTTATGTCTAGTAGTTTGTCTCTGGTAAAACTGATAGTAAGAGAATGACTAAACACAGAACAAACAAACAAAAACGGTAAAAGAATGGGAGCGTTCCACACCATGGCAGCCATACGCGATGCCATCTTGAAGCACGGTTTTCTATGCTGTGTTGACATGCAATGCTGGTTTGCATGCAATGCTGGATAGTCTCCAGTGGTATTCCAGTAGCATAAGGGTTTTCAAACAATTCCTGGATGTCTCCCTTATTTAGCAGTCCATCCAGGATTTTGCGGGACTTTTTTCTGATTGTTGCAGCCCAAAATTACTGATTTTGCTGTGGCTTTTCTCAAAATTTGCGGTGATATTTGCGGCATTTCTTATTTTTTTGCAGTGAAAATATACCACAGACAACATTCTTCTTACATTATGACTTTTCTGACTTCAAGAACCATTGTAGGGCTCCAGACTAACATTAGAAGACACCAGCACCAGTGCCATTAAGTTCTACAGATGGTGGCACCAGCACCTGACAGTAAAACACTCACCCTAATGGCACGTGTATATCTCGGAGATGTCTATTTGATGTCTGCATTTACATATGCAAGATATATTTTTTAGAGTGTTTGCTCATCTGCAATACATCTCTAAGACGTTTCCCGACAGATGTCAAAGAGACATTTATTAGAATGCATGTAAAACTGCTTCTGAGACATTTATCAGTTTACACAGATGTTTCTTTAGCAGACGTCTTACAGATGTACTTGTGTTGGGTAGTTGAGATACAGATAAAATTAAGTTTTATTACTGCCATTCAAAATGTCTAAATATAATTTAATAAATACAAACATATATATAAGGGAGTGGAAATGGCTATTAAGCCTGTAAGTACTTCTCTGCAGCCATCTACTAGTGGTAATTTAATGTCTTTTTTTTTTTTTTTTTTAATAAGTGTTTGCTTTCCTACATTATGAAACTTTTAGTTTTATAAATGGGGGCAACCTATGAAGGATGAACAAATAATGTTATCACATTAAAAATAACTTTAAAATTCAGTTAAAGCTTTGAAGTGCTGGGAAAAGTTGTGTGAATCATTTAAAAACACTTGAAAACATGAGACCATTTCTGCCACAAGTTGTTCCTGTAGTTTTACTATGTTAAATCCATGGTGAATGGTTGTGTTTATTAAACGATGTTTTTCCTGGTTTCCACATCAGTGGCGTTTGTTCTGATATCTGTAGCTTAACAGAATTCTGCGTCAAATTTGAATGCTTCTCACAAGATTTCACAGAGATGTTACTGATTCTGCGGTGAATTTGACTACTTTGTTCACTGTATCTCCCAGCGCTGTGTATAACGGTGTTGCGTGACCGAGATCAGCCCGCAGCTCCGGCCCGAGCAGATAAACAGTCTGCGCTGCGTAGCCCAAATGAGTAGCGCGGATTCGTTCCACTTTCGGTTCGTTTGTCCAATGTAGCTCTTGTAAATCGGTCATGATGAGAACGCAAGGCTGTTCATTCCATTTTTGGAACAGAGAAACAACTTTTCTTTGACTGAATGCGCGTTGTGATGACATCACAGGACGCATCTAAGCCCAAAATCTGCAGAAAATCTGCGGCAATTACGAAAATTTGCGAGCTCTTGCAAAAATTGCGGAGTTTGCTTGATTTTGCAATAAATTCAGCGATCGCAGAATTGCAAAATCCTGGAGGAACTGCTTTAGGTTTGTCCAATAAGGGAAATATCTGAAACCTGCAACACTAAGGAGTTTCCAGGAATGGCTTGAAAACCCCTGCAATTAAACATTGTTGTGCTTACATACTTTGAGAATTTTATGCAGACTAAAGCTTTGGCACTGTTATCTAGTTTCAGTACCTTTTGTTTCTGCATCTTAAACCCTCCCCATCACAGTGTCAAAACTATCAGAGCTCTGAATATCCAATTTCATTTATCTGCACCATTTGATGTTGACACACCAGTTATGAGGGTTTTGGGCCATTAGATAAAGAGTGGATGGCTCGCCTGTCTTCAAAAGATGTTCTTTAGCAACTGCTGACTCATCTGAAAGTATAACCACATTCATTCTCAGCTTATATGTTCTGCTCGGGGGTTCTATAGAATCTTGACACAACTGAGCCACAGGACACATCCACACACACACACACACACACACACACACACACACACACACTGTCATTTTGCTGATGTTTAGGGACACGGTTTTACTCTGCATTTAGCAGCAAGTGTAAAGAGGGAATTCAATTTGTCAAAATAATTATATAATTTTAAGTATTTGATTTGTAATGTTAGAATTAGGAACAAAAACATAAAGCATTAGTTCAAGAAATAAAGGGTTTTGAAATATGGTCCTTCTTGTACATCATGATGTTTCTTACACTCACAACATCATATAAGGCACTGAACACTTGTGGGCAGTGTTTCCACTCACTATTTTCCTAGATGAACAATGCCTTGTTATAAATTTATAAAGCCTACTGTATCATGATTGATACACAAATTTCTAAGGACACAAAAATATCAGCATACCTTTTGAGATCTGATTTATATTTTATAATTTTTAGCAAGTAAAAGGCCTTTTAGTGTAATTATAAAAATCTCCCCCTTCATGTGCCTTTTTGCTGTGATGAAAGATTAACTTTATAATGTTAGTGATTTTCCAAGATGAGCACTTACTTGACTAAATCAGCTTGGGTTTACTTTGATTAACAATATTTTTTTGTTTGTTTATCATATATTTGTACATATATCAATCATAATTTAATTGAATATATGTTTCTTGCCCCACAAAAAAAAACAAACAAAAAAAACAAACAAAAAAAAAAACAGAAGCTAAGCATTTAAATATCATTTTATTGAGACATATTATTTGGAGATAGAGTAACAACTGATATTTATATGCATTTTATATAAGTTGTCTGTTATATTATTATAAAGATCTCGTTGATTTACATTACAAGCTATCAGAACTTCATCATACTTTTTGGCCATATAAATATCATTGCATATTTTGCTCATTTCAGGCCTCTGATTAAAACTTGTATCTAAAAATTAAAAATTCTGATTAAAAATTATATATACATATCTTTTTTTATTGTTGTTTTTTCTTTTATTTTTCTTTTTTTCTTTCTAGAGTTTATTTAATATATAATTATAATTTCAATATTTCAGGCTTTACAGGGTTGTTAAAATACAACTAAGTCTTAGTCTTTAGTCTTTTGTTATAAGTGTACGTTAATTCTCAAGTCTCAAATATATTTTGGAAACAGTTTTCTATAAGCTGTCAATTTATAAACCTTGCGGGACAAGTCATGTACTCTGCAAGTTATAAGATTTAAGAGGCATAATGTAAAGGCTTATATGTAATTTCCAGCTCTGTGACTTTAGGTGTTAAACTGTTCAAATAACTCCTGTGAGCAGTGAGAACACTTTTGTGTTTTAATAGAAGTGCAAGCTAAAACTTGAATTAGACAATTAAAAGGGAAGTTAAAATATTATTGAATATATTGAATCAAACAAGTGACTATGGAATTGAATTTAACCTTTCATGCTCAAGCTAGCTACGTTTTAGTGGGCTGCTGCTCCATTAAAAAAATAAATAAAATAAAATAACCCTACAAAGCCATCACATTCTTTGTGAAACAGAGCATATACTCACCTAACTCAAACTGCCCAAAGTAATTTAGATTTACCATTGATATCCAACTGTACAAAGTGATGTGTATCTCTAAAGTTTTAACGTTGCCCAGTCACCAATAATCTTTCTTTATGCTATTAATCCTTTTCAAATGGAATGTGGAGTGTGGAAAGTTCTCTGTTTTTGTCAATCTACACTTTAATCCTCACCTGATCCTTCCAGCACATATGTGGGAGACAGCTTCACTCCCTCACTGAGCCATGGAGGTGTGTTTATGTCCCCAACACACACAAATCTGTGCTTCCCAAAATACCCCTATGACTAATAACGATCTGTTGCTGATGGTGTGATCATATCTGAATTATTAATATTCTGTCTTGACAACCTCGGAGAGAAACAGATACATATTTTTTTTCCCCCTAAATGGTCACTTATTTCTCCTAAATAGTCAAGAATTAACTGCAACATAAAATATAAGGAATCATGCAGGATCTTGGGAATACAAAATGTATACTTATTGGTTATGCAATTCGAAGTCATAAAATCAGCTTAGCAATTCTCAACACACTTTCATTGCTTTTCATATTAATGATGGTTTATTTTCATACCGTATGTTCACAACATCATACTTGTGATTGAAATGAACAAACAGAAGAAATTTCTCGCAGACTTGTTCCAATCGTTCTGAAGGTTTTAGCAGACTACCATCATCTGGCATATTTTACTGCAGTTGTTCCCTTCTGAGGGAACTTCGAACTGTGCCCTCTAGAGGTCGCTTTGGGGAACGCCTTCAGCGTGACCGGTGTCTGAAGCATACATCTAAACGGCCGGCGACAGCCTATGATGTCATTACCCGGTGCGACCACAGTATGAAAGGGTGCCGGGAGAACAGGTCATCCTCTTCTTCGTCTTCACTGACCATTTGTTTACGTTAGCGATGCACGACTAGGAGTGCATGTTTTCTCACCAGAGGCTTTGCTCTGATACCTGCAGTTTCACACGGCTCGCGTGTTGTATGTGTGGTGAAGAGCAAGCGCGTTCAGCTCTTGAGGGAGTTGGATGTGCTCTGCATTCATTGCTTTTTTCTAATGAGGGATAAGCATGAATTGAACACGCTCGACTCACGAGGAGACGGCTTGTGCTCATCGTGATGCATTCGCAGGACAACTGAGGGGGAGATGAGTACTTCACCATTTACCCGAGTTTGTAGATAGCATTTTCATGAGTGCGTTCACCTCTCGCGGGAATGGCAAAGCATTCGCGGCAGCGGTTTGCGTTCTCACTTGATTTCCGAGAAAGTGAAACTGAAACATCTGCTCTCATCTTCGTCCCCTTAATTCCTCTGAAGCCACCATGCCTCCATCTGACCAAGGTTAGGCAGGAGCCTCCTGCGCTTGCATTGCAGTCTCTCATTCTGACATATATGTTTGGTTAGTTTCTATGTCTCATAGATCTTCCAAGTGATGGTCTGGACCCAAGTGTTCTTCAGACTTAACCTTTCAGAATATATCCATGAACTGGAGTCATGCGCAGGAGCCATGGTGGGTGAGTACGATCCAGTTCATCTCTCTATTGCTAGTTTTATATGGACTCACTAACTAGCTTTTCTGCACAGCATTATTTGGTCCTGTCTTGTACCTCTGACTTTGTTACAGGGTTAGGACCTCTGCGAGCATCTCCCCTGCTGAAGTCAGAACCTCTCACTGTCGACCGATTGTGGTGGTGGTCTCACCCATTGGTACTGGATCCAGACTGGATAATAGCCCTATATCTTCGGCCTCATGCTTGCTGGATCATGCAGCCAAGTCCCTAGGCTTCTGCAGGAGCCTTCTTGGTCATCAGGTCCCCAGTATAGCGCTGGAACTTCAGGACTCACGGGTCCTCCATTCAAATTGAGCATTTTCAGAGTGTAATGCTTTGTGATGTGCTCCTTGACGTCCTGGCTGGGTGTTTGCTTCGAGAAGCTGCCTCGGCCAGGATGCGCTACTCATGTCTCGCCCTGAGGGCCCTCTTGAGATTTGAGTCATCCACTCAACCATCATGCACATTCTCTGTGTTAGAGCTCCTCTCGCTGAGGCATCGAGTGGCTTCACTCCTTAACTCCACTCTGCAGTTTCAATAGATTGTTAGGCCCACTTGGACCTCCCTGTCACACTGCCCTTATGGTCAAACCAGTGAATCGCCCCTCTGTGGAGTGGGCTTGAGTACACTGCTTTCCCTGAGGTACAAGTGAGATGTGTATCTGCGGAAGCTCTTCCTGACTGCTCTGGCACTGAGGAGCAGTAGCTCTTTGTGCATGAATGGGTTATTGGGTCCCTCTGTTTCTACAGGCCCCTATTTGGTCGAGCCTAGCAGTGCTCCCCTCACCTTAGAGGGTTACCTTTGAGCATGCTGCTCCCAGTTGAGTGCCTGAGGTCTCCTCTCATCGGGTCCTCCACTCCTTGGAGCTCCATTGAGCAGTAGCCTCAGGTTGTTAGGCCTCTTTCTGCCTCCCTGTTAGGCTACTCTCTTTGTTGGTTGAGCTTAGCAGTGCTCCCCTGACCTTAGAGGGTTACCTGTGTGCATGCTGCTCCCAATTGAGCGCCTGAGGTCTCCTCTCATCGGGTCCTCCACTCCTTGGAGCTCCATTGAGCAGCAGCCTCAGCTTTTTTTGTCCTCTCTCTGCCTCCCTGTTAGGCTGCTCTCTTAGTTAGTTGAGCTTAGCAGTGCTCCCCTCACCTTAGAGGGTTACCTTTGAGCATGCTGCTCCTAATTGAGCGTCTGAGATCTCCTCTCATTGGGTCCTCTGCTCCTTGGAGCTCCTTTGAGCAGCAGCCTCAGGTTGTTAGGCCTCTTTCTGCCTCTCTGTTAGGCTGCTCTCTTTGTTGGTTGAGCTTAGCAGTGCTCCCTTCACCTTAGAGGGTTACCTTTGAGCACGCCGCTCTCAGATTGAGCATCTGAGTCCCCCTCCTATTTTGAAGTTGGTCCTCCGCTCCTTTGAGCTCCGGTTAGCAGTTATGCCAGGTTGCTGGGCCATCTTCTGCCTCCCTGGTGGGTTGCTTGCTGAGTGAACTAGCTGTGCTCCCCTCACCATGGAGGGTTTCTTGCGAGCACGCCGCTCCCTTCTGAGCATCTGTGAGCAATTGCCCCAGAGTCTGTTCTGTGACTGCTATGGCTGAGTTGGCGATACTCCCCTCGCATGGAGGGATTTTCTATGAGATATTCAATCCACATGCCTTCTAAGTACGCGGTCTCCCGCTGAATTAATTGTAGCTCCCTGAGCGTGCCACAGTCACATAGGGTTCCTAGGCTTGTCTAAAGGACAGCTTCAGTTACAACTTAGTTTCTAAATCTATGCTATGGTAAGTGCACACGCTAAGCTTCTGTGCAGTTTCTAAAATCCACATTGTGGTAAGTGTGCATGCTAAGCATTCTGCGCACTTTCTAAAATCCTGTATGGTAAGGGTTATGCACTGTCAGCCTCGTTTCCTTTCTCTGAGTTGGTTTAGGCCCTGGTTTTCACCTTGGGCTCCACTCAACTTATGTATCCCTGTTGATACATTTCTGAGCAGGGTGTTGCTACCAAAGATCTGTCGAGTCAGTTCTTTGAGCAGGCTCATTCAGAAGTGGCGGTAGCCCCCTGAGTGACAGGCCAGGGTCTGGTTGTTTTTTTAGACACCTGGCCGTATCCCCTTGAAGGAATCTCTTTTTTCTGATTCCAATCCTTTGAGCGCTACCCTAGTCTCTGGCTTCCCAGCCCAGCCCTTAAGTGCTACTACCATTGTATTGAATCTGGTTGGTTTGCATTGTTGACTTAATATGAGACTTGCAGTTGGACCACAGTGCTGCTCAATAAAAAGAAAAGGTTGAGAACGTCTCTGGTTATGTCAGTGTTAATTTCGTCAACGAAGACGATGACAGAAAATATTCATTAGCGAACCATTTTTCTGTGACTAAGATGAGACATTGACGAGCTAAAACTAATATCTGATGATAAAAACTATGACAAAATTTATGCCGCGTCTTAGTTAACAAGACGAGATGGGACTAGAATGTTATTTGAGGATTACCGGACATTCAAAATCCTATAGGCTAAGTTAACTGGCTTGTCTTTCAAAATGTGCATCCCTGTCATTGGATTTCAATCAGATGGGGACATTTGCATATCTAGTCTCAGTATGGCAGCCGCAGTGGATGGATAGGCTACCAAAACGCGAACTAATAATCTGAACAATGGCCTCAGCACCCGAAGGGTTAGGAATAGGATGACCAGACATCCCGTTTTTCCCGGGAGTCATGATTTGTTGTCGATTAACTTAAAGTTAGTGAAGGCGGGATAGGCGGAATCACGCTGAACCTTGATTTAAATTTCTCATAAGCTTAATTGATTTGGTCTAAAGGGAGAAGAATTAATGACTATTTTTGTTTGAAGACTACATATAAAATAGCTACCAAAATAAATGCTGGTGACTGCAGTTTGACTAAAAGTAATGACTAACAGTAATGACTAAAATTTGACGAAAATGCAATGACTTTTTGTCAACTAAAACTAGACTAAAGCTATGAAAGACTTAAATGACTATTAAGCATTTTCGTCTCAAGATAAAGACTTAAGACTAAATCAAAAATGCCTGTCAAAATTAACACTGGGTTACGTATGTAACCATGGTTCCCTGAGAAGGGAACGAGACACTGCATCCTCTAGAGGTTGCTTTGGGAAAGCCCTCAGCGTGACCGGTGTCTGAAGCATATATCTAAACACGACAATAACATTGGCCGGCGACAGCCTATGACGTCATACCCAGTGCGACCACAGTATAAAAGGGCACCAGGAGAACACGTCATCCGCTTCTTCTTCTGAAGCTTGTGTCCGAAGCATGGCAAGGGAACTAGAGGACGCAGTGTCTCGTTCCCTTCTCAGGGAACCATGGTTACATACGTAACCTGAGATGTTCCCTTCGCTTTGGGGAACGGTATACCCATGCCGCCATGCTGAGGGGAGTGTCTGCCAGAAACCACTGCGAGCACTAAGTACCAACTCTACCATAGCCATGGGAGTTGCCCCTAGGATGCCTTGATGGCTGTCAATGACATTATCCCCTTCGGTTAAGGGCCTGAGCTGCATACCCTAAACAACTTACCTGTTACTATTACGAATATTATGATACCTAGACAATTACATTTATTTTATACAGAGGGTATTGCTATCTCCATTGATGGGACATTTGATGATGTCGGGAACCGACCAATTTGGTGAAATTCAGTTCAAAAGGGATAATAAAAGGGATACTATCCAGGGATGAGGATGCTTGCTGAACATGCATCAGTTCATCTCCTTTGCTGCTGATGCTTCAAATCTTCTTCTTTGGATGTATTCACTGACATTTTCCTTAAATTATTTTTTTCCCCTAATAATAATCCCTAATTTTACTGAACTAATGGCTGCTGATGATTATTTGAATTCTGCCAAAGCACAAGCTTTTCTGCGTTCTTTAACAGCATAATTGCATGAGTACACATTAGGTCTGGGACAAGATGTACAAAAGAAAATGTACATTTCTTTCCAATATACTAAAATATACTACAACTTTAACACAAAATTAACTGGACCAAGCACATAACTCTTTTGTCAATAAGGCACAATCTACAATACCTATTTGCATAGAAAGGGAAGTGCAAGAGTTGTATTTGTGTCAAAAATAATAACAGTGGTTTAAATATGCAAGGTGCTTTTCCAGTTTGATTACTGTCTGATTAACTGGATTGCAAGTGTTTGTGAAAAAGACGAAGGTTTTTTTTTTTTTTTTTTTTAAATACCACACACTACAGTACCACAACTGTTTAGTGAATTTGCCCCATAATCTTTTATGTGAGCACTTAAAAATGTTAGTACAACCCTTGATTATAAGAAAGGGTTCTGCAGCTCGCAGTGAACATCAGTGAAGAGAGAGAGAGAGAGAAAAAAAAAACATGTTTGGCTTGCGTCCCCATCCTAAACTTGTCAGGATAAACTAATTACTGTTATTAAGTCCTCCACTGCAATTGTGATGATGACTGTGAATATGACAATGGGTCCACTGAATGGATTGTGTTCAGATGTTTTTTTTTTTTTTGTTTTTTTTTGATTTGGCAATAAATGGCAATAGCAAGACTTCAACTTAACGTTCATCTCTATTTACAGCCATATCTCAGTACTTCTACAGGCATCCCCTGCAGACCAGACAATTTTATTGTATAAATGATGGGAATTAAATGTGTTCTACCCAATGGCAAAATTACCTTTCTGAAAAGACCAGCATATGTTTTGTTTTGGATGTTGGTGTGCCCTTCAGGCTTCCAAAACAACACAGTCTCACTCCCAACTCGTCATATATTGACGCTTGGTCAGGACCCCTTGGCGTCGCTTTTTGAAGCTCAAGGTACCCCTTTAGCTTCATTTTTCGAATCACAGGGTCCTCCATTGTTTTCAGTTGTTTGTCTTAATTTAATGGTTTTCATGCATTTGTATTAAATATAAATAATTTTATATAAATTTATACTTTCATTGGAGCACGTAACCCCACCCCTACCCTAAACCTACCCACCTCTGAACAATATAAAACATGTAACAGGCAAATAAAAGTACAGGTCACAGGTATTTATTGCAAAAACCAACCATAAACAAGCAGTATAAAAGCATTACAAACATGTCGTGTTGCATTCCAAGTCTTCTGAAGCCATACGATATCTTTATGCGAAGAAGAGAGTAAAACATAAGGTTTTAATCGCTTAAAATGATCCTGCTCTGTTAACGCGCTCACATCACATCTCATTCAAAAAGATACTCCCATAGCATGATGCAATTGGTCACAAGACACACAACGGCATTTCACAACAGCATGACGCAATTGATCACGATTCTGGCTTCTTCTGCCGGTATTTAGCGCACAGAGACAGCACACAGGAAGAGCTTTACGGCAGACGGAGACGGCGATCACGTCTATTCCTCTCACAAATCAAACGTTTTGCCTCGAAAGACTTGGAATATTTTTTTTTTTTAATAAATTATGATGGTAGTTGCCTGTTATATCTTGTGTTTTATTGACAAATGGTAGGTTGAGTGGCAGGGGTTGGGTTACCTGCTCATAAATGTGTAAATAGTGCAATATAAATAAAACTGTTGTGACTGTTTACATTGAAAAATCACACCCCAACATATATGCAATAATAGCAATATTATTGCCCAATATATAATTTAATCTTGACGATAAGCCTTTTACGTCGGCATATTGACGCTAAGGGTTTCTTATTTAAAGCAATGGAGGACCCTGCACGTCGAAAAATGATGCTAAAGGGGTACCCTGTGCGTCAAAAAGCAACGCCAAAGTGTCCTGCCAAAGTGTCCCGACCAAGCGTCAATATGTGACGAGTTGGGAGTGAGACTGTGTTGAAAATAGCTTAAACAACAAGACTGTCGACCAATTTTTTTTTTCTGGTAAATAGCAGCTAGATGAACTTCAAACCAGTACTTAACCAGCCAACCCAGCTTGTATTTGATTCATGTGAAATCAAACACTCTTGTTTTCCGCACTCAGCCTTTTGTTAAGATTCTGGAGGGTATGGAGCAGAAGAATATCTGGAACTGGGAGAAGGTAACGGCGGGAGAAACCAAAATGGTGAGGACAGTGGGAGGAGCCAGGGAGCAACCAGATAGGGACCCAGGCCACAGCTAGTGTGATCTTCCATTTGCAGGAGTTGCAGAAGGGAGGAGCCATGGTGGATGCCTGGAAAGAGAGACCGGGGATGCGATCTCCTGCAAAGGAGCTGGCCAAGATGAGGAACTGACAGGAACCAGCAGAGGCAGGGCTGAGGAACTGGCTGGTTTTAGGATAGGAGGCAGGAGAGGGAGGCTGGGAGGAAACACAGGAGAACAAAAGCTGGGCAGAACCAGTGGAGACTCAGGAGGCGTAGGAGACTATTTCAGGCTGAATGGGACCAGCAGGGGCAAAAGAAAAAGGGAATTTGCTTCCTCATTATAATCCAATAAATTCCCAGGGTCCACACTGATCTCACACACAGCGCCATGCACTCAAACACAATGAGTGCTCCCTTGGGGATAGTTGTTGTTGACTTGCACACCTGGTCAGACATTTTATTGGGCTCATGGTCCGGGGAGGGACACTGCTCATTATGACTCATTATGGCTCACTGGCTCTTTCTCCACGGCAGGCACCAGCTCTTGGTCTGTGGTGGAATCAGGCTTCAGCTCCGTATGGCTGGGTGTTGGCTGACTGGGAACTGGGTCAGGTGGATTGGTGCTGATAGGCTCTGTGGGGCCGATGGTGAATGCTGAGTTATTGTCTACCAGCACTCACTACACACATATGGCGAAATCATTCCGGGGACCGCTCAGGAGCGATTGGTCCGGGTAGTGTGTCTGGTATGCCAGCTGTAATAATTCTGTAGTGAATTTCCAGGGAGCAGTCCTTCTGCTACAGGCACAATAATTGGACAGAGGGGAAGATCCATGGTGATGGGGAAAACACAAACGAAAAGAAAATGCTGCAAATAACTGTTTAGGGTATGTCTTCTGTCAAGTATTGTATAAATAGAGAATGCTGAAAGACAAATAAATAAGGAGAACAGTCTTTAATACTAACGTTCTCAGGGAAACGACCAACACAACACTTCACAAACCAACGTGAAGACAGGATAAATTAATTCAGGAAGCATAAGACTATACATACTAAACCAGAGAAGGAATAATGGGCTTAATAAGTGACAACAGGTGAACTAAGACAGACAAGGGAAAACTAGGTCAGAATATGGCAAAACCAAAAACACAAGGAACATACGTTACATTAACATAATACATTATAGCGGTATACTACTGCGGTATACTATACTACTACTGGTATACTATTATTTAGATATGCTCATCTAAATAATAGTATAGACCACTTCCTAATTGTAACATTGAAACACACATTTTCTGTGAAGTTGCTTTGGGGGAAAAAAAAAAAAAAAGTACTGTGAAAAGTGCTAGTAAAAGTGAAATATAAGTTCTTTATTGGCATCTAGGTTTTTTATTTATTTATTTATTTTTTTTTTAACTTTTAACATACATATAACCTTTTCAAAAGTTATTTATACTGGAATGAAATTATTTGGATTTTTAAAATGTTCTTTACACTTGGGATAAAGAAAGAAAGAAAGAAAGAAAGAAAGAAATGGTTATTTTAAGAAGTGTTCATTGAAAGGTTCTTTAAGCAACCAAGATGGTTCTTCTATTGCATTACTGCAAAACCCCCTTTTTGAACCTTAAAGGTATTGCTCACCCAAAAATGAAACTTGCTGTTAAATTCCTTTTTTATTTTTTCTTCCCAAGGAAAAAAAAAAAAAAAAAAAAAGCCTTGGTTGTTTTGGACAGTTTGTTTCAATGAACTGTTTCAAATAGTAGATTCACCAGTTCATTTACGTATAAACATCGTATACACAACATATACACAATTATATTATATACATGTATACACAATTATATTAGAGCACCCAATAATGATGTGAAATGTTGATGTTTTACATTTCTAAAGTATATAAATTAAACTAGTGTTAATCAACTCTTTTTACATAAACCATAAGAACTTTAAAATTGTCCCTTTTTTTTCAAGTGCTTGGTTCATGCATGCTTGTATCAGCTGCTCATCAGTTCTTTAATCAGAATCCGAACTGTTTCCTCAGTTCAGTGATTGCTGGAGGAACTGAAGTGCTGAAAGAAAAAAGTGAAAGTCGTGACGTGTTGTCAAGTACGGTGACCTATACTCGAAATTGGTGCTCTGCATTTAACCCATCCAAGTGCACACACACAGCAGTGAATAGTGAACAAACGCGCGCGCACACACACACCCGGAGCAGTGGGCAGCCATTGCTCCAGCGCCCGGGGAGCAATTGGGTATCGAAGGCAGAGAGAGTGCTGTTCATTCACAATCCCCACCTTCAATTCCTGCCGGTGTGAGAATCGAACCGGCAACCTTCAGGTTACAAGCCCAACTCCCTAACCATTAGGCCACGACTTCCCCAACTCTTATAAAACACTGGCATTTTGGCTTATTTCGAGTGACTGTCTAAAAGTGAGCTTTGATTAGGTAACTTGTAGAAACGTGCTACTAGAGCCACAAACAATTTCAGACAGTTCAATCCAATTTGGTGAACTGGTTCATCCTATTCATTAAAAAGAATGGTTCAAAAGATGTTGAGTCCTCTGCACAATCTGACTTTTTTGCAGCCTGGAATTAAACTGCTGGTTTTAGTTTCTTTGAAACACTATTTTATTGTTTAATACTGTAAAGCTGCATTGCCACAATCTGTAGTGTAAAAATAACTATATAAATAATCATGACTTGACTTGACATTATGATTCGTTCACTGTCTGGACTGTTTGCCTAAGGCTATTAATTAATGTTGTTAATAATGTTCAGTTTCTTGCACAGACCGATTGTTTTGCTTCATAAGACCTCAATATATCATCAGGAGCCAAGGGTATGCATTATATTCTCCCTGATGGGCTTTTTTTTTTGTCTCAAAGTGATGGTAGCTGCTGATTTGCATTTTATTAATCACCAAGGACCACAGTTTCAGCTAAAAATCTTCGTTACTGTTCTACTGAAGGAAATACATAACTAAATATATAAATAATGAGTAAATTAACAGCAATTTTATTTATTACTGATGAACTATCCCTTTAAAAAATAACATCTTTTACCATGTCACCATTCAATACAGTAGCTATATTATATTTTTAATATTACCTTATGAGTCCTGTGGATAAACATTGTAATTGGATGGCATTATTTATTCATGATATGCCAAGATTATAGTCCCAATGTTCATCTATGAAGGTAAATTCAGTTTTATGAATCCACTGAATTCATAAAAGCATCCTGCTTTCAAATTAAAAAGAAAACAATATACTCACCTGGATGATGCACTTCACTTAAGATGGTTTACTCAAGTAGGCCATTTGGCACCATGAACAAAAAAAAAAAAAAAAAAAAAAAAACCATTTGTCATCTCATTGATGTATTTTAGTGATTTCCTGGCAACACCCCCTGCTGGCCATCACCTCTTCCAGCAGCAACCTTAGAACGAAATGAGAAAGAAAACGCACACACACCTTCCATGCAGACTTGTAATCCCTTGTTTTGTTTTTTTGTTTTATATACTGTGTGTATATATATATATATATATACATATATACGCACACACACACTCACACTTTGTTACTTGCCCTTCATTTCCACAATTGACTGAACAAACATTTGCCAAGTAAAGCTGACACAACAATTTTTTCATTGAAACCACTCAGTTCACTTGATTGC
This sequence comes from Spinibarbus caldwelli, assembly GCA_039654775.1. Classification (NCBI taxonomy): domain Eukaryota; kingdom Metazoa; phylum Chordata; class Actinopteri; order Cypriniformes; family Cyprinidae; genus Spinibarbus; species Spinibarbus caldwelli. Next base: position 5,096,195 of record CM077227.1, on the reverse strand, counting down.
ATCATGCATTTGTGGGTAACATGGACAAGAGACCGTTGAGTAAAACTCACAACAGTAAAAGCTGATTTTTGAGACACCCTTTATCTCTCTTCTTTCTACTGATTTAACTTCTTCTCTGGCTGCTGCCTTGTTCTGTTATTAATATATTTCCTATTGTTGCCTTATTTTTTCTGACATCTAATTCTCAGAAAAAGAAAAAAAAATGTTAATTGTATGTAACACTCTTAATATCACATCAGTCATAAACACTCATATCACAATATCAAACATTCTTTGTGCTCGTGGTGATTGTTATTTCTATTCAGTACTGTTTAGTCAAACAAATCATTTATACACAATCATGTTAATACATCACTTTTTATTATAAACATAATATGTAATGAAGCTTGTATTTAAAATTAATATCTTAAGAGGGACAGTTAAAAAACAATCAGGGGAAACAATAAAGGTTAACAGCTTCAGCCAAAAGGCAGTAAAATCAATGTCTCATCATAAAGAGAAGAAAGCTCATAAAGTGAGCATGATGTTCACTGCAGTGTCCCGTTTAAACACTGTCCTTCAGACACTGTATACATCTTTGAATGCTCAACTCAAGGTCAGTTTCCCATAAAGCTGCCCTAATGCTAATGGAACACCTGACGAATACAGGAAGACTAAAATCATATGAATCTATGAAATAGCATGATTCAAGACAGACATGTTTATATGGATAAAATTAGATCTTAAAAAGGGTGAATCCAGAGCAAAGCATCACTCTAGATGAATGGAGTTATTAAAGTTAACTGCAAAAGCTATTGGAACAGCATGTGATATTAATTAAAGGCATTTCACTTAGTTTTGCATTGGTGAACTAAACTTATCAAACAAGTATGTAAATGAAAAAGAACAGAGTGGGACTGCACAGATGGTGCTTATCTCTGAACAAAGGGAACCGATAATTATATTGATAAAGAATTAATTAAGGGGTGGCAAATCAATGTAGCTACCTTTTTTTTTTTTTCTTTTTTTTTTTTTTTTTTTTGCAGCAACATCAGTTAGCACTGGTAGTCTATATGATTATTTTCTTTATGATTATTTATTATACACAATTTAGTAATGCTAGTGAAGTAAATAAATCTATTAAATAGAACAATTTGGACACAGGCGAAATCAAGTAGAAGAACTTTAAATTCAAGCTTATTCTTTGTCTATATTCTCAGAAAAAAAAGATACACTACAAAAGCTGTACACCTTTGTACTTTACTTACCTCTAAAGGGTGCAAAGAAAAAAAAAAGCCCCTGTATGAGATTTTGTCTCATATTTATATCATACGATAAGAGATATCACACCAGCAGCGAAAGCAATATCACACAACTGCTGTTTGTCCCGAATATCACGAGTTTAAATGTGATTTTATACAACAGTTCAGTAAATAAGAAGTTGATATTATGTTATATATTAAATACAATGTTATATGTTTTTGCTCAATTGTGCAGAGAACATATTACCTTTAAAGCCATAACAGAATTCTTGTGTCTCCAAGCAACACAGCTGTGTTTAGTTTCTGAATGAATCTGCGTTTTCAACGAATCTTGTGAAGTCAAGTCAAGTCACCTTTATTTATATAGTGCTTTTAACAATACAGATTGTGTCAAAGCACTTAACAGTATCAAATTGGAGGATAGAGTGTAAGTAATGTATAATAATAAGATTAAACACTCAATTTTCAGTTAAAGGCATTTCATTATTGAATTCAGAGATGTCAATTTCTAGCTCAGTTTAGTTTAAATAGTATCTATGAAATCAAATTGACGATAATCGCTAGAAATTAAGTGTCCCCAACTGAGCAAGCCAGAGGCGACAGCGGCAAGGAACCAAACCAGGCTCAGTCAGGGGGCCAGTTCTCCTCTAGCCAGGATATTATTGTTTATTTATTTTTTTTTACGTATTAATTAAATTTTAAATCTATAAATGTATTATATTTCTATTTTTATATTGTTGCAATTTCTAACAATAATAGTATTATGTAGTTAGGTATTTTATTATATTATAGTTATTTTGTTTAATTTTTAGTTTTATTGTATTTAAGTCGAGGTCTTCACTGGGGATATGTCCCCGGGGCTCATCCAGGTGTCCGACCTCCGCCGACGATCAGGGTCGCAGACATCATCTCCCGGCGCCGATCCACCATCTGATCTGGACACGGACTGAGAAACAGAATAAGAAAGAAACAGACAAATATTAGCGTAGATGCCATTCTTCTTACGATGTAACTAGTACATCGTGTGTTATGAGGAGTGTTCCCGGTTCCGGTTGATCTAATTAATGCAGCCTAACAATCCTTTAACGGATTTGAATAATAGAAGTGTATTAGTGTGTTATGTGTAAGCCAGGTTAAAGAAATGTGTCTTTAATCTAGATTTAATCTAGACACTCTGTCTTTAAACTGACCGAGTGTGTCTGCCTCCCGAACAGTGTTCTAGATTGTTCCAGAGTTTGGGCGCTAAATAGGAAAAGGATCTGCCGCTTGCAGTCAATTTTGATATTCTAGGTATTATCAGACGGCCAGAGTTTTGGGATCGCAGCGGACGTGGAGGACTATAATGTGATAAGGGCTCGCTCAAGTACTGCGGAGCTAAGCCATTCAGGGCTTTATAAGTAATTAACAAGATTTTAAAATCTATACGATGTTTGATAGGGAGCCAGTGCAGTGTTGACAGAACCGGGCTAATATGGTCATACTTCCTGATTCTAGTAAGGACTCTAGCTGCTGCATTTTGGACCAACTGTAGTTTATTGATCAAGCGTGCAGAACAACCACCCAGTAAAGCATTACAATAGTCTAACCTTGAGGTCATAAACGCATGAATTAGCATTTCTGCATTTGACGTTGAGAGCATAGGTCGCAATTTAGATATGTTTTTGAGATGGAAAAACGCAGTTTTACAGATACTAGAAACATGGCTTTCAAATGAAAGATTGCTATCAAACAGCACACCTAGGTTCCTAACTGATGAAGAAGAATTGACAGAGCAGCCGTCAAGTGTTAGATCGTGTTCTAGGTTATTACATGTGGGGTTTTTAGGTCCGATAATTAACACCTCTGTTTTTTCAGAATTTAGCAGTAAGAAGTTACTCGTCATCCAGTTTTTTATATCGACTATGCATTCTGTTAGTTTCTCAATTTGGTGTGTTTCACCGGGCCGTGAAGAAATATAGAGCTGAGTATCATCAGCATAACAGTGAAAGCTAACACCATGTCTCCTGATAATATCTCCCAAGGGTAACATGTAAAGCGTGAAAAGTAACGTCCCTAGTACTGAGCCTTGAGGTACTCCATACTGCAGTTGTGATCGATATGATACCTCTTCATTTACCTCTACGAACTGATGGCGGTCAGATAAGTACGATTTGAACCATGCTAAGGCACTTCCACTAATGGCCAACAAAGTTTTCTAGTCAATTCAAAAGAATGTTGTGGTCGATAGTGTCGAACGCAGCGCTAAGATCCAGTAGAACTAATAAAGAGATACAACCATGATCAGATGATAGAAGCAGGTCATTTGTAACTCTAATGAGAGCAGTCTCAGTACTATGATACGGTCTAAATCCTGACTGGAATTCCTCACAGATACCATTTTTCTCTAAGAAGGAATATAATTGTGAGGATACTACCTTTTCTAGTATCTTTGACAGAAAAGGGAGATTTGAGATCGGTCTGTAATTAACTAGATCTTTGGAGTCAAGTTGTGTTTTTTTTTTTTAATGAGAGGCTTAATAACAGCCAATTTGAAGATTTTGGGTACATATCCTAATGACAATGATGAATTAATAATAGCCAAAAGAGGATTTATGACTTCTGGAAGCAGCTCTTTTAGTAGTTTAGATGGAATAGGGTCTAACATACATGTTGTTGGTTTAGATGATTTAACAAGTTTATACAATTCTTCCTCTCCTTTAATAGAGAATCACTGGAATTGTTCCTCAGTGGATCTATAGTGCACTATCTGATGTGATACTGTAGCTGACGGCTGCATGGTTAGAATTTTATCTCTGATAGTATCGATCTTGGAAGTGAACAATGATTCAAAAGCCTATTTATAAAGACAGCCGTTTGAACGAATGGAATGAATGAACGAATGACTCATAAAGACAATTACCACCACCTCCTGTTATGATCTTTTACAAAGTCTTGATTTTGTTTTGGGGGTGTACTAGAACATACTCTCGTGCTTGGTGGTTCGAAAAACGCATTATTTTTCACATAATTTACATTATTACAATACCTTTCTCCCCAGCCTGACACAAACGGCTCGATTAGTTCCGGGTTTGATGAAGGCCCGCCTTCCGAAAAACTAAATGTGTTGTGATTGGTTAGCTGTCCCAGTGCATTGTGATTGGCGAACAGCTTAGACGGTGTTTCAGTATTGCCCCGCCCCCTGCCTAAGCAGCAAGTTCGTTAATATTGCCATATCAATTCAGACCCCGAGAATATTGAACAAGAGGATCGTGCAGAACCTTTGCATGCACGGATATTGCAAGACATATTAAAGTGGTAACTATATTGCTGTTGTTTTTTTTTTTTTTTTTTTTTTTTTTTTTTTTTTGACTAAATCACGTTTTAGATAGGATGTCAACAACAGCTTAAAAATAACTGCATTTACTATGTACAAATAAGTGCAACGGTAATATGTATTATGTTTATTGTTCTTTAATTCTAACATTATAACATGAATTGCAGCGAAACTGTAATACAGTTGAATTTATTTATATCATAGTCCCAGAGTTACACTATTTGTGGCGGAATATATATGCTAATTCATTCTCTGCCAGCGGGAGGCGCTGTTGGAGCGGGAGAGAGCGAGGTTTCCCCGGTAACGCTGTACACAAAGCAGAGCTCCCACAAACGCTGCTTTATCAGACATTACATGCAAGATGAAATGAAAATGACATCCAAAATTTTCTGAAGACAGTCGGTTTCCTTCAGAAATACAGTGATATAAAAACAACCGCACTGGGTTTAGATTTTGAAATGTGCATTCGAATTTTCGGAGGTGGGATTTATTTTAATGATATTCTACTGGGCCAATTTGTGATGTCACAAATGCAGGAAAACAACTTTGTAGTCCAAACGAGCCGTTCGTTGTAGTTCTTGAAAAGGGATTTTTTAAAAAACAAAATATCTCCCTTTGGAGTGGACTTTGAGATTTGTAACTGTGTAGATCTTTTTTATGCCCAAACATACACGCTACACACTGACTAAAATTCAAAAAGTGAAAAAGCATAATAGGTCCCCTTTAAAATAATAACAATAATAATAATAATAATAATAATAATAAACATTAAAGGGATAGTTCACCCAAAACATTGAAATTCTATCATCATATACTCACCCTCAAGTCGTTTCAAACCTTTCTTTTGTGGAACATAAAAGAAGGCATTTTGAAGACTGTTGGTAACAAAGCTGTTTTGGTTATCAATGACTTTCATTGTATGATGAAAAAATACTGAGATGTTTCTCAAATAATCTTCTTCTACAGGTATGTTCTATATGGTAGGCTGATGTAGCCTAAATGTTTATGTGTAATAAATTTTGAATAAAGTAAAATAAGATATTTCTTTCTAAAGTTACAATTTGTAATGTCTACTTGATACTTTTTAATTTAACCAAAAAAAAAAAAAAAAAAAAAACCTTTAAATAATCTTTTGTGGGTATTTTCAGTCAAATTTATTTTGCGATTAATTAGATTAATTAATCGAAACAACATGTAATTAATTAGATTAAAAATTTTAATCGACTGACAGCCCTAATATATATATATATATATATATATATATATATATATATATATATATATATAAGGACTGTCAGTCGATTACAAGTTTTAATCTAATTAATTAGATTTTAATCTAATTAATTGCTGAGGGAAGGCAGGTAGAGGATACAGGAGGGTCCTTGGTCGATACGTGTTCCTCTGAGGGTAGCATAGAAGAAAACACCCTTAGGAAATCAACATCAACAAACCCCAGCAACCAGGAGCCAGGCCAGAGGACGGAGAGGAAAGAACCTGGGCGGAGGCAGCGAGTAAAATGGCCGAAAGCAAATCAGGTGGCAGTTTGGCAGCAGCTCGACGAGGATCTCAACATCATCCTAGAGTACTCACTGCGTGGCCAGGTGGAAACCAAGCTGAACTGCATTGGAGACATCCTGTATGAGGAGTGCAGAAGTAGGTTCGGAGTAGTGGCTGGGAAGCAGAAGGGCCCAAAGCAGAAGGGGAGGAGGGAGAGAGAGATCGAGCAACTGGTGAAAAGGCGACGCCAGCTCCGAAAGCAGTGGAGGAAGGCAAGTAAAGAGGAGAAGGAGGGCCTGAAGCCACTGTGGGAGGAGGTGAAGAAGAACCTTGCCAGCCTTCGGAGGGCAGAGCGCATCCGTAAACGCAGAAGGCGGAAGGAGAAGGAGAGGAGCAACTTCTTCAAAAACCCCTTCAAGCATGCGAGACAACTACTGGAGGATAAGAGAAACGGGAAGCTGGAGATAACACAGTCACAGCTGGAGAGTTTCATCAGGGAGCAGTACAGTGACCCAGCAAAGTCAATTCCGCTGGGATCACCAGGTTACGTTCCTCGTCCAGCCCTCCCATCCTTCCTGTTCAACGCTGATCTCCCCAAATTCAGTGAGGTAGCAGAAGTTGTACGGAAAGCGAGAGCAGCCTCAGCTCCAGGCCCCAATGGGATATCTTATAAGTTGTATAAGTATTGCCCAGGGGTCCAGAAACATCTGTGGAACCTCCTGAGAGTGGCCTGGAAGAAGCAAGTCATCCCTTTAGAGTGGCGACGAGCTGTTACAGTGTTTATCCCGAAAGAAGCGAACTCTACCACCATTAGCCAGTTCAGGAGTATTGCACTCCTGAATGTTGAAGGCAAGATCTTCTTCTCCATCTTGGCGAAGAGGTTGACCACCTACCTCACAAGCAATGGGTACATCGACACTAGCTGCCAGAAGGCAGGCGTGCCAGGGTTTCCAGGGTGCGTGGAACACTCGCCAGTCATATGGAAGCAGATCCAGAAAGCAAAAAGAGAGAGAGGTGACCTGCATGTGGTGTGGCTGGATCTTGCCAATGCATACGGGTCCGTCCCCCACCAACTTATCGAGTATGCCTTGGACTTCTTCTACATCCCTGTCTGCATTCGTGCCCTGGTAGCCAAGTACTTTGAGGAAATCAAGATGTGCTGCACCCATCGGGACTTCACAACAGGCTGGCAACAGCTGGAAGTAGGCATTGCCATGGGATGCTCGATCTCTCCCATCCTGTTTGTTGCAGCCTTTGAGGTTATCCTGATGGGGGCAAGGGCGATGGTCAGAGGCATGAAGCTACCATCAGGCCAAAGGCTACCACCAGTGAGAGGCTATATGGACGACATCACCACCATTCTCCAGACAGCAGCATGTACAACAAGACTACTGAAGAGGATTGACGAGCTTGTGGGGTGGGCGAGGATGAAGATCAAACCCGCCAAATCACGCAGCCTGTCCCTCAGGAAAGGGGTCAGAAGCGACAATACCATCTTTGTCGCAGGCGGTGAAGAAATCCCATTGCTTGCAAATCAACCCGTCCGTAGCCTGGGCCGTACTTACACAGCAGACCTCTCTGACAGGCAGATGGGGGAAACAGTGAGGAAGCAGCTTGCAGATGGCCTGGCCAGGATCAATCAGAGCCAGCTTCCCGGCAAGTATAAAGTATGGAGCTACCATTTCATACTGTACCCAAGGTTGATGTGGCCTCTGAAGATAAGTGAAGTCCCCTCCTCGGTGGCAAACAAGATGGATGGGCTGGCAAACTCATTCATCAGGAAGTGGCTGGGACTGCCAAGATGCCTATCAGATGTAGGCCTCTTTGGCAGGAACATGCTACAGCTGCCACTACGATCCATCGGCCTGGGTTACAAGCAGGAGAAGGCTCGGATGGTGCTGGAGCTGAGGGAATCCACTGACCAACTGGTGAGAGCAGCTGGCCCCAACATACAAACGGGGAGGAAGTGGAAAGCCCAGGAAGAGGTCAACATGGCAATCAGCAGGCTGAAACACCGTGAGATAGTCGGCAGAGTCCAGGAGGGTCGAGCAGGCCTTGGGAGGAGTGAGACCCCCCTCTTCTGGTCAAAGGCCTCCAAGGAAGAGCGGAAAGCCATGGTGGTGGCAGAAGTGACAAGGACCGAGCAGGAGCGCCTTAACATCAAGGCGGTGTCTCAGAGCCGGCAGGAAGGCTGGATGTCATGGGAAGGTGTCACAGACAGGCATTTGTCATGGTCTGATCTGTGGAAGATCCCCCAAGCTAGGCTCAGTTTCCTGATTAGATCCACCTATGACACCCTACCTTGTCCCAGAAACCTCCACCAGTGGTTCGGCACTGAAGAACTCTGCCCCCTTTGCAGTACCAGCAACGCAAGCCTCCAGCATATCCTGTCGGGCTGCAAGACAGCATTGTCCCAAGGCCGCTATAGGTGGAGACACGATCTGGTGTTGAGAAAGCTAGCAGAGGTGGTAGAGTCATGCAGACAAGATGCTAATAGGAGACCCTCCGTGCCAACGAGACGTCCCATCCTGTTTGCAAGGGCCGGAGAAAACATCAACCACCCTCACCGGAGAACAACATCTAGAGTCCTCTCACCTGGCAGCGAGTGGAGCATGAGGGTCGACTTGGGGAGGCAGCTCCAATTCCCCAGGGAGATCGTAGAAACGTCTCTCAGGCCAGACCTTATTATGTGGTCAGAGCCATGCAAGACCATCTTGTTGGTGGAGCTCACCGTCCCATGGGAGGAGGGAGTGGAGGCTGCCAACGAGTGGAAGCATGCCAAGTATGCAGACCTGGCAGAAGACTGCAGGGAGGCTGGCTGGAAAGCCATCACGTGTCCTGTCGAAGTGGGATGCAGGGGCTTCGTCGGGTCCTCAACGGTTCGCCTGCTCCGCGACATAGGGGGTGGGGATCAAATAACACCTAGGGCATCAGCAGGGGGTGGCAGGGAGAGATCCCTGCCATCGCTCCGCCACCAGGAGATGTACTGGGGTTAAAGGAGCGAAACATCCATGACTGGTGGTCCCCAACTGATGACCAGTTTATGCCCAGAGAGGTGCTCAGAGGGGCACACCTGCACAAAAGGCACTGGTGGAGGTGCGTCAGGCAGCAATGCCCAGCAGGTCGACCATCAGCCTGTATTTCTAAATTACATGATGTTTCGACTAATTAATCGCAAAATAAATTTGATTGTGAAAATACCCACAAAATATTTTTAAAGGTATTTTTGTGTTAAAGTAGAAAGTATCAACTAGACATCACAAATTGTAGCTTTAGAAATTTATTACACATAAACGTTCCCTCGTTCCCTGAAAGAGGGAAAGGAGACGTCACGTCGGTGACTGACAAATGGGATCTCGCCAGAGAGACCAATCCACTTCGAGTGTAACTAAACGAGCCACTGGGCATTGGCATGTGGCATTCACATCTGGCTGCCACACCCTGCAGCTGCGGGTATAAGAGGCAGCAGGTGCACCACATTAATTCATGCTTTCACTGAGGAGCCGAGCCAGTGACCCAGCAGCTCAGCGGTGGTACAGCGACTGTGGCGACGGGACGTGACGTCTCCGTTCCCTCTTTCAGCAAACAAGGGTTACATATGTAACCGAGACGTTCCCCTTCAGTCGGTCACTCTGAGTCACATTGGTGATCCCTACCAAAGCACCACAGGAGCTGCCCCCTCCAGTGCCCTGTGTAGGCTTCCTGGTCCTTCCTATAAGGCAGATGATAGGACCGGGCTCTACACAGAGAAGGTTGACATTTGTGACATTTACTCATGTGACGTAACCCTGCAGGGCCCTATTGCACATAGAAGTCTCTGAGATGGCTCAGGCTGCAGGGAAAACACAGCTCTAATAAGTGTACCGTGAAAATACACATATGGGATCCCAACAGGGTCACTCATATGGGTACTAGCCTCACACCAGATTTCAAGAATTTATTAGCTGAAGGCCTGGTGCCAGACACTCCGCCATGTCTGGCTGCCGGAGTGCTGGAGGACTCGACAGGATTTGCCCGGTCAGGGAACTTTCTGGAGAATTTAGGCGTTAAGTACGCCGCAAGCCGACTCTGAACTGGGCCTCTCAGTGCCACTACCCGTTTGAGGTGAGTACACAGGAGGAAACCGGTTCGACACGCAGGCTATAGAACATAGCGAAAATGTTAGGAGTCACCCAGCCTGCAGCTCTACAGATGTCTGCTAGCGAGACACCGCGAGCCAGTGCTCAGGACGATGCGACACCCCTAGTGGAGTGAGCACGCAGCCTGAGCGGGCAGGGCACACCTTGTGCTTCATAGGCCAAGGTGATGGCATCCACTATCCAGTGGGCCATCCTCTACCTGGAGACAGCCTTCTCCTTCTTCTGTTCTCCATAACAGACAAAGAGCTGTTCTGAGGTCCTGAAGCTCTGAGTTCTATCCACGTAGTGCTCATACAGGACAGAGCAAAGCTAGGGCTGGGTCTGCCTCCTCCAGGGGCAGCACTTGCAGGTTCACCACCTGGTCCCTGAAGGGAGTGGTAGGAACCTTGAGCACATAGCCGGGCCGGGGTCTCAGTGTTGCACTGGAGTCACCCGCCCAAACTCAAGGCACGAAAATGCCTGCAGGTCCCGCACCCTCTTGATCGAGGCCAATGCAATCAGGAGTAGGGTTTTCATAGAAAGAAACTTAAACTCGACTAACTGAAAAGGCTCAAAGGGGGCAGTTTGTAGGGCTCTTAGCACCAATGCCAAATCCCAAGAGGGTAGGGAGGGAGGCCTAGGAGGATTTAACCTCCTGGTCTCTCTAAGGAACCTGATGACCAGATCGTGCTTCCTCACCGACCTCTCCTCTATGGGGTCGTGGTGGGCGGAAATAGAAGTAACGTAAACCTTAAGGGTGGAGGGGGACATCCTACGCTCCAACCCTTGTTGCAGGAAGGAAAGCATGGCTCTGATCGAACATCTCCAGGGGTCCTCATGATGAGAGGAACACCATTTGATGAACAGATTCCACTTAAGAGCATAGGCCCGTCTAGTGGACGGTGCTCGTGCTGAAGCGATAGTGAGAGCTACTTCTTGGGGTAGGTCACCTAGAACCTCCGTGTCCAATCTAGGGACCACACGTGGAGTTTCCACAGGTCTGGACGCGGGTGCCAGAGGGTGCCCCGTCTCTGAGAAAGCAGATCCTTCCTCAGAGGAATCGGCCAGGGAGGGGCTGTCGCGAGGAGCATGAGTTCCGGGAACCAGGTCCTGTTGGGCCAATATGGAGCCACTAACAGGACCTGCTCCTCGTCCTCCCTGATCTTGCACAGTGTCTGTGCTAGTAGGCTCACTGGAGGGAACGCATATTTGCGCAGGTCCCAGGGCCAGCTGTGTGTCAGTGCATCTGTGCCGAGCGTTGCCTCGGTTAGGGAGTAGAACCACTGGCAGTGGGTGGTTTCTGGAGATGTAAACAGGTCTACCTGAGCAACTCCGAACCGCCTCCAAATCAGCTGAACCACCTGGGGATGGAGTCTCCACTCCCCTGGAAGTGCTGCCTGATTGAGCACTCCTGGGATGTGGATGGCACGAAGGGACCTCAGAAGCTTCTGACTCCAGAGGAGGAGGTGGCGGGCGAGTTGCGACATGCGACGGGAGCGTAAACCACCTTGCTGTTTGATATACGCAATGATCACAGTGTTGTACGTGCGGACTTGAATGTCCTTGCCCCGAAGGCGCCCTCTGAGGTGGCTCAGGGTCAGGCGTACTGCTAGCAACTCGAGGCAATTGATATGCCAATGCAGTTGCGGACCCGTCCAAACCCCTGACACTGCGTGCCCATTGTACGTGGCTCCTCAGCCGGTGGCCGAGGTGTCTGTGAATACCACAGCATGCCTGGATACCTGCTCCAGGGGAACTCCTGTCTGAAGGAACAAGGGATCCGTCCACGGGCTGAAGGTTCTGTGGCAGGCCGGTGTAATCTGAATCCGGTGAGTACTGTGTTTCCACACCTACCTTGGGACTCGGCCATAGAGTCAGTGCTGAAACGGTCTCATATGGAGCAGACCGAGGGGACCTACTGCCGCAGCTGCAGCCATATGCCCCAGGACCCTCTTAAAGGACTTCAGTGGGACCGCCGTCCTGCCTGATAAAATCTTGAGGCAGTTCAGCTCCATGCCGAGAAAAGAGATCCTCTGCATTAGCACGAGTTCGCTCTTTTCCCTGTTGACCCGAAGATTCAACTGGCTGAGGTGTCTGAGCAGCAGGTCCCTGTGTGCACACAACTGACCGCGAGACTGTGCGAGTATGAGCCAGTCGTCGAGATAGTTGAGAATACGCACTCCCCGTTCTCTCAAGGGAACAGGGCCGCCTCCACGACTTTGGTGAAGGCCCGAGGCGACAGGGACAGCCCGAAGGACTGATATGCCCGACCCTCAAACGTGAATCACAGGAATGGCCTGTGCCATGGGAGGATCGAGACATGAAAGTATGCACCCTTCAGGACGATCGCTGCAAACCAATCTTGGAGACGGACACACTCGAAAATGCGTTTTTTTGCGTAACGTCTTGAACGGCAGCTTGTAAAGTGCATGGTTCAAAACTCGCAGATCCAAGATCGGTCGTAACCCACCGCTTTTCTTGGGCACAACGAAGTAAGGGCTGTAAAACCCCAACCTCATATCGGCTGGAGGGACTGGCTCTATCGCATCCTTTGCCTGTGACGGCCGGCGACAGGGTCTGGGTGCGAAGTGTAACACTCACCTGATTCCTCCTCGTGCGGGAGGAAATGCAGGAACCCGGCTTGAGGCTTGTGACAGCCCAGCGTATGATGACATAAAGTGGGGACTCGAATGTTACTGCCCTTACCTGATTCCACGACTGGGCAGGAGGGGTGCTCTTGGGCAACCCACTGCTACCTGCTGGCAAGAGAGGAAGAGGGAAGTGATCCCGTGATGCACGGTTCACAACTCTCCTCCTCTTGAGACCCAGAGACCGAGGAAACCACTCTTTTATAGAAGTTCTGGGTACTGGGCCAGCGGCAGAACAGAAACGAAATGAAACGAAACAAAAGATTCTCCGCCCGGCCCTACTCCAGGGGAGGGAGTGGTGCGGTCACCATCTCCTGATGAGCAGTCTCCTCCATCTCTGGGTCACCCGTCTCAGGACTTCTTGCGCTTGTCGCCAGGTTTGGCGGGGGCCTGGACATGCTGGGCGTCCTGCCTGCGACCGGCTACATGATGCTGCCTGGTGGAAGGCTGCTGTGGCTGCGTGGGAGTGGGGGCGGCCACAGGGGAGCGCCCACGGCGACGAGCAGGCTGAGGGGCTGCAGTCAGGGTAGAAGCAGCAGGTTTCCTCCGGCACATGATATGTTTGATCGCCTCAGTCTGCTTTTGTGCTGCTGAGAACTGCTGGGCAAAGCTCTCAACAACGTCGCCGAAAAGGCCAGTCTGCAACATGGGAGCATTCAGGAACTGTACCTTCTCATGTTCCTTCATGTTGGCTAGACACAGCCAGAGATGGCACTCCTAGACCACTAACATGGACAACTCATGACCCAGAGACTGTGCAGTCACCTTCATTGCTCGAAGCGCGAGGTCCGTCGCAGCATGCAGTTCATATAGAATCGCCAGGTCGTGACCACTCTCGTGCAGGTCTTTCAGGGCTTTGGCCTGGTGGACCTTCAGTAACGCCATGGCGTGGAGGGCAGAAGCCGCCTCCCCACAAGCTCTATAAGCACTGCCAGTTAGACCTGACGAATACTTACAGGCCCGTGAGGGGAGAAACGGGTCACCCCGCAGACTGGTAGTGGCTGTTGGACACAGTTGCATGGACACAGACCGCTCCACCAAGGAGATGTCCGCATATCCCAAAGCAGCCCCACCATCGAGGGTGGTGAGAGCGGAGGAGCTACAAGACTTGTTTCGGGCAGTAAAAGGTGCCTTCCACGATCTTGTAAGGTCCTCATGCACTTCCGGGAAGAATGGTACTGCAGGGGATGCTGAGAACCAGCGCGACCCCCACCAAGAAACCACTCATCCAGCCTCGAAGGATCGGGACGCTGTGGAGGATTCCACACGAGCCCGACATTCTTGGTGGCCTGGGAAAGCATAACCGTCATCTCTGGATCTGACTCGGACAACGCTACCACACCCGAAGGTGGCAACGCACCTGGGTCGTCATCCCTGGAGAGAGATGGCTCACCCTCCGATGCAGCGATTGACATCTGGTCATCAGAGGGGGAGCCGAAGGATACATGCAGTATACTCTGTCCTGCAGAGGACCCAGCACGCTCCATCGGCAGCTCCACCGGCTGCGGAGCGCTTGAGGGGTAAGGAACTCCTTTTGGGGAAGCCCTCACCATAATCCTCAAATCACCTCTGACTCTACTGGACGCAGCTCCACCCCGGGTGCCGGGACAAACACTGGATCCTGGCAGAGGCAGAGGGACTCCACCATGTTTGACATAGCGGAGTCTTTTATGCAACTCTGAGATGGTCATGTCCCAACAGGAAGAACATGCACCATCCATGAAAGCTTCCTCAGCGTGCTGAATGCCCAGACATGCGAAGCAGCGATCGTGACCATCCTGAGGCGCCAGGAAATGACCACATCCAGAAATGCACAGGTGATAAGACATCTTTAAAAAAGACGCGATCACCCGTGTTACTCTTTTAGAGAAATTGCTCTTTTAGTGCTGAGGTATGCAGGGGAGCTGGCCGCACACAGTCCTGGATTGGATGTCTGCACAAAGACGATCTCTCGTGAGACCCCGACCACTGTTGCTGACTGCTGTAACACCCGCACTCGCTCGCAATCACTCGCTGGATAGGAGAGCAGTAGTGATGCACCACCGCTCGGCTCCGAAGCAAAAGGATGAATTAATGCGGTGCACTTGTTGCCTCTTATGCTCGCAGATGTGGGGTGTGGCAGCCAGCTGCGAATGCCGCATCCCAATGACCCATTGACTCGTTTAGTTACACTCGAAGTGAATTGGTCTCTCTGACGAGATCCCATTCGTCGGTCACCGACGTGACTCGGAGTGACCGACTGAAGGGGAACTATGGAATATAAAAGAAGAGAATTTGAGAAACATCTCGGTATTGTTTGTTCATACAATGAAAGTCATTGGTAACCAAAACAGCTTAGTTACCAAGAGTCTTCAAAATACCTTCTTTTATGTTCCACAAATGAAAGGTTTGAAACGACATTAGAGTGAGTAAATAATGACAGAATTAAATTTTTTTGTGTGAACTATCTCTTTAATGTTATTATTATTATTATTATTATTATTATTATTAGGCCTATTATTATTATTAATGTTATTAATTAAATATGCTTTAAATAAGAAACTAAATCTGCCAGGAGGTGGCGGTAAATGTCTTTCATTCGATTTATTCAAACGGCTGATTCATTCAGGAATGAATTAAATGACTCTGAATGGGCTACTGAATCATTGGTTCACACGATTCGTTCAAAACGTGGATTTATTCAGAAACTAAACACTGCTGTGTTGCTCGGAGACACACAACAATTATGCTATTGCTTTAAAGATTATTATTTTCTCTGCAAAATTGAGCAAAAACACATAATATTGTGTTTAAAATATAACAAAATATCAACTTCTTATTTACGGAACTGTTGTATAAAATCACATTTAAACTCCTTATATTCGGGACAAACAGCAGTTGTGTGATATTGCTCTCGCTGCTCCTGTGATATCGCTTATTGTATGATATAAATATGAGACAAAAACACATTCAGGGGCATTTTTGCACCAATATCTTGAATTTTAGGGCATAACTGAATTTATGGAGTTGTTTCCCTGCATCATATTTGTCAACAGTCAACTGTATGAAATGTAATATGATGTACAGATTTGGGGGCAGGGCCAGTCCGCTAACTGCGTTAAAATATTAATTAATTAAGTTAACGCGTAAAACTGACAGCCCTAATATATATATATATACACAGTGGGGCAAAAAAGTATTTAGTCATCCACCAATTGTGCAAGTTCTCCCACTTAAAAAAGATGAGAGAGGCCTGTAATTTTCATCATAGGTATACCTCAACTATGAGAGACAAAATGAGAAAAAAAAAAATCCAGAAAATCACATTGTAGGATTTTTAAATAATTAATTGGTAAATTCCTCTGTAAAATAAGTATTTGGTCACCTACAAACAAGCAAGATTTCTGGCTCTCACAGACCTGTAACTTCTTCTTTAAGAGGCTCCTCTGTCCTCCATTCGTTACCTGTATTAATGGGATCTGTTTGAACTGTTTGATCAGTATAAAAGACACCTGTCCACAACCTCAAACAGTCCAACTCCAAACTCCACCATGGCCAAGACCAAAGAGCTGTCAAAGGACACCAGAAACAAAATTGTAGACCTGCACCAGGCTGGGAAGACTGAATCTGCAATATGTAAGCAGCTTGGTGTGAAGAAATCAACTGTGGGAGCAATTATTAGAAAATGGAAGACATACAAGACCACTGATAATCTCTCTCGATCTGGGGCTCCACGCAAGATCTCACCCCGTGGGGTCAAAATGATCACAAGAACTGTGTGCAAAAATCCCAGAACCACACGGGGGGACCTAGTGAATGACCTGGAGAGAGCTGGGATCAAAGTAACAAAGGCTACCATCAGTAACACACTGCGCCGCCAGGGACTCAAATCCTGCAGTGCCAGACGTGTCCCCCTGCTTAAGTCAGTACATGTCCGGGCCCGACTGAAGTTTGCTAGAGAGCATTTGGATGATCCAGAAGAGGACTGGGAGAATGATGAAACCAAAATAGAACTTTTTGGTAAAAACTTAACTTGTCGTGTTTGGAGGAGAAAGAATGCTGAGTTGCATCCAAAGAACACCATACCTACTGTGAAGCATGGGGGTGGAAACATCATGCTTTGGGGCTGTTTTTCTGCAAAGGGACCAGGACGACTGATCCGTGTAAACGAAAGAATGAATGGGGCCATGTATCGTGGGATTTTGAGTGAAAACCTCCTTCCATCAGCAAGGGCATTGAAGATGAAACGTGGCTGGGTCTTTCAGCATGAAAATGATCCCAAACACACCGCCCGGGCAACGAAGGAGTGGCTTCGTAAGAAGCATTTCAAGGTCCTGGAGTGCCCTAGCCAGTCTCCAGATCTCAACCCCATCGAAAATCTTTGGAGGGAGTTGAAAATCCGTGTTGCCCAGCGACAGCCCCAAAACATTACTGATCTAGAGGAGATCTGCATGGAGGAATGGGCCAAAATACCAGCAACAGTGTGTAAAAACCTTGTGAAGACTTACAGAAAACGTTTGACCTCTGTCATTGCCAACAAAGGGTATATAACAAAGTATTGACATGAAATTTTGTTATTGACCAAATACTTATTTTCCACCATAATTTGCAAATAAATTCTTTAAAAATCCTACAATGTGATTTTCTGGATTTTTTTTCTAATTTTGTCTCTCATAGTTGAGGTATACCTATGATGAAAATTACAGGCCTCTCTCATCTTTTTAAGTGGGAGAACTTGCACAATTGGTGGCTGACTAAATACTTTTTTGCCCCACTGTATATATATATACTGGGAAAACCCAATTACTTTTCAGAAGAAGCTCTCGAATATATTTTCTGAAAATCCACCCACCTATTCCACAAATGCAACCACTGAGCAGTAAGAATTATTCACACATTCACTATTGACTGCTCTACATAACAGTCATAATTAAATATGGCACTAATGTTTAATGCACTTAGAGTCTGACATAAATGGGTAACTACAGAATGGCAGAATCAGTTTCCAACCTGTTAACCTATACAACTAGGGTACAACCTTACTCCCACATTCTACAGTACAGTGTCCTCCAGTATGGACAGGTCACAAACTCATTTTAGTCATTTGAGTGTAATTTGTCAGAGACTATGTAAAAATGGCTGCATTATTGATCATTAAAGAGCATCATGTCCAAATTGCAGACAGGTTATCAGGTTTCACCTCTCACTTCTTAAGTTAGTGAATGTGCTTCAGGCTGGTGGCCTCATGGGAGGAAGGCTCATGAACCTTTTGTTGCATTTGAACATTTTTCAGGGTTTGTTGTCCCCGCACCCTCCAGGAAACCATCAGCGAGAAGCAGTAAATCAATAGGATCGCCACAAGGGCAAATGACAACCTGTTTAGTTTAGCTGCCTGCTTCATTTCACAACATGTGGTCTGCTCCTCTAAACTAAAACTTGATTCAGTGGGCAAAAATATTTTCCTGCAGTAAATCAGATTTGGTTGTGGGGGGTCTAGACTGGTTATGAGACGACTGCTGACCCTTCTATACAGGCAAGCACATGTCTACCTCATCATCACAGAATAGAAAAATGAAAGCATGTCTTACAATCAATCAATCAATAAATGCTATTAATTATGGGAAAAAAAATAAAGTGTTAGCATACATTGCATGCAGTTGCTGACGAACATGATGCAGGGCTATGGAAGGTTGAAGGGGCCAAAAGTATTTTAAAGGAACGCATGAATTTTAAATATGTCAACACACACATTTTGTCTCTGTTAACGTGCCAATTTTGAATGTGTTTGTTTTGTGTGTGTAGACATACATATGTGTCATGCACATTCTGGTTAAGACATCAGTTTTTGCCATATTTCTTTAGTACATGTAAAGACACCATGTTACCATGTTTAGATGAAAAATTTGCAAATGTCTCTCAACACATGCACATTCTGGCCATGTTCAAGGCCTGAGGGGGAAAAAAAAAAAAAAAAGTTGATCTAAACAACTAAATAGCACATGACAAATCATGACATAAGATTGACATCACACACAACGTACTGATGCATCATCCATCATGAACAAATATAACTGATGTTTGCATTAGAGGCTGACATTTTTTCGGGAATCCCGCAGGATAGGAAACAAAATCACTACGGATCACGTGATTGGGACGGGGCAGGAAAAAATGTCAGCGGGAGTGGGCTGGACCGGGAATAGTAATAAAACTATGATATCCAACTTTATACACAAATATACCTTTTATATAAATAAACTATAAACTGTATATTTTAATTTTGAACTCAATTCTAGTTGCTCTGTCTCTTTATGCTCTCCTCCTGTTTGCTTTGGTGTGGCTGGTTAAGTGAATGACGCAGTCCATGAAACACAGATTGTTAACAGCTGGTCTATGTGGTAATGCAGTACTCGGGCAGGACATCCAAACTCTCACCTCTCATTCATCGACCTCAAATATGGCTTTTCATCTGAAAAATGTATATAGTAGAAACTTTACATGGCTGCTTAATCTAATGTTAACTTAGAGAAATGTGCGCTATTGAAGTGTATGTGTGGAGTATGGAGCTGAACAGTAGCGCTCGCTGCAGGACAGGCACCGGGGCGCTCACTTACTCCTAAAATTCAGTAAAATCAGTCATTTTTGGTCTTTCAGATAAAAGTAGCCTAATACATCTTTCGAATTTGTAAAGACTCTACGTTTATTTGTGTGCACTCAGAATAACAACGAAATGTTGCACTTCTGTAAAGTAATTAAAGCAAACAGGATGCGCTTTCTGCCGTCTAGGTCTCTGTGAACTTGAGCGAGAAACTTTGAAACTCCGTCTATGAAAAATATATCTATAGAGAGTGAAATGTCTACTTTCAAATGAAAAAAAAAAAAAAAATCAAATAGAAAACGTGTGTGTTAGCATGGATGATTTACATGAAATTTTACGTGTGTGCAATATTTGGATTTTTATGGGAATGGGAGTCATTCTTCCGGGATTGGAAAGGGATGGGATTTCCCCCCCAGTTTTTTCGTGGGATTGGGACGGGACGGGATTTTTTTTTTTTTTTTTTTTGTGGGAGTGAGAGGTTTTAAAAGGACGGACGGGAGAGGTTTTAAAATCCACTCCAGTGTCACCCTCTAGTTTGCATACGTGCATAACAATATGCATGTGCCATTACAACAACCTTCATGAATAAATCTGACATCTAATGTGTTGTATTCGTATATACCAATGTACCACCACATAACATGTAGTGTCAAATAGAGCAACTTCATTGGCTGCTGTGCGTGTTAACGCTGACAAACAGTGTGTGTTGACATGGACAAATTTCACAGGTTCCGTTTACATACTTTTGGCCCCATCTGCCTTCCATACAGGATGATAACCGACTACGTGATATAGCCAGTGAGCATGCAGTTATATGCCCCTACAATTTAAGGTATGATGACAAAAACCCTGTATGGTTGTGTCTTATGTTTTATCATATAATATAGTTTAGCAATATCATAGTAAGAGCGCTGTTTTTTTTTCTTTCCCTAATATCTCCACAATTGCAAATGTAAACTGTTCAACAAATGAGAAGCTAATATTGTTTTTATAAACAGTATTCTTAGTATTCTTTTTGCTAAATTGTCTGTTTTTGCTCCATGTTTACGAATGAATCAAGTGAGCCAATGATTCAGTGATCCATTCATAAAGACAGTCGCTGTGTCCAAAATCGAATACTTCCCTACTATATAGTATGCAAAAAAACAGTACACTAAATAAGTAGTGTGTTCAAATTCATAGTATTTGAAAAACAGTAAGTGAAAAGTACTCAGATGACCTACAGTACTAATTCCGCTCAGATTCTAAAATGCGCAATGGAAACATCACATGATAGTAACAACATAGTGGATGTAGTATGTGTGAAGATGTGTCCCAATTTGCGTACTTACGCACTGATCTGTGCCGTTCAGTATAGTGTATAATGTAGTATAGCTGTGTGTTCACACTGAAAATTCTAAAAAAGAAAAAGTGCAGTTTAAATACCCAGATGATGCACTTAATTAACTAAAAAAAAAAAAAAAAAAAAAAAAAAAAAAAAACTAAAAAAAAAAACAAAGTGAGGAATCTTGGACACTCAACTGTCAGAGCTTTAATCACATGACAGAGCGGGAGGGGCTATCAGACTTCATGCTGAATGACAAAATAACCTTATAAAATTCCCTACACTACACAGCTGAGTACATAGTGCATAAGTACATAGTGTATAGTCCGTAGTTTGGGACATAATTAGAATTTTCATACTATCCATATTCACAACATATACAGTGTATTTTTTATTTTTTTATTTATTTTTTTTAATGGTCGTGAAGTTTGTTCAAATACAAATATTGTAATTAGACAGTAGGCCCTATGTGATTTCAGACACACTGAGTCAAAAATATATTCTGTATGGATCATATTTCCATACAGGTAATTTCTCTGAAAAGGGCAACTATTGTAACAGTTTATCAAATGCTTTTTGAATCTGATGATAAATTAATTGATAAGCATTAACTTAGAAAGAGTAAGTCCTAGATTATGGGAATTATTTAAATGGCTCTTGAAGAGAGCGGATAAGTGCTCTTCCTCAGAAATCCTCTTTGAAATCTTCAAACTAGAATCACTATAAACATGAGGGGGAATTCATAATATTCTTCTCTTTTGAGCTGCAGTCATAGACTGCATGCTAAGCATTCTAAGACATAAATGACTTTCAAACATGTATCTTTTTTATGAGCAGCAAAGTCAATCTGGACATAAAAAAAAAGAATTATAAGAAAGAACAAAATATCCAACTGCGATATGAATTCTGCATACACAGAGAAACTCAATTATGCACACATTATTTATCTGATCGACTGGTTCTGTGACGGCAAAGTTCAATTTCCTTTTCCTTACGTACACTTCATAGTTTTTATTTTTCTTTCTTTTTTTTTTTTTTTCATTCTGCGATCTGTAAGCTTTGCAATTAACAATACTCTCACAGGACATGTACAGTATGTCTCCAGCAGTGTGACTGAATGTAATACATTTCGATGGGTTTGTGGTAACATTCGTCTTTTGTGTTATACCTGAATAATTGTGGGTTTGTAATATCACAAAGGTAAGTAAATAATGACAGAACAGTCATTTTGGTTGAACTGTTCCTTTAACTACTGTGGCTAGACAGAAGTGTCCAAATTTCAGTGTGCTCTGGTAACTCTTAACCACTGGCAATTTACCGCTAGCCTTGCTTCAAGGGCCTTCATCTTATCACTTCCCTGCCGATGTATTGACCTGGCACATAAATAGTGCCACCCACTCAGCCTTACCTTTAATGACCACATGCCAGTGAGTGCACAAAGTAGGCTACTGAAAATAAGACTGCAAATTGAACTTTGCATCTGATGTTGTGAGCAAGTCATTCTGGGTGTCTCTATGTTTCAACTCCTTATGAGGTTGTTAGCACAGAAAGAAACTTGTATTCTATCTATTAAAGATGGAAATATATAAGACAACATAATTGCATTGCCTCCTCTGTATGCCACTTGCAATTACGTGAATATTAAGCAAAATGTGTTGAATTTAAAATAAGAGCTTGATTCAAAACACTCCAACTTTAGCTAATTCAATGACAAAACACCATGGGTTATTGAAAATATGGACTTATTTTGTAAGAATTATGACAGGAAATGTTTTGCTGAAGGACGGTTGCATTGATAAAAATATTTTAGGTCTAAATTTGTTTACTTCGGTAGAGGATGCAATAGTGTTACCAAGGCTACGCTTATGAACTGTAAAAGAGTAGTACATTGTCAAATTACTTTTAAGAGCTCACCGATGGCTGAACAATTGCTCTCAAAAACCTCCAGACTATTCAATCTCACAGACCCGTTGCTGGCATGAGATAAGATGAAGAATCCATGCGGCTGTGGCTAATCTCGAGTTTCCACCCGTTCTGCGGAGTATAGGATTTCAATGCTGCCATTTTCTCCATGCGTCAGGTATGATGTGGAAGTTCTTGTGTGGAAAAGGTCATTTTTTTACTTATTTACGTCTAAATATTAAGTCACATCAGCATATGATTAGAAGATTCATTTTTTATTCTCTTACAGGGATAGTTCACCCAAAAAACCTGCATCACACAACAGAGTAGAACTCATTTTGGTTTTCACGTCAAGTAAGCATGTTTGAGGAAAACATTTTTGAGCTTTCTATAATTATGTGCACTGATTAATGCTTATAAATGAGAAAAGGCCTAAATTAAATTTGTTTATCATTTAAAGCAATCATATCTCTTCAGAAGTTTCATATGAATTTATTTTATGATGTCTTTATGAACGTTTTAAAGCTTCAAAGGTTTGGTGAATCTTTCTTTTAAATGGAGGGACATAAATCTCTCCGGTTTAATTAAAAATATCTTTATTTGTGTCTCGAAGATGAGCAAAAGTTTTTTTGCTTTTGTTTTTTTTCTTTTTTTTTTTTTTTTTTTTTGGATATTTTGTAAGCACAAATGCATTTTTTTTTATATTGACCAATTCAGTTCAAAAAGTAAATTCCATGTTGCTGTACTGACACCACATTTATGGGCAGTCAAGCATACTGTGTGTTTGAATTTCCTTGGTTTCCAATAAATAGTACATAGAATTCTGATGAGATGATGTTTACCCCCTTTGCTTCACATTTTTACAAACTGCCTTTGACGTCAAATCTCGGGATAGTTCCTGTTCCTGTTTTAAACATAATCTGGCCATAATAAAGGTCTCCTTGAGTTTGTTTTGGTGGTTCAAAACAACATTCTAGCACAAACTTTCAAGAAAACTCTGTACTGTATCTATAAAACACCATCTAACTGTGATTGGTCTTAAATGATGACCTGGGACTCCACCTATGCAAACATCTTTTGTTCACTCACATTGGATTCCCACATACTGTGTTAGCAGGGCATGAGCGTGGCATTTTCATTTTAGTGATTGGAATGTTTCTGGGACTCACTGTGTTCTGTAATCTGTTAATATCAGGGTTAAGATGAAAATGTGTTGCTCATGTCCTGCTCACGCAGTATTTGTGAATACAGTGTCACATACTTAAAGTGCCCCTATTATGGGTTATGAAAGGTTCATATTTTGTTTTTGGGACTCCCCAACAATAGGTTGACATGCATGCAAGGTCAAAAAATACTTTCATTGTCTTATAATATGCATTTATTTTTACCTTATTTGCTCAACGACTCCCAAACGATTCATTTAACAATTCATTTTTCCAGACCCCTCCTTTGCGTGACGCTAATCTGCGGTGATTGGTCGATTGGTCTTATTTTCATTTCATCGTGCCTGTAATACCTGAGAGAAAAAAAAGTGTTTGTGAGCGCAGTGCTGCTTTGTGTACAGCAGTACCGGGGAAACGGCTATTTTTACCACTCCAAAAGTGGCATCTAGTGGCAAAGAATGAATTTGCATTTTCATTCAGACCAACACGAAAAGACCAACAAGTGGGCGGAGAATATGCTAATGTTTCATGTTGACGTCAACATGAAACGGCTTGGGACTCGTTTTAAAAACGACTCATTTCAAGGATTCAGAGTCGACTCTTTCTTTTGAGAGACAATAACTTTATACACGATGCACTTTCAGATTTAAAACTTTGCAGGATGTTTTCATTCACTGAGCTGTGTTACACACTGCATGAAAAGTAATTTTCAAAAATCCATAATAGGGGCACTTTAAATCCATAAAATCAGTGTTATTTTAGTATTAATAAGTTTAGTGTTTATTTATTTTCATTTTAAATTTTATTTAAGTTTAATTTCAATGAACACAGACACACACGCACATACACATATGGTCTGTCTAAATACTCGATTCTGATTGGCTGGCAGGTATGCATTAAAACCGTTTAATGCACAAGTAGTTCCAAGCCAGTTTAATCACTGTTCTATATTAATGTACTGCTTTAATTGATGAACACACAAATCCACACACATCACTCACACACGCACATACAGAAAGAGAGAGAGGTTGGAGATCATAGATTGCGCTGCGCGCACACAGAAACTTCTTGTCAACGCCCATGACTTTCATTTATGAAATAATCTAGATACTAGTTTGCTACATTATATTCCTCAGCAACGAGGTGGTAAAATCGCTGTTTGTAGAAAGACGGTCCTTGGTTCTTGGCCTCCACATTGTGCATTAAAATTGTTTAATGCACAGTTAGCCTTATCCCTAGCTGTGCATTATCCCTTACATGTATATCTGAAGGTTATGGGAATCGGCCCATAAAAGCTTTAAATGTTAACATCCCCTTAACAGAAAGTATACTTCAAGTTTATTTTTATTAAGTATACTTAAGTAAAGTCCAAGTATATTTTTAAGTGTACTTTATGTAGTAGGGGAGCGCGGGGCACAAAGTAACGTGGGGTTAGTTGTAACACACGTGGTTTAAATATTTCCACACATGCTAGCATAACCAAATTTACAGTATTTACTAGTTACCATATCAACATTTATATAGAGAAAAAAACTGCACCAAAATTCTAAAGTCTTTTGAAGATATCGCTGAACATTTATTTTACCATAGTAAAATTATATTTCTGGCTTAAGTAAATTTTTCATCTCAGCTTTTATTACTAATTTAAAATGAGACAAATCTGCTATTATTTTAATCTCCAATCTGTTATTTATCAGTTTAGATAGTTTTTTTAATGCTTCGATAACTAGCAGAAGACACTAACCGGTTTTAAATTCCAGTTGCGCAGATGGGGTAAGTTGTAACACTGCGTTACAATGTGCTCTGCCATGCTATCCTATGACATTAGCGATGTAATTCACACTATTTACTTTAATACATTTTAATGAGAAACGACGAGAAACAGGTGAATAAAGACTGACAATCAATGTTTAACGTTCAGAAATTATTATTTCAAGACATGTAAAGCATTTTGGCTCGTTTATGTGGGCCGTCCCAGGCATGGTTGCAATATGTTCATTGTCAAACTCAAAAATCAGATTACTTTTAATTCTTTAAAAAAACAACAATTAATTTATTTAAAATAAATAATTATTTTATTTTATTGACACAATATTTTAGTTTGTCTTGTATATTTTTTTTCATAAGATCAGATAACATGTTAAGCTGTTATATGGTCATGTTACAATGTGCCCTCAGATGTTACAATGTACATTGTCACATTTCACTTCCAATTTTGAGGGTAAATAAAGAAAAATGTATGCACTGTAATTATGAAACAAAGTGACATATTTGTACTAGACAAGTGTGAAATTACTGTGGATAATATATATATATATATATATATATATACAAATATATATGTATATATATATATATATACACAAATATATATGTATGTATATATATATATATATATATATATATATATATATATATATATATATATATATATATATATATATATACTCTGAACCCCATGTGGATTTACACAATTTGAGAAAGTCAAAAAGTGTTACTTTGTGCCCCGCTCTCCCCTAAGTATACAAATATCAGTGTACTAGTAGTATACTTGTAAGTGTACTATTTCAATACTCCTTGGGACTAAATTGGCCCACTTTCTAGTATATAAAAGTATCATTTTAAGTATAATTTAAGTATAACAGTAGTAAACTTTGAGTACACAACTAGTTTACATCTATGTTTTAGTTTTTACTGCAACTATACTAAAAGTGAACTTATAGGTATACTGATAGTTTACTAATTAAATACTTGTAGCATTTTTAGTACACTTTGAAGTATAGTCTCACTAAACTACTAGTTTAGTAGTTGTATGCTGCAAGTATACTCGTAAGTTTTCTTTAAGTGAATTTTACATCATACTTTAAGTATACTGCTGTGTCACTATTTACATATTAATTTGTGTATATTTTATTATATGAATATCGGAACATACCATATCAAAAGAAAGAACATGATATCTGCTTGTAAACAAAAACATTTTATTCTAGCTTCATGCATTCTTTTTTACGAACACTTGAATGTGAGAAAGTTTCTTTAAAAAAATAAAATAAAAATAAATAAATAAATAAATAAATAAACATTTTGAACAAAAAGCTGAAAAAAATATGAAATGGACTATGAAATGGATTCAGAATGATAATCAAAATGTAGATGGAGTCGATCAACACCCCAAAGCATGACAATCATTATTACCTCTTCATTGGTCAAAATTTTATTCCATAACATTACACAGTTTCGATGCTTTTTTATGTTTGATGATCATGTTGGATTACATGTTGAAGCATCTGTTGTTTCGGTTTCTTCTTCGCTTGTATTTTGGAAATTCTGTACAGAAGATGTGTAATAGCGCCCCCTAACGTATAACAATGAAAAAATGGATTTTCGGAGCACAAGTATAGCTTAAATATATTTAGACATTTTCTAAGTATAAGTTAAGTATACTTAAATGTCATTTTAAGTATATTTCTGAGAAGTACACAAAGCAAATTTCTGAGAAGTATATAAAAAGTAGACTGAACGTATACTTTCCTATTTTTAGTTTAAAATAAGTATACTAATAGCTTACTTGAATAAACTTCTTTTTCGTAAGGGTCAGCATTAGCCTAGGAAAATTATGCCGATATGCCTTGCTGTTAGTTATTAGAGAATAACTCACATGTGCTCAGGGTGTGCTAGCGATAAAATCATGTCAGCTTTGTGGTAATTCTTGAAGCCAACTTTTGCCTTCTTACTATTTTGGATCGCCGCATTAAGGCTACATTTACACTAGTGCATTTTTATTTTAAAATGTATAACTTTTAACGATGGTTATGCCTGTCGTTTACACTACTCCGGCGTTTTCGACCCTTGAAAACGGAGACTTTCAAAAACGCTGCAGACCCCGTTTTAGTTTGAAAACTAAATGGTTGCATTTCAGTGTAAATGGACCAAAACGGAGACTTTTGAAAATGGTGGCGTGGCTGCCCACATTCGCTCTGTGTGTTCTTGTTGACCGTGTAAAAAATAACATCATGCTCATTATGAATGGTCATGTGACATGCGTTTTTCTGAAGCACAGTGAAATTTGAGAATGCAGTTACAGAATGACATGTCCGGTGTGTGATAGAGTAAACTGTCACTAGCGCGTGCAGCAGCAACAGCCTCCCCTGGGTCCTAATGGTTGTCCGGTAAGGCTGGTCACACACTAGGTGATTTTAAGGCCGATTTGCACCCCCAAATGATCGGGGGGTGCGGCCCGATTCGAGGCTTGCCGCAAATTTTATTTTTTTTTGTCACTAGTGTCACTGTGAAATGGTTCCTACAATCAACAAGTGTGTGGTCTCGCGGTCTGGTCGAATTGTCTAGTGTGCGCGTTCAGAGGATTATAAGGCTAAAAATCGGTTGAAACTGTCTTCATGTCTGTGGATTTAAAATCAGTTAAGATTTGAAAATCATCGTGTGTGGCCAGCCGGTGTTTGTTTTATTTAGGGGTGCTGTAGGCCTACTTGTAATAAAATGAAAGTAAAATACACAAATATCAACAGATTATGAAAACTTAAATACGAGGATCTCTAAATGATTTTTAGAATTTTTACTTTTTTTTTTTTTTTTGCTTTATACCATCTACAAATGTTAAATCTACAAACAAAATGTTAAGGTTACTGCTGCATCTGTCTGGAATTTCTACTTGTTTGAAAAAACAAACAAACAAACAAAAAAAAACCCATTGATTTATTTTTAGTTATTTTCAAAGCTTTCAATACTCTCTATAAAAAGTTGTTTATCATTGTTAAATATACTCTATAAAAATGTTTTTATTATTGTTTATTTAGTTCTAACAAGTAAGTTTTTGCTCAAAACTAACCAAAATTATTATTATTTATTTATTTTTATTTTTATAATCTCTGCACTTATATCAGATATCGGCAAAAATCTAATAATATAATACAATAAAACAAAAAATCTAATATAATAACTTATATATGTATATAACTCCTAATATAATAACTCCTACAATTATATAAAAATCATCATCAAAAATGGTTTTCCTAAACAGCATTGTTATCTTTTTTCAGCATATTTTCATGAGAAAACAAGAAAATTACTGCATAGGAAACAAGTTTTGTACTCCTGCTTTATCCCCTTTGAGACCCCAATACATGCAATGTAACATTTGTTTATCAGTTCTCAAAAGATTAGGACAAGTCATTACATATCAACCTGATACATCGATATATTGCTATTTTACTCACCATTTGAGGATCTGCACTCCTCTGCTCGTGAGAATTAACGTATTAGAGAGGTTTTCTGAGAGATAATGGTGCGAATGCTCCATGTAGATTCTGATTCATTAATCTAACCTGAAATTGAGCATTGATTTTTCATCAGCTAAACCTCATTACAATGCTGCTCACATTGATAAGCTGTGCTTAAAAAGGAGCGGCAACAATAGTCTGTTTGTGTGCTGTGTTTGTGTGAAAAGCTATAAGAAAAGACATCTGAAAAGGAAAGCACTCAGTACAAAGCAGAAAATAGTGATTCCATCTGTTTCCTATTCATTCCTTAAAGACCCTTTTCAAAAGGAACATCAAGACTATGAGATTGTCATCTTGTTTTATATCTCCTAACGTGACGCTGGTGACGTTACATCCGAGCAGTCTCCAAAACAACACTGTCTCTGCCTGAAATATGTGCAGAAAGAACAATGCCGCATTAGTTGTTCTGGAAAATAAGGAATAAATCACTGAAACAGCTCCTCATAAATAGCTGTAATTGTTTAACTGACCTCAGAACCATTTTCTCTCATTACGGGTAAAAAGGGGGAAAATGAAACAGTGTGCTTTTAACACAGGCACTGCAACTGGTACAGTTGCAAATGAGTTTGGTTGCCAGGGCAACATAGTGCCAAAAATCAGGCTTGATTATGCTGCCATCATTGACCCAGCACACACTGCACATGCACGTGTGCACACACAAAACACACACACCCCCAAACTCCATTCCACCCTTTGTCTCCCTCTGTAATTAACAAGGTCAAAACTGTGTTGCCAGTGTTGTTGCAACCCGTTCACCGAAAAAACCTCTCTTATTTTATTCCTTTATTCCTTTCTTCTTATTTCCTTTCTTATTGCACAGACTAACGTTGACAGAAGTGAGTATCTCTCGTTCAGCTGAGCCTGTTTAAACACTGAATCTGAGCTCAAAGAGAGTGTGAGTGTGTGTTTGTGTGAGATGCTGTGACTGAAGCATTATTCCAACTAACTTCAAAGCTGCAGTGTGTAATTTTTGGAGCACCAAACTTAACTGCAACCTGATCGTTCGTGCCAAGAAGGTGTAATGTATGGTGGCCGAGAGAGCTCAATGCGCTGCAAATAGAAAAACACCTGCAAATTAAGAAAACAACTTCATCAATTTGACAACACATGCACTACAGATGCTCACAACACAACCAAACAAAGAAATGCCTGCAAATAAAATTCTTTATTTGGTTGTGTTGTGAGCATTTGCAGCACCTGCTATCAAACTGATGAAGATGTTTACTTGATTTGCTGGTACTTTTTCTATTTGCATGTGTTTTCTGAAGTTTCAGCGCGTTGAGCTCTCTCGGCCACTGTACTAATGTACCTGGAGAAGGCTATCTGTTGGCACTCCCAGTCATCTCAATGGTAGTTGCTCGGCTGGTGCATGCAGCCCTGGAGTAACATGGATGCTGCCAACTTTGCTTTATGGGTAATCAACATTTTTTGAGCTACAGAAACTTCAGCTAGATTACATAAGACAATGTTCAGAGAGCAATACAAAATCACAAATCTGTCAAAAAATGTCAAGAAATCATTAAGTGAAAAGGGAAAAACTATATATTGCATTTGATACAGATGTAGGTTTGTATCGTAGTGCAGGGCTGGCAAACTTCAGTCCTGGAGGGCCACTGTCCTGCAGAGTTTAACTCCAACCATAATTAAACACACCTGCCTGTAGCTTTTTAGTGATCTTAAAATACATTCATTACCTTGTTCTGATGTGTTTGATTAGGGTTGGAGTTAACTCTGCAGGACAGTGGCCATCCAGAAACGAAGTTTCCCAGCCCTGATGTAGTGTGTCGTGTCATATCATGTACTTCATGGAATGAGATTTTACTTTGTGTTAAACTTCAAGAAGCACTTCTTCTCTGCTGCGAAACAGAGGTGCACATTGCACTTTTTGCACATCACTTTGGGTGTTCCTGTGCACCCAGGACCCTTGCATCTTCCTTTTTTGTCACACATTATTTGCCCATATGTATTGTCAATGGGAAATCCTGGTTAGGGATGGGAGCTGTGGACACCTGCTTCTTTACCCCTTATTGCATAACGTTGTGTATATATATATATATATATATATATATATATATATATATTTGTTTTTTATGTACAGTTCATTTCATTTTAAATAAGATTACTAAAGCAAATAATCTTGCCTTCTTCTCACACCATGTGCTCCTGTGACCATGTGTTGGAACAGGACGTCCCGCCTTCAAGTGGTGCTTGATAGTGACTCCCACACCTTATTGGACTGTTCTTTGATACTTTTCAAACATTTTAATTGGTTGCAATCATTTAAAAAAAAATGTACTGAACATGGGGCATAAGAAAAACTTTCCATTGCCTGAGGGCAACGCTATGCAGTAGAGGGTTAAAGTTGTAGCAGAAGTAGCTACAAATCTTTTCTTCTGTATTGTGACGTACATCGGAGTGAAAAAAATTATTAAAAAAGGGGCTTGGCTTTTATGTTGTTCTGGGTTGTCAGTTAGATGGAGGCAGTTCTGAACATGAGCTTGCAGTTGATTGCAAGAACGTGACCGGGTTTAAACAGACTAAATATTTGGAGAAGTTCAGCATATGTCACCAGAGTCTATCATTTCACCGGAATACCGAATTTAACAATTTGGTTAAATAAAAAAAAATAAATAAATAAATAATAATAAAAAAAAAAATATATATATATATATATGCATAACATACTTTTTTTAGCACTTAAATAATAATAACAATGTTTTCTAGTATTTCTAGTCATAAGAGCAACATTTTGTGAGTAAGTTTTAGGAAGTGATTGTTGTCAGTCATGAAGGGCTTGCCATCAGAAAAAAAAACCAAAAAAAAAAAAAAAAAACCGAGCAACATTTGAGATTTATGTGTATCTGAGAAAAAAAAAAAGTATCCACCAAAGTGTATGATTTTTAATGCACATTTTCAAAATTTTATTCACATCTTGTTTTTTCCATTCTGCATGTTTAAGGATTATTCCCAAATTCACCAAAACTGCATGGATGAGAACCCAGTTATATGAAAAATTATTTTTACCTAGCTGCTAAACCTTGATCCCTTGGTTTGAGTGGCTTTACTACATTAATATGTTGACTATGTATCTACATTGGCTCAACCAGTGGTATAGTTTTGAGCCAGGAGTACCTGTTTGCCTAATAATGGCAGACAAGAAGTGTATGAAACTAATTTGAATTCCGCAAGTGTGCATATCATATGCTGCAGCTGTAAATGTCGAAAATAGAAGGAAATAGCAGTACAAAATCCAAGTGCAAGAACTGTGAAGAAAGTGTGTTTAAATGACTGAAATGCAAGTCCTGCACTACATACAGTATCAGTAGCCTGACATTGACCATGCCACAGTGCCAGTCCCTTCTGAAAATTATAAACTGCAGGGTTTCACACATGTAGAAATCCTTTCAAACAAACATTCAAGCCAGCCAAACATCCACTGCCTAGCAGGATAATAAGAAACATTAGAGTGACAGAGAAAATTTGAGAGGACATAATTAATTATGCCACCCTCAGGCAGGCTGGGGAAGCATTTCAAAGCTCTTCCACACTAGAAAGTCTCGCTGGCACCTTAATGTGATGTGGCATCCGGTTAGGACTTCCTCAGGGAGCCACATCAGCCGCAGGTTCTACCCAGGGCAGGATGACTTTGCACCCAGAATGAAGGCTTCCTAACCCAGTTATGACTGGAGTCCATTCCTAGCAGCAAAGACATTAAAGAGGACTAAGGAAGTGAAAGTCCCAGTGTGGGAAAAAAAAGGTCTAATAGGCAACAGGGTCGAATCTTTGCTCACGGCATTTCTTCATAGGAAACACAGCATCAATGTTCAAAAGTCATGACAGCACCCATGGGTTATCAGAGAGGGATAGAAAGTGAAAAAAGCTTGGTTTTATTTTTTGGACGAATGAAGAAAAAGCCAGGGTCAAGAATTAACACTCACCAAGTGCCACAAATTGACTTTGGTGAGTATTAAAAAAAACAAAAAAAAAACAAGCACACATCAAAAAACAAAAAACAAATCAAATAACCTTCAAATCAAAACCATTTCAGAAGTTCTCTAAAGAAAACCAGAATGTGGATTCATGAGGTGTCGTTTCACAGACAGCCATGTTTCTTACATGTATTTTTGTTGACTGAATTAAATATGAAATAAAATAATTTGAAGTTGAAGTACTAAAAGTACAATAAATATGAAGTCAAAACTTAAAGCTAAAAACATAAATACACATATAAAAATTAATGCAATTTTTTTTTTTTTTTTTTTTGCAAACACCCAAACGGATCACAATTGTAACACTGTTCTTTCAAAACCAGTTCACATAGTTATTGTTTCAAAACACACAATTATTGAAATATGTAATGACTAATGTAAGAACTTTTAGTTTAATCACCAAAACACAAAAGTATGATTATCTTTCAGCTTTAACAATCAGTTTATTCAACAGCAAACAATGCAAGATATATGTTTCACACCAGCCATTATGCTAAATTAAAGATGATACAGAGTAATACAGCCTACAGTTGCCCCATTAGAAACTGCACTCACATTACCTAACCTATGTAATACCTATTGAATCACAAACAAACATATTAAACTGAACAAGAAGAGAGGCAAATGAAGAGGTTGACAGTAATAGCATTATGAAAGGCAGTAACCGTGAGTGAAACATTTACATAGATGAAACACTTATTTTTGTTTTGTGAAAAAGATACTTTGGGATTCTGTGTTTTGTACTAATGCAGTTGAAAACATGGTAAAAAAAAAGTGTATTCTAGATGCTCTGTTGTGAGAATAGTACTAAGAGTTTTGAAAATTGCATAAAAAGGGATAAAACAAATGCTACAATGACCTGTGCTGTTTATCCTAAATACTCAGAAGAAAAAATAAATAATAATTGCTAAATAATTGCATTGTAAAATGGAGAAAAAAATATATTTATTGTGATAAGGTATTTTTTTTTATTATTTTTATTTATTTATTTATTCATTTTTATTTATTTATTTATTTATTTATTTTTTTGCCAGACATGGCAAAAAGTTAATTTGTTAATTTTGGATACTGAAAAACACAGTGTTTAATGTAATTCATTCTTTTGGTGCAAACCAAAGGGCTGAATGACATTAAATATTCTGGGAGCATTACAAGAGACAGAAATTTTGTTTACTTGTTTCCTGTCATTTTCACACATTTTATTTAGCTGTGCAGATAATCTTTGCTTTACAGCTTCCTTTTTAAAATTATACAACTTTTTAAGGGGTAAGATCAAAACCTGATAAACATCATGGTGAATTTCTTATCAAGGGAAAGCATGCAGAGCTAATCTTTGAACTATGATGTTGATCACTTAAGCAAGATGTTGAGGCCACATAAAACCATTAAGAAACCAATATTTCATATTTTATTCACACAACATCCCAAAGCTAAGGTACAGTTCATTTTCGCCATATCCACAGTATATTTTAGCATCAAAAGCCTCCAGTATAAAGACGGACAGTGCTACTGTGTGTTTCATTTGAGCTTTTGTTTATGTGACACATCTTGTCAATGTGCAGTGGCCACCTGGAGGGCGGAGAGTACACATGACATGCCTAACTAGCAGCAGGTTGCAATTAATTGAGACTCTACCCTTATTATTTTGCTCATTTGCTGAAAACGGTTGTCAGCTTATTGCTAATGAGCTGCCAAGGTCATTGCTAAACAGCACTTGAAATGAAATGCACAAGGGACAAGCAATCCAGCTGTCTTTTGCTGGCTGAGAAAAGTCATTTTTGTAATTGTCAGTGATTTTATTATGTATCATGTGTAGTGCATATTTTATGTTCAGTTCACTGAGAACTAAACAGTCAGTCATTACTTTCAAAATACTTTAAAGATTGCACATCAATGAATTTCAAACACAATGTCTAATTAGCTTGGCTTTCATCAGATACATTAAGCATTACCTCTATATGGATCTATGTTTACCTTCACATATTCGATTTCAAAATCTAGTAAGCTGCGTAAATTGACATTAAGATTGTTTCAAATAAAGAGAAGCATAATAATTATGCTGCCTTCATAAGATAAGATTCTTTTCTGACCAAAATCTAAGGGGCTATTCAAATCCCATACTATATAGATAGATAGATAGATAGATAGATATTGTAAAAAAAAAAAAAAAAAAAAAAAAAAATCCTTAAATTTTATGGTAAAAAAAAATGCCAGCTGTTGTTGCCAGAATTTTTCTGTAAAAAATACAGCAGCAACATTTTAGGTTTTACAGTTTTATCTTAAATTTACGTTTAAATATCGTAATACCATTAACTGATATAATGTTAATGTACTAACCTATTGAAGTACTGAAATCTGTTTTGTACTTTTGTAATACAGTGATAACCACCAAATGCAGGTGGTGATGAGAAAGTTACATGATGAGCCAAAGCTCATCACAAGCAGCTTTTAAATAGTAACATATATAGAAAGTGCATAGTGTCATTCACACAAATACTAAACACCATCATTGTGGTGTTTAGGGGTCCTCCCTGGACCCCTTCCAGTTTGCATATCGGTCCAACCGCTCGACCGATGATGCCATCGCCACTGCCCTCCACTCAGCACTCACACATCTGGACAAAAAAGACTCGTACGTCAGAATGCTGTTCATAGACTTCAGTTCAGCATTCAACACAATCATCCCTCAACAGCTCATTCACAAACTGGTCCAGCTGGGGCTCAACACCTCGCTGTGCAACTGGCTGTTGGACTTCCTGACTGGGAGACCTCAGGCAGTACGGGTCGGCAGTAACACATCCAGCACCATCACACTTAACACAGGGGCCCCTCAAGGATGTGTGCTGAGCCCCCTCCTCTTCACTCTGCTGACCCATGACTGCACACCGTCACACAGCTCCAACCTCTTCATTAAGTTTGCGGACGACACAACTGTGGTGGGTCTCATTAGTAACAGAGATGAGACAAACTACAGGTGCGAGGTGAGCCGCCTGGCCGGGTGGTGCAGTGACAACAATCTCTCTCTGAATGTGGAGAAGACGAAGGAGATTGTTGTTGACTTCAGGAGAGTGCACACTCAGCATGCTCCTCTGACCATAAACGGTGCGACCGTGGAAAGAGTGAGCAGCACCAAGTTCCTGGGTGTGCACATCACAGAGGACCTCTCCTGGACTGACAACACCGCAGCACTGGCCAAGAAAGCACAACAGCGTCTCTACTTCCTCCGCAAACTGAGGAGAGCCAGAGCCCCGGCCCCCATCATGTGCACCTTCTACAGAGGCACCATCGAGAGCATTCTAACGAGCTGCATCACTGTGTGGTATGGCGCCTGCAATGCGTCCTGCCGCAAGACACTCCAACGCATAGTGAGAGCAGCTGAGAGGATTGTTGGTGTCTCTCTCCCCTCCCTCCAGGACATCTACAACACCCGTCTCACCCGCAAAGCCCTCTGCATTGCGGGTGATCCCACCCACCCGACACACAGCTTCTTCAGTCTGATGCCATCAGGGAGGAGACTGCGGAGTCTCCAGGCCAGGACCAGTAGACTGAAGGACAGCTTCATTCATCAGGCTGTCAGGAAGCTGAACTCCCTCCCGACCTTGCCCCCCCTCCCCTCTTTTGCCCCACGCACCACTGAACTCTGACCCCCCCCCCCTTACACACTGTGACCCGCACCAGTCACTTAGTGCACCACTGGACTGCCCACTACCTCAGTCAGTATTGAACTGACCCCACTCAACTACCTCTTCTGTCACTTTAAACAGCGTGATAAGCTATTTTTGCACTACACTCTTTATATCTGCACAGTTTTCGTTTTGTTAAGCTCTTTTTGCACTACACTCATATCTGCACAGTTTTGTTTTGTTTAGTTTTGTTTATTTAACCGATTTGCACTTCATCTGCCATGTGCCTTATGCCACTTAATCTAACTCTTTTCTACAATGTCCTTATTTGTATATCTGTATAGTTTGTTTTTATATTTTAAACTGTATTTATTTGCATTCTACGTCTACTGTTAGTGTTTTATTGTTAACTGTATGCACCATGGGTCTGAGAGTCACGCAATTTCAATTCTCTGTATGTATGTGCTGTACATGTGGCAGAATTGACAATAAAGCAGACTTTGACTTTGACTTTGACTTTTGTGACACACATGTGTAGTGGACAGCACATTCCAGGGCCCAGTTTATGGCGGGGTCCCTCTCTGACCACTATAGTGGACAAAGGTTTGCTACATTTTGATTGACAACAGCCAGACATCTCTTAGAGGGCAAGAAGAAGACCTTTGGTACAAAGCCCGGGAAGGACAGACTTCCTATTGGTCAAAATGCAGTTTTTGCCCTTCACCCACCAACAGATTGATTCCTCAGGTTTTGGCCTGTGACTGCCATAAAAATTCCTTAGGACCTCTGGACACAGCAGCAGTGGGTGAAACAAACAGGGATCACAGAGTTCCATCCAAATCCATTCATAACTATGTTCTCAAACCTTAAACTGATCCAAACTACAACACACACATCTTATACTTATTCAGAGAAATAAGTATTCTCAGTGACAGCGACGTGTAGTGCAACATCTTACACAAACTCAGCTGTTAATGGACAAATGAATGCATGCATGACAGTTCAATCTTCTTCCATCATGTTTGGACTTAATGTGTTCGTAACAGTGCCAAAGGTATTCTGGTTGTGTTTTGGTAAGTGAATGATGCATTGGTAAAACTTTAGTGACACTTTTCTAAATGTGTGTTTGGACTATGCAAATAAGTTCCACAGGAGGAAAGAAGGGTGGGCCACACCGTGTCCCCCTCTCTGATGGAAATAGCCAATCACAGCCTGGAAATTGAGAAGCGCCAGATTGCAATCTCCTCTTCATCAGAAAGGAATAAAGGTACCTTCCCAA
Source organism: Spinibarbus caldwelli (assembly GCA_039654775.1). NCBI lineage: Eukaryota > Metazoa > Chordata > Actinopteri > Cypriniformes > Cyprinidae > Spinibarbus > Spinibarbus caldwelli. The sequence continues at coordinate 5,058,227 of CM077227.1, read as the reverse complement.
AAGACACTCCTCGTTCTGAGTCTCCGGCCCGTAAGGGAAGGGACAGTAACAGACACATTCGTTCTGAGTCTCTGGCCTGTTACAGGGAAGGTACCAACAGAAACAACCCGTTCTGAGTCTCCCATCCAGAGAGACAGTAACAGATACACCAAATCAGAGTCTCCAGCCTGCAAGGGTGAGACATTAACAGATACACAGTTCCTCAGTCTCCAGCTTTGAGGCAGCAACAGATACGACCACATTCTGAGCCTCCAGCCTGCGAGGAAAGAGATAATCTACATTCAGACTTCATTCGTGGTCTTTGTCCAGCGAGACAACAACAGATGCAGCACGTCCTGAGTCTCCATCCTAGAGAGACAAAGCGGATCAACCAAATTCTGGGTCTCTAGCCCAGAGAGGCAGAAGATACACAGACATTTGCAACAAGGTTAAGCTCCGGCGAGCAAACCTTCACTCCAAGGTACCTTTGCTTGCGTGTTCCAGGCTAAGGACCTTCTGCACCTACTTCAGGGTCACATCTGCATGTTCCAGATTTTAGGACCCTTTGGTGCTCCAGGAGATCAGCCTCCTCCAGCGCTTCATGTTCAAGGCTGTCGAAACAGATTCCTGCTCCTTTCCCCACTGCATTGTTACCAGCACAACCAGTGGATGAAGTCACTGCCACCGGACTGCTCACTCACCCACAGAGAACATAACTATCACCTATCCAAAGCTCTTCCAGAGACCTTGGCATTGTTGTGTATTATCAGTATATGACTTTTCTAATAGACATTAGATGTTATATAGTTGATTGCAGTTGATAATAAATAGTCTTTCAGGTATTTGTTTGATGCATAATAAGGTTCTTCACCTTACTTGTTTCAGAGTAGTGACAGCTTATCTTTCCAGATAACGTAGCTCTGACATAGCAACATCCAACATAATCACTTTCATTTTATGCATCTTATGCATTTTATTCCTTTTCCATTCATGGTATTCATTTAGTAGTTGTTGATTACTCTTGTCTGTCTTTTGTTAATAAAATTTATTTTATTACACTTGTGTCTTCCTTGTGTTGATAATGCAGTAAGATTCTACAAGTTAGGTATCCCACCAATATTTCTTATGTGATGTACTGCTAACCAAACCTTAAGTGACACGTGATCCAAAAATCATAACGTCACCTGTGACATGAGTACCCATCACTACACTATTTTACCTCCTTAGGTTGGCGAAAGCAAAATTCACTACACATGAAACTGAAATAATGCAAGAAACATTAATTTAACAACATTAGATGTAACATACAACCCTAATGTACAAAACAGATAAAAAAAAAAAAAAAAAAAAAAAAAAAAACTAAGAATAAACATGTTCCTTTACACAAAGAATTCTGGGAATGTCAATTTGTGGTTATTCACTGTAAATTATACGTTCTTTTTCACTTTCAAAAATGGTATACTACCGTAAAATTACATATAATATCCAATACCGTTTTTCACCGTATATAGTAGGGGAACTTACCATTAACCATTTAACAGGTTTACTGTAGCATTTTTTAGTCTTTAACCTGTCTTTTTTTTACAGTGCATACATACATACATAATGAATGAATGATGCATTTATATAGCGCTTTTATGTATATTGCTGTACACCCAAAGCGCTTTACAATCATGTGGGGGGTCTCTCCTCAGCCACCACCAGTGTGCAGCATCCACCTGGATGATGCGACGGCAGCCACAGGACAACGGCGCCAGTGCGCTCACCACACACCAGCTACAGGTGGAGAGGAGAGAGGGAGAGCCAATTCAGTGGATGGGGATTATTAGGAGGCCATGATTGACAAGGGCCAGTGGTGGGAATTTGGCCAGGACACCGGGGTTACACCCCTACTCTTTACGAGAAGTGCCGTGGGATTTTTAATGACCACAGAGAGTCAGGACCTTGGTTTAACGTCTCATCTGAAAGACGGTGCTTGTTGACAGTATAGTGTCCCTGTCACTATACTGGGGCATTAGGACCCACACAGACCACAGGGTGAGCACCCCCTGCTGGCCTCACTAACACCTCTTCCAACAGCAACCTAGTTCCTCTTCAGGAACTCGAGCTGCGTCGAAACGCTCTGGGGAACGCCTTCAGCGTGATCGCGCTCTGAACACGTGTGAAATCTGTCCAAAGGATGGGCGAGACGTCACGGGCGGGTGACGTCAGAGACCAGGAAGCTATAAAAGCACGTGCGGTGGAACCGGCGTCAGCTTTTGTCATTCAGCAATCGCTACTCTGTGTGTGTCTGTCGATCTCTGTTGTGAGTCTTATTTACTGTTGTTTGTCCTTAGTCAATAAGCTCCATAAGAAAAATGAAAAGTGCTGGCAAGTCGAAGCACTTGGGCGAGAGCAGATCACATTACAGGCGGTGTGTTCCTCCCTGCAATCGTTATATCACTGCTGGGGACACACACAGCCTGTGTGTGGTCTGCTTGGGAGCGAGTCACGCAGAGTCGGCTCTCGAGGGAGCCGACTGCTCACACTGCGAGCGTCTCTCACTGCGTGTACTTCGCTCCCGGAAGGCTCTCTTTTGCGAGGGAGCCTTCGCCAGCGTTCCCCGCGGTGCCGGTCCCGCGTCCGCCGAGGCGGAGCGGTGGCTGCACTCGTGGGGTTCGCAGGTGGATCTGGTGGAGGGAATGGAGACGGGCGAGTCCCTATCTTCTTCCTCACCCGCCAGATCCAGCGGCCGCTCGCTGGGATCGGAAGCCCGCTCGGCGGTCTCTTCCCCCCGGCGGTGCGGCTCGACGCTTCACCTATCTTCCTCCGAGGAGGTGGATGTGGTGAGCGTCGATGAGGTTTCGCACCCTCAATCGCCCCAATATGAGGAGCTAGTGGAGGTGGTCACTCGTGCTGTGGCCAAGTTGAATATCGATTGGCCCGCCGAGAAAAAGGCTGAACCGCAGAGAAGCAAATTAGATGAACGCTTCCTGCGAACTAAGCCGCCACCTCCACGTCGGAGCCTACCGTTCTTCCCCGATCTCCACACCGAGGTGTCGAGATCGTGGGCTAGACCTTTTTCTTCCCGCCTCTTCATCCCCTCCTCTTCTTACTACGGTAATGTGGGGGGATTGAATGAGCGCGGGTATAGAGCGATGCCCCGGGTGGAACAGACGCTTGCGAGCTATTTGTCCCCCGGCGCGGCATCGTCTCTAAAGGCTCCGACCTTGCCCTCCAAGCCGTTGCGTACAACATCAGCGCTGGTGGGCAAGGGGTACGCGGCTGCAGGTCAGGCTGGTGCGTGTCTGCACACCATGGCGGTGTTACAGGCGTACCAAGCCGACCTGCTAAAAGAGCTGGATGAGGGAGAGGAGCTCAGATCTGATGACATCACTGAGCTCCGTAGAACCGCTGATTTGTCTCTCCGCGCTACCAAAGAGACCGCCCGTGCCATCGGCAGGTCTATGGCAGCGCTGGTGGCGGCGGAGAGACATCTCTGGTTGACCCTATCTGACATAAAAGAGAAAGATAGGGTCTTCCTCATGGATACCCCGCTTGCGCCTTCTGGCCTGTTTGGCGACGCCGTCATTTCCGTCGTTGACAGGTACCAGGAGGCCCGTAAACAAGCGGCGGCATTCCAGCGGTTCCTCCCTCGCCGATCTCTAGCTCAGGGGGCTGCTGGGCGGGAGCAGCCCTCGCCGCGTACCAGCTCCTCATATAGAGAGGCTCAAAGAGAGAGCGTTGCCACTCGCGCACCCCCGCGTCGGGACCGAGGTGGCAAACGCTCGGGGTCGGGGGCTTCTAAGGCTAAGCCGGATCTGCGGACCGTTCTTCAGTCTAAGAGGCCCTCGACCAAGAAGCCCTGACGGGCGTGGCCCAGGGCTTATGAGGGTAGGCCCCTCTGGGGAAGAGCGGGCTACACCGCATTACACGGTGTCCGTCTCTCCTCAGTGCCCTCAGGAGATCAGTCTGCTAACCCTGCCAGAGTTCCAGGGCGCAGCGGTCTCCAGCGAGCGCTTCTCTCAGTTTTTTCCGCCCGGAGACGTAGCGGAGCTGAGAAGCTCGCCACCCCTTCGGGGGTCTCTAGAGCAGTTGGTTCGGTCGTCCCCTGCCGGTCCTCCGCTTCAGGGCACCGAGCTAGCAGCTCTGAGTACACCAGAGGCCAGTCTCGAGAGACTGGTTCCCTTAGTAGACTATTTTGCAGCGTGGAAACTACTGCCGAATGTGTCTCAGTGGGTCCTGCACACTGTAGAGAGAGGTTACAGAATCCAGTTCGGTTCTCCTCCGCCTCGATTCAACGGGGTGAATCCCACTCTGGTGGGTCCCGAGCAGGCTCTGGTAATGGAACAAGAAGTAGACACTCTCTTGAGGAAGGAGGCCATCGAGGTGGTCCCTCCTCACGAACGAGAGTCCGGGTTCTACAGCCGGTACTTTGTAGTTCCAAAGAAGGATGGAGGGTTGCGTCCCATTTTAGATCTGCGTCTTTTGAACCGCTCAGTCATGCGACTGAAGTTCAAGATGCTCACACTCAGACAGGTCGTGTCTCAGATCAGGTCCGAGGACTGGTTTGTCACGATCGATCTAAAGGACGCATACTTCCATGTCTCCATCCTTCCCTCTCACAGGAAGTTTCTGAGGTTTGCTTTCAGGGGCAAAGCATACCAATACCGGGTTCTTCCTTTCGGCCTTGCACTCTCACCCCGCACTTTTACGAAGTGTGTGGATGCTGCTCTGGCTCCTCTGCGACTCCAGGGCATCCGCATACTGAACTATATCGACGATTGGTTGATTCTGGCTCAATCGGAGCTGGTGGCGATCCGACATCGAGATGTCGTTCTCGCCCACATGAAAGAGCTGGGGTTAAGACTAAACGCCAAGAAGAGTGTGCTTTCTCCATTACAGAGAACCACTTATCTGGGCGTGGTGTGGGATTCGACCACGATGCAGGCACGTATGTCTCCTGCTCGGATCGAGTCGATCCTCACGTCGGTCAAGAGAGTGAGAGAAGGCCGGTCACTCACTGTCAAGCAGTTTCAGAAACTGCTGGGTCTGATGGCAGCTGCGTCCAACGTGATACCTTTTGGCCTGCTGTACATGAGACCCCTACAGTGGTGGCTCAAGACCAAGGGGTTCTCCCCGAGGGGAAACCCGCTTCGCATGATCAAGGTCACGCGGCGATGCCTACGTGCCTTAGACATGTGGAGACAACCTTGGTTCTTGTCTCAGGGCCCGGTGTTGGGAGCTCCTTGTCGCCGCATGACGCTAGCGACGGACGCATCCCTCACCGGTTGGGGAGCGGTCATGAGCGGCCACCCTGCCCGCGGTCTGTGGAGCGGCCGCCATCTCACGTGGCACATCAACTGCCTGGAGATGCTGGCCGTGTTTCGAGCGCTGAAACACTTTCTCCCAGACCTGAGAGACCGTCATGTGTTGGTGCGCACCGACAACACAGCGGTGGTCTCTTACATCAACCACCAGGGAGGTCTGCGTTCGCGCCCCTTGTACAAGCTGGCGCACCAGATCCTTGTGTGGTCCCAGGACAGACTCCTCTCACTGAGAGCCGTCTACGTTCCTGGGTATCTCAATGTCGGAGCAGACATCCTGTCGAGACAGGGGCCGAGGCCCGGGGAATGGATGCTTCACCCCTTGGTAGTAAAGCAGATCTGGAGAGTGTTTGGCCAGGCTCAGGTGGACCTCTTTGCGACTCAGGAGACATCGCAATGTCCCCTCTGGTTCTCTCTGACTCATCCAGCTCCGCTGGGGCTGGATGCCATGGCACAGGCTTGGCCGAGGCTTCGCCTGTACGCCTTTCCCCCGATCGCTCTGCTCCCGGGAGTTCTGGCGAGAGTGCGCCGGGACGGGGTCAGTCTATTTCTGGTAGCACCGTTCTGGCCGGGCCGAGTATGGTTCTCGGACCTGATTTCTCTCCTCGATGGCTCTCCATGGGAGATTCCCGTCAGGAGGGATCTCCTCTCACAGGCAGGGGGCACTATCGTCCACCCTTGCCCGGAGCTGTGGAAGCTGTGGGTGTGGCCGTTGAGGGGGCACAACTCATAGCTTCCGGTCTCTCAACCGAGGTTGTTGAGACCATACTCCAATCCAGAGCTCCCTCTACGAGGAAACTGTACGCCCTGAAGTGGAAGCTTTTCACTTCATGGTGCGGAGACCTCCGGCTCGACCCAGTTAACTGCCCGATTGGTACAGTGCTGGAGTTCCTGCAGGCCCGTTTCTCCACAGGGTTGACCCACTCCACCTTGAAGGTCTAAGTGGCGGCTTTATCGGCCTACCACGCCCCTCTCGGCGGCCAGCCAGTGGGCAGACACCCCCTAGTTACACGTTTCCTCCGCGGTGCGCTGAGGCTGAGGCCTCCAGCACGATCCCGTGTCCCTCCGTGGGACTTGGCTGTGGTGTTAGAGGCTCTCTGCAGGCCCCCATTCGAGCCCATTGAGGAGATTTCTGATCGCCACCTTACTTTGAAGACTACCTTTCTTCTGGCGATATCTTCTCTAAAGAGAGTTGGGGATCTTCAGGCCCTCTCAGTGGCCCCTTCTTATCTAGACTTTGCGCCCGGTCTGGCCAAAGCCTTCCTCTACCCTCGAGTGGGGTATGTCCCTAAGGTCCCCTCCTCTACACCACGGCCTGTCGTACTCCAGGCCTTTTGTCCTCCTCCCTTCAGGGAGCCCGACCAGCAGAAGCTTAATTGTATGTGTCCGGTGCGAGCACTGGACACATATGTCCACAGAACTGCCCTGTGGAGAAGGGCGGACCAGCTGCTGGTATGCTATGGTCCCCCCAAGAGGGGTCTGTCGGCTTCTAAGCAGACCCTCAGTCGGTGGATCGTGGATGCCATTTGCCTTGCCTACAAGTCCTCTGATCTCCCCTCACCTCTGGGAGTCAAGGCTCACTCGACCCGGAGTGTGGCGGCCTCCAAGGCCTTCTTTGCAGGTGTTCCGATGCAGGACATCTGCAACGCTGCGGGATGGTCCACGCCCCTGACTTTTGTCAGGTTCTATGGCCTCGATATGCGGGCCACTCCAGGCGCTTCCGTTCTCTCGCCCTCGTTGTGCTCCTAGGGATACACACAGGGCAGGGACTTGGAAGTCTGGCGGCGTGGGCACCTCGTTCCCCAGAGCGTTTCGACGCTGCTCGAGTTCCTGAAGAGGAACGCCTCTAGGTTACGTATGTAACCCTAGTTCCTCGAGGGAACGAGACGCTGCGTCTCGAAGCCATACTTCCGGCATCCCTGCGAGCGTTTGCTTCATTCCTGGAAGCTGACGCCGGTTCCACCGCACGTGCTTTTATAGCTTCCTGGTCTCTGACGTCACCCGCCCGTGACGTCTCGCCCATCCTTTGGACAGATTTCACACGTGTTCAGAGCGCGATCACGCTGAAGGCGTTCCCCAGAGCGTTTCGACGCAGCGTCTCGTTCCCTCGAGGAACTAGGGTTACATACGTAACCTAGAGGCGTTTTTTCCGAGGAGGTCTCCCATCCAGGTACTGACCAGGCTCAACCCTGCTTAGCTTCAGTGGGCGACTAGTCTTGGGCTGCAGGGTGATATGGCTGTGGATAATATGTGTGTGTGTGTGTGTGTGTGTGTGTGTGTGTGTGTGTGTGTGTGTGTGTGTGTGTGTGTGTGTGTGTGTGTGTGTGTGTATGTAATAAAATGATAGCAAATAATAATCCTTCTACCAAGTAATGCAGTTCTTTTGCAATGTTTTGCAGAATGTTTGACAAAGCAACACAGAGATGCAGTGGTGCAGTAATACTGATGTAATGACTTGTGCTTTTACAGAATATTTTACAACATCTTTGAAAACGGCTGACCTAATAATAATCCGGGACCGAAAAAATTGGTTTTATAGAAATGTTTTTAGATTTAATTAATGAAGAAAAGTAACGATTTTTAGAAATCTTTTTAGATTTAATTAACGAAGAAAAGTATAAATTAAAATGATTCCATCTATTTGAACCATTTGCCCTAATATGTGTGTGTAGTGATTTTCTGGCTTGTTAAAGTCATTCTCAGATCTGGTCCTGAGTATCTCAGAATTGCAGAGTTTGGCTGTCCCCCAGGGGCACAGAAAGCCCTCTGGAACAGATTCCTTTATGCTTTTTTTACTCCATTGCATGTGACTAGCATGTCAGGATGGATGCTAAATTTGTGGCAACTAATTTGATAGAATCTATCAAATCATCTGAGAGTCATTCCAATGATTTTGTTCCTCTGTGTCATTATCGTTATAGTTGTGGTGTGGATTCTGGTATTCTTTTAAATTCAGAATGATTTTTAAAACTATACCTTTATCATTATCATTATAGTTATCACCCTGGCATGGGCCCTTAGTGAAGTCTCATAGTCTTCATGTGAGGAGAGCTTTGTGGAGAGCTTTCAAAGAAGGTGCAGCCTATGGAGCTTTTCAGATCAGTCACTTGTGAGGTTTTGTTTCAGTTGCTGCTGTAAAAGGTGGTATAAACCATAAAAAGCTCAACCAGGAGCTACGGTCTGTGTGTGGTGTATGTCAGTAGTACTTTTATCTTCAGCACGAACAGCAAAACCTCAAAGTCATTTCCTACATCAGGTCCCAATTATGAGGACACATTCATTCGAGTATATCTGGCAGGCTTTTTATTTTTTTCTTTCATTTTGACCTGAGAATCTTATGCGAGGCCACTGAAGAGAACTAAGACATTAAGAAATTAAACTTCACTGAATCAAACCAATGTATAATACAACACCATTTCTAGAACACCACTGTTATTTCTGCAGTCCAGCACCTGATCGTAAAGAACTGTTTCAAATGATGATCGTTAAGCTGGTGTGTAATGGAGTGAACGGAGCACACCGTTCTGTCACACACCTGGCTTTGAGCTGTCAAACAGAGAACGAGTGGCTACACTCCTCCTCATTGTTAAAAGAACTGTTCTCCTCCCAAAGCCCAGTCTCATTATGTCCAGCCAGTGCTTTAGCCACTCTACCGTCTGAAAGAAAACTTGCAGAGACTCTGCCAACCCTCCAACTCTAAAGAAACGATGAATTTCACATTTACTGTGAAGGAACCGCTGAAAGGAACCACTGAAAGATTCTTCTTCTGGGCGCCTATTATTTTTGATAAATGTGAACAATATTATCATCCTGGACGAGTATACAGAGCTGCTTTATGAATGTTTGCTGCTTCTTTATGTTTAATTACCCAAACCCTGTGAACCTTGATTTTTATGTTACTCCGTAATGGATTTCCTGTGCATTGGAGGGATATTTGTGGCTTTGTGGCTTCAACAACATTATAAGTGGGGCAGTATGCCATGAATATACAAGGGTCACTAATCTTTATTGTGTAAAAGATAATGTATTGCACTAGCTTGGATCATTTTATCACTAAACCGTAAATGCACAGCAAGTTAAATAATAAACGATAAATAATGTTCCACACTGCACAATTACAATAAATACTAGAGCCTGGCCCACTACACTTAACTGCCCTCACTAGTCATGCATCACTTGAAAGCTCTGATATAGGAGAGTTGTTACATTCCTTATAGTGGCAAGTAATAAGCATTTATTAAGACCCTACAAAGTCCATTAAATACTGCTCTGTTTCTCACTGCACAACTAATCATTCTTTAGTGTATGACCATTTAAATGCATTCACATGGGTTTTTAATGTAAATGTATGGTATCTTCACTGTGTATCTTTAATCAGAATCAGAATCAGAATTAACTTTATTTGCCAAGTGTTTAAGTGTGTGCAAACACACAAGGAATTTGTTGTGTTTTTTTTAAGCAGCTCTTGGTACATACATGCATACATACATACAATACATACATACATATCTGCCACGAGAACAGAGACATTTAAATAGTAAGACTTAGCAATAAATAATAATAATGTGTATGAATCTGGAACAGAAGATTTATGTACAGATTTGTGCATTATTTACTCTCTATATACACAGATGTATATATATATATATATATATATATATATATATGCATATGTTTTTATATAGTATTTGAGAGAGGCAATAATTAGAGATGGAGAATGAATTACAGATGCTTTGTATTTTGAAGATCTATATTAGTTGCGTAAATTAAAAGGCATTGAGAATTGTTGGTGAATTTGTATGAATTTAACACACAAAACTCATAAAATAGTTATGACTTCTCATTATACTGGGTTGAAAAGATTTTCACAATACAATTAATCATGGATTAGCATCTTCTTTTAAACTCTGGTAAAGGGTTTAACTCTGTGGTTCTATGCCCAAACTGCAATGCCAAATGCATTATAAAACGCAATGCTAGAATGTAATAATGAAACAACCAATCACAAATTAAAAAGTTATTGTTTCATTAAAGAAAAACATGGATCTTGATGTTTATTTACATCAAGTGTGAACTCAAGAACCCGCAGTGATGGTTTATTAACATGATCTCATGGCAATTTGTCGTACATTTTCATACAGTTCACATTGTATAAATCGTATGAATTCGCCACATCCTAAAGTAGTTATGTCTTCCTGTGAGATTGGGTTTGATTTATAGTTATGGTATTTTTCTATAGTATTGTTTCAGCTCAGACATTTATTCATCAACTATGGTTGTATGGATTACCGTTGTGTTCACTTTGTGTGGTTTTGGAACCGTCAACTTTGGGGCTGCCATACACTTGCATATATATCTCACGGATATGGATTATATTTTTCTGAAATTCTTCATTTGTGTTGATCTGAAGAAAGAAAGAAAGAAAGAAAGAAAGAAAGAAAGAAAAAGAAAGAAAGCCATATATATATTGTATATGGGATCGCATGAGAGTAAGTAAATTATGAGAGAATCTTGGGTTGAGTATCCGTTTAAATATTCATTTGTACAGTCGCAGAACTGTCACACTCAGGGTTGACAGCTGACCAGCATGGACTTTTTGGTGAAAAGTGGTCTCGCTGGTTAGACGTCTATTTGGAACAAACCAGAACACCAGCATCTAAAACAGAACACATGCTGGTGACCAGTTCTGCAGCTCTTTTCAACAGGGTATAAATAAAAATAAAAATAAAAATGACAGAAGGAAAGAAAATGATGAAATTCAAAAACTGGATTACAAAAACTGGAATCTTTTCATGGGCACTGAGAACTTCACAGGGACAAAAAGAGTGCCAAACACCCCCCCGTGCAGACTTTACCTACCACTGAGACGGACAGCTGTAGCGAGAGAAAAACACTATACGAGCAAAGACAAACACACTCACAGCCTCCTACGTGTATTGTGAAATCAAGAAAAAGTGCCATTTCTGAAAACTACTGCAAACAAATGAAACACAAATGCTATCTGTTCTTTTGATATGTTAAAATCCTTCACAACTTTGCAGAACCCTTATGGTGAGGCTGTGCAAATTGTGTTCTGTGAAATCCCAGCACACTACTGAACCCTTGAACAGCAAAGAGTGGGAAAACTTTTGTAATTAAATAATAATAATAATAATAATGATAATAATAATAATAATATATAAAAATCCCCTGTCTGTCTCTTAATTCATTGATTTTCATAAGGGGAATCAAAACAGGACTATTTCAATAGAAATGGGGAAAACGGGGGTAAAAGGTTAATAGTTGCCATTTCTCTACAATGTTTGTTCATTATCCAAATGCCAAACAGGGGAGGTTTAATCAACGCTCGCTGCCATGCATTGGAGTTATATGCCACAGCCTGAATATGTTCATTAGATCCTTCATGTTTTATTTAAGCAATCAGACGGCAATCTATTCCCATTCAAGCCGGTGAGTGGCCGTTTTGATCCAAAAACAAGAGAGCAGAATGAAGTTTATTATCACGACACCCTGACGGCGCTCTGGGATGATGATGACTTATGCAACTGGAGATGGGTTATTTGGTATGGGTGAATTATGTAGACAAGATGAATTACGCTTTTGCCAGACTTCATTAGCCATAAAAATGTGCATTCTTTCTATTCAGAATCTTGCAGTGTGAAACTATGCTGCAACTTTTTGCTTATTTTTCATAACATGCTCAGACTTATAATGATTTCTAGAGAGGCTGCATATGAGAAATGTCAATCAATAGAGGAAAACAACAATATTTTGATGAACTTTCAAACAAAGTCTGCATCATTAATAACATAAATAACATTTTATTGTATTTATTGGACTTCCTGTTGTCTAATCGACTGACAAGCCAAAAGTGTCTGGCAAATGCAGTTCTATTTACTGTAAGAGGGTACAACGTTTACATTTACTATATGGATTCAGCAGATTCTTTTAGCCAAAGTGACACTGCATTCACACATACTGTATACAGTTTAGCAGTTCATGCATTCCCTGGGAAATGTCTGTTTACTGGCATTACAAAAACTGTATTTTTTTGTATCTATGCATTTATTTAAAATGAAATTTAAAATTATTTTATGTGCTTTATATCCACATTGCTGTCTATTAAGCAGGCTACGGTGACCAACAAGCAACAACAATGATGATGATGATAACTTCTGATTCATTGTTCTCTTGTTACAGACAGAGCAACTCAAAAAATAATCAGCTTCTGATAGCTAAGGCCATTAACTGGAGCCAAGGCTTTAAATAGTTCGTTTAGAACATTTATAACACATTTAAAGTCCACAACATAATGTTCTGTTTCATAAAGCACTTAGAAATGAATAAAGCACCTACAACTGCAAAAGACTTTTAATGATTTGCTGTCTTTGAAACATTGTGAGACACATTTGCGTTATGAAATCCTGAGTCACTTATCTTGATAAATGAAGTCAACAAAAGACACATTTTCTTATATGAAGTCAAGTGATCCCAAAGGGTAAATCTACTCAACAGAAGATCAATTATAGCATTAATGTATTACATAAAGGATTTTCCGAATGATCCATGGTAACGAAATTACGTTAAAGTAATCATTCAAAACAAAGTTAGTATTACTGCACAACACATGAACGAGCAAAATATACCTGAGAAAGTGGCAAAATGTATTTTGTAATTAAGTACAACTCAAAAGAGTGTATCTGTAGAGGATATCAAACCTAAAATGCCCCTCCAAGAGAGGGGATGCCATTACATTGAAATCTAAAGGGTCTGGTCGGGAATAATAACTTCACCCAAGCGCATTATATTACAACACTTCTGAAGAGATGGCTGAGAAATGGCAGCTGTTGGAAATAATGCAATCCATTCTGTATTGCTTCGGGATACTACCGGGTCCTAAATGAAGCATGTCTTCTATTAGACCCCTAAAGAAACAAACTAATAGCCTGCAAAGCCTTGCCATTTATAATATGACTATAACTCGCATGATTCATTAAGCAGAAATGGAAAATGATAGTATAGTCTGATTAAAAAAAGACCTTGGGGAAATTAGCACTAAATTTATTCCAAAAATCTTAAAGCTGACAAAAAAGGCAACTTTTCTTCATTGTGAATTGTGTTTAGCATTCATATTTGATTGCACTGACTGTCACAGTGTTTAGGATTTATATCAGTATCATCTTATTCATAATTGAATCAATTAAAAATCAGTTTCTCATTTAAATTGTTAAGAGTATGACTATTATAGTGTTTTAATTAATCAACAAAAATAACAGAGTTTTGAACTATATTGGATATCAGGGAAATGCAGATTCTGTATGCAGAATGCAGATTCTGTAAAACTTAAATATTGTTTTAGCCATTTAGTGTAAACTGAACACTAGTAGGCTAAATATGTTGCTAATAAAAGTTATTTTGTTAGCCTTATGTGACCAGTCTAAGCAGATGAACAAATCACTGAACTGAGTTGTACAATCAGTTTTATAACAATCTCATTTCACATAATAAAATAAATAAATGCTTAAAATAAGTGTTTTAAAACACTTCCTCGTGTATTTCAATACTGGGGAAAAAAGGAAACAGAACAGAAGGGAACTCACAATCTGTGGTAGGCCACAGTATTCCAACATGGCATAACCAAAATTGTAAGAGGAAACACACACACACACGCACACACACACACATATTTGTTTCACTATCTTAGTGAGGACATTGCTTAGACTTCCTTTGATTTTATATCAGGTTAATGGTGTTTTCTATCACCTAACCCACCAGCAACATGTGCAGAACACTATATTTAAATAAAAACATATTTTGGCTGATGTATAAGCCTTTTTAACTAGTGAGGACCAGTAAAATATCCTCAATAGTGGACAAACGCACACCATAAACCAGGGTTCACACCGCAGTCCCCTGTACAATCCACAGCAATCCAAAGGAAAGCATAAACCACTGCAGAATCTCCACCTCCACACCAGTGCTGGTCACACCTGCGGAGAAGTTCCTGCAGCCACCATGGATTCTGAAGTACTGATGGCTGAAGAAAAAGGGAAAACAAGAAGTTAATATATCAAAATAATGTTAACACTCTTAACTATACTCCAGAAAAAAACAAAAAAAAAAAACAGGAATTTACCAGCGCACATAGCTGAAGCAATCATGCCATCATAACTGGATTTTTCACAGGGGTTTTGTACCTGAACACTCCAGATTGCAAAAGTGCAGTGCTGTACCAGGTGGGCTACCAAGCAAGTTTACTACTTTAGAAAATTGTACATATAGAGCTGGTTATGTGATGCAAACAATAAAATATATTATTTTACAAATAATGCACTATGGCAAAATTGTTTTGAAGTCATAGCACTGCATGGAGTAGTTCAAAAATTAGCACCTGTAATTATAATTTGTGTGATTTACTGCCCCTTACCAAAAAGTAGTATACTTCAAGTTTATTTTATTAAGTATACTTAAGTAAAGTTCAAGTACATTTTTAAGTATACTTTATGTAGTAAGTATACAAATATCAGTGTACTAGTAGCATACTTTTAAGTGTACTATTTCAGTACTCCCTGGAACTAAATTGACTCACTTTCTAGTATATAAAAGTATACTTTTAAGTATACTTTAAGTATAACAGTAGTAAACTTTGAGTACACAACTAGTTTACATCTATGTTTTTAGTTTGTACTGAAACTATACTAAAAGTGAACATAGGTATACTGATAGTTTACTAATTAAATACTTGTAGCATTTTTAGTACACTTTGAAGTATAGTCTCAGTAAACTACTAGTTTAGTAGTTTAGTAGTACTGTAAGTATACTCGTAAGTTTTCTTTAAGTATACTACTATGTCCCTATTTAGGTATTAATTTGTATATGTTTTATATGCATATCTGAACATACAAAACATCAAAAGAAAGAACAGGGTATCTGCTTAAAAAAAAAAAAAAAAAAAAAAAAAAAAAACATTTTATTCTAGTTTCATGCATTCTTTTTTTAAACACTTGAATGTATTGGTTTCAGAATGATAATCAAAAAGTAGATGGAGTCGATCAACACCCCAAAGCTTGACAGTCATTATTACCTCTTTATGCCATAATGTTAGACAGGTTTCATGCTGTTTTATGTCTGATGATGGTGTTAGATTACATGTGGAAGCATCTGTTGTTTCGGTTTCTTCTTCGCTTGTGTTTTATTTTTTGGAAATTCTGTACAGAAGATGTGTAACAGTGCCCCCTACCATATAACAATGAAATCACAGATTCTAGGAGCACAGGTATAGCTCAAATATATTTAGACTTTTTCTAAGTATAAATCAAGTATACTTAAATGTCATTTTAAGTATATTTCTGAGAAGTACATAAAACCCATTTCTGAGAAGTACATAAAAATTAGACTAAAAGTATACTTTCCTATTTTTAGTTTAAAAGAAGTATACTAATAGCACACTTGAATAAACTTCTTTTTCTTAAGGGGCCATTAGAGTTCATTTAATCTGGAAACTGCAGTGAATTATTTGTATAGATGGAATTTAAGTTGAGCTAAGTTGAGAGAATGTGTTGCATTAAAGTAAAATATTGTCTCAATACTTTAAGTTAGATCAACTTTAGCAGCAATTAATCATTTTTTAAAAATAAACTTCATTCTCAATCCGGTCATTGTTATCTGCAAGCAGTGTGAGCTCCTTTTGTTCAGCTGGAATAATTCAGATTTAGTCAAGGGGGATTTTCATACCATTAACTGAGGTTGCGTTTTTAAATCACTGCTATTTACCTTATGGCAACATGCATATTTTCTGATAAATGGATGCAGGTAATGTTCTAGAGACCACTGAATGACTGAATTCAGAAGGAGGAAAAAAGATTATTAAATAAAGAGGCATCAGTTCTGCATATTGCTGAGTTAGAGTGAGCTGGACCTCAGTGGGACTAATTGTCAGGCCTCCTGCCTTCTGGACCATTTGTCTGGAGGATAATTGCCCTCTACTTTGCCATCGTTCACCTTGCAGCTGTACAACTCCCTGCGCAAGATGAGAAACTACTGCAAAGAGAGAGAGAGAGAGAGAGAGAGTGTGTGTGTGTGTGTGTGTGTGCGTGTGCATCCACCTGCGCAGTGCAGGAGTTAGTCAATTCATCACACCACATAAGCTGCTCCTCTGGTGGTCTTTCCTGTGGGGTCTTCTGAAAGCCATACATCGCCCGTCATGTATATTCTTTGTTAGCTGGAACACAATTTGTTAATTACCCAGCACAGCCTGTCAATGCAGGCCATATATCACTGGCCTCTGGTGTAAACACCATACGGTCTGATATAGTGAAAGATAACCTTTCACCTGTCTCCTCTTCAAGGGTAAACCAACCACCATCTGACTAGTATGTATGCATAATAATAATAATAATAATAATAATAAAAATAGAGATATCTTTTGCAGAACTTCATTTTGCATTGATTATGCTAACCTCCAAAGTCTTGACGCCTTAGTATTGCCCAAAAGGCTGTGTGGACTACAATATTTCTTTAATACATCTGTCATCTCGCATGTCCTGATTTTGCTGAGTTAGATGCGTTCCAAGTAAACATATTTTGCTGGCCTTGGAACAACATTTAATCCAAAAATTTTGTCTTGACCATATCCCTACACCTAAACCTAACCTTACCCATGAGTAATCTCTAAAATCAGAGGAAATGATAGATGAATGACACTGATGTACAAGCACCAAGCACTGACTGTAAGCCTAAACTTCACAAAAACTATAAACTAGTTCTTCAAATCTGATTGGTTAATCACAATGTTGTTCCAGGGTCAACAAAGATGTTGATCAAGGATCATGTCACACTTGGTAAAATCATGTTCTGCTGTTATCTCATTTAAAGAAATATAAACTCCTGTCTTATTAACAACACTATGGCAGACAATATAACAATCAATAAACAATTATTTACTTGCAGGCACTGTATCTTAATAACAATATAATTTAAGAATCTATTTAAAGCGGCATGAAAATGAACTTTATTTATTTATTTATTTATTTATTTATTTATTTTACAATTATTCATGGATCGATGGCATTTGTGAGACAACAATGTTCTAATCAGGGCAATTGTTTCTCATCTTTGTAAACTTTGACCTTCTGCAGCACAGGGGTGTTTAATTTTTATTTATAATATTTATTCAGAAAGACATTAATTTTGAGTAATTAGTCTTTAATTACTTTTTACAGAGTAATCTTCCTATTCAATTCAGTTCAAGTTTATTTGTATAGCGCTTTTCACAATACAAATCGTTGCAAAGCAGCTTTACAGGAAATTAAGTTTCTACAATATTTATATATTTATATTTATATCAATATATTTAACATATGGCAAAAGTTGGTAGTTCTGTATGTTGTCTGAGGGTTGGCATCATCTGAGGTCCTCTGAGACGTTGGCATCATCTCTTCTCAGGTGTTTGGTCATCTCAGATCATTTAAGGGTTGGGTCCAGACTGAAGCTTGTGTAGTTCCGGTGATGTTAATCGCGTGGCAGAAACAGAGAAACAAATAGAGACATAATTAGCGTAGCTGCTGTTCCATCCAAGCAAAAATGATTTGTTCAACCTAAACTAAAGAATAATGTGCGGTTGATCAGATATAACTGCAGTACAAGATTATGAGATGCATTAGAAGAATGCTTGGCTAAAGAGATGTGTCTTTAATCTAGGTTTAAACAGAGAGAGTGTGTCTGAATGACTCATGACTCATGAGAGAGTCATGAGTCATTATATGAGACTCATTATATGTTTCCACCTGCAATTAAATGTTACAATGACACTACAATGTCATTACTGATTATTTTAATATATATCATATTTTGTATAGCCTATCTAAACTAAATGCATTATCAAGGTGCTGTACCATATACACTAGTGATCATTTATTGATTGAACCAGGGCCGTTTCTAGCCATTTTGACACCCTAGGCGAAATCCCTATTAGCGCCCCACCCCCACAACACCCCCCCATCCCCCATCCAACTCCCACACCCAAACAAGATAATTAATATTACATACAAAAAGAATATACACATAAAACTGATTATGTAAGCACTCAAATCTTAAATAACAACTGATTCATTTACAAATTATATTTGTATATAGGTTACATATATATATAATTTCTTTTTCAGACATCAGTTTCTTGTCACATTCAAATTAGTTGTCATAGTAACGACACAAATTTGTGGAAATTCAGCGCATTGTGAGTTCCACAAATCTGAACGCATCAGGCCTATTTGTAAATTGACTGTTAAGATAAAACATTTTGCACAGTTTATTATCTGTGATACCATTATAGCCACTGGATGGATGCCTGTATAGCTCTGTGTAACAATCCCTAGTTGCTATGAAATTGTCATCACACATAAATTAATTTTATTACATTTGGATTTGGATACAAGTTTAGATATTATCAATGGCTACTTTTTGACTTTATCTGTTATTTGTTCAATTGTTTTGTTGTTGTTGTGTCAGTTATTGCATTATTATTTCAGTGAAACCTATAATTCAGTCAAACCTTTGTTACCCCAAACTACATAGGCCTATAAAAGCCGGATCAGTGACATAAAAAGTAACCAGAAACCCTTTAAGCGCTCTTTTTTTTGTTTTTTTTGATTGAATTGATTCAGCATTTCGACACTTCCATAAGGATGCATTAAATTTGACAAAGCAGTTTAATAAAGTATGTATTTTAATTGACTGTAAAAGTTTTATAAGGGAATATTACATGACACACGTACTGAACTTTTAACAATGCATTGGCGTAAAAACGCACACCTTTTAGACCAGTTTCACATGAAACATGATCTCTCGACTGCCACAAATACTGCCTAAACAAAATACTGATTTTGTGCACTTTTTATATACCAATATTTTAAACTGGCCTTTGAACTTGCATGGCAAAAAAAAAAATAAAAAATACCTTGCCTTGCAAAAAAACACTGACAGAACCCATTGATCTAATGGCATTGTTGAGCGCTCCAAATCCAAATGCAAACTCTGCATCATGCAACATTCAGAGGCAGCAACTGACGGCGTTCTGACCCAATGGCATACAGGCATCGTCAGATTGACAGTCCTCTAGCCCAATGATGTTGTGGGATCCAGTGGGGCGGCAATCATATTTCAGGGTGCCCGTGCCACTCTTGATCACAACCCTGTTAAAATGTAGTGGCAGTATGTGCGCTCATTGGCGCCCCCTCCAGCTGGTGGTGCTTTAGGCGACCGCCTAGCTTGCCTATTCCTAGAAACGGTACTGGATTGAACAGTTTCACCGACTTCAGTTTAAGCTTTGGACCCTATTAAAAAGGGGTAATGCAACAAATCCAAATAAATGCCTTGATGTTCTCATGTTTGATAAGTATGTCTAGAAAGTATGTATAGTAGAGCAGGGGTGGGCAATTCTGGCCCTCGAGCTTCATTTTCCTAGTTTAGCTCCAGCCCTTACCAAACACCAAACCTGAAAGGTTTAACCAAAGTCTTGAAAATGTACTTGAAAACCCTAGTGAAAAATAAATATACTTAATTGTATTTAAAATATATTTATTTCATGACAAGTATACTAAAAATAGATTGATATGTAACTGAAAATACATTCTAAATGTAGTTATTTCATGCTTTCATCAAGCACAAACTTAGTGCACAATAGTGACTATATATATATATATTCATCTTTAAGAAAATACACTGGCTAGGTTCTTAATTCCATCTACAATATGTTTGAAACTTGTTAAAAGTGACTTTCACCCATACATATAAACTAACTGGATGGAGCCTTTGAAAGAGGACACCACTTCATAACCCCAATGACATGTCCATGCTCCCTCATCCCAACAACTACGGTAAGGGATGAATGAAGCAACTCATCTTATCATCCTGTAGCTGTATGAAGGCCATATAATGTATGTCTGTGGGGATTGTTTGTATTGTATGTTGTCATATCATTTAAGTAAACAAGGCCGCTGTATGAGTTCTCATCTAAGACTATGGCACAAGAGACATTCAGTGTATTGATATTTGTTTGTTCCTTCACCCCTTAAAAATGTCTTAACTTAGTATTTTAATAATCTGATTTTAACATCAGCCTAAATATAGGCTACAGTATGTTCAGTGAAGGGGACTTGATAAGTCAGTCTCTCCTCACCTTATACTTTCATGAGCTCTGAAATTCACCAACAATGGGTTTTGCTGTACTTTTGCTAAACATCTGAACTCGGTAGAGTGCACACTATTGGGAATCTGTGTTGTAGATTTGGCACATTTTTCAGAAGAAACCTTTAGAGTCTAGAAACTCATTGCAGCTAAAGACACAAGTCTCACCATGTATTTCAAATCTGAGAATGATGAGAATATTTTAAGATGATGCTGTGCATTTTTTTTTTTTTTTTTCTTCTTAAGATGAGACTTTCTTTTTGGGCAAACCAAAGAAAATGTGAGGTATGAATTGAAACATCCAGTATGTTTCTGCTAACAGGTGCTGTAAGGGCAGAGTTTCCAAACTTTTGCCTACAAATGTAACAATGGGGGATTTGCATATTAATCAATTTAATTTGTTAAATATTGAAGTAATACTTCAGCCATTTATTTTAGCTGAATCCTCTGTTGAAATGTTATGATTAAATGTACAATACAATGTACTGTATTTGAGTTCTACTTGAGTATAAAAATAGTATTTATAAAAATAAATGTTTTGAGATGCAAATAATTATAATAATAATTCATAATGATGCAGTACTTTGTATAGTTATGAACTTTACCTTTTCAATAATTTAACCACATTTCAAATAGTGCATGCAATTTTGCATGGTTGCGAAGCAGCTTTACATACATATGCGACCCTGGACCGAAAAAAAAAAAAACAAACAAAAAAAAACAATCTTAAGTAGCACAGGTATATTTGCAAGAGCCAAAAAATACATTGTATGGGTCACAATTATCGATTTTTCTTTTATGCAAAAATATCATCAGGATATTAAGTAAAGATCATGTTCCATGAAGATATTTTGTAAATTTCCTACTGTGAATATATACAAACTTAATTTTGATTAGTAATATGCATTGCTAATGACTTCATTTTGACAACTTTAAAAATGTCTCTCTATTTATTTATTTATTTATTTATTTATTTTTTTTTTTTTGCACCCTCAGATTCCAGATTTTCAAATAGTTGTATCTCGGCCAAATATTGTCCTATTCTAACAAACCGTACATCAATGGAAAGCTTATTTATTCAATTTTGATTTCTCCCTTTTTTACTTATAATAGTATTTGTAACAGTATAGAAAGACTACAAAGTAACCGCAGTTTACCACAGCACGTATGCTTTGGTGGTGCATCTGGTAAAGCGAGTGCATGTGTGTGGCAGCGACCCGGGTTCGAATCCAGTCCTAAGTGTGCTAATGGCACAATTATTGTGTGCTTCTAATGCAATAAATTAACCTTCATAAACAATGGCACAGCTTAAGAAACTGCCTTCTACTAACACCCCCAGCATACCAGCCAACTCAATTGTCCAGAGAACATCAGCGAAACATCAGACACAGACATTTGATCCCTGGCTGAAGTAAACACCACAGATTGGATTCAAACCCAAGTCGCTGCCACACACCTGTACTCACTTTACCAGATGCGCCTCCAAAGCAGACAGGCGCTGTGATAAACTGCGGTTACTTTGTAGTCTTTCTATACTGTTACAAATACTACTATAAGTAAACAGATTTTTATTTATTTATTTATTTTTCCATCAATGGCAGCACAAATTATACAAAAAGTCTTAAAGGAACACTCCACTTTTTTTGGAAATAGGCTCATTTTACAACTCCCCTAGAGTTAAACAGTTGAGTTTTACCGTTTTTGAATCCATTCAGCTGATCTCCGGGTCTGGCGGTAGCACTTTTAGCTTAGCTTAGCATAGTTCATTGAATCGGATTAGACCATTACCATCTCGCTCAAAAATGACCAAAGAGTTTCGATAATTTTCCTATTTAAAGATTATATTACGCAGCGCCTGAAAGTAGTCCCCAGCTAGGTAACTAGTTATGATATAGCTGGAGACTACTTTCAGGCGCTGCGTAATATCATTGCGCCTGCTGCACCCATGGTACGGCAGCAAAGTTCCTTGATAATTACGCCGGAATGAGAGTATAGTTCCTAGGCATATTGGCCTAGAAAATTGCAACTTTTCATTTACCGTCGGTCTTAGTACACGATGTAACTACAGAAGAGTCAAGTTTTAAATAGGAAAATTATCGAAGTCTTTGGTCATTTTTGAGCGCGATGCTAATGGTCTAATCCGATTCAATGATCTATGCTAAGCTAAGCTAAAAGTGCTACCGCCAGACCCGGAGATCGGCTGAATTGATTCAAAAACAGTAAAACTCAACAGTTTAACTCTAGGGGAGTTGTAAAATGAGCCTATTTCCAAAAAAAAGTGGAGTGTTCCTTTAATACAGACGCATTAAGCGGTGTGTGGAAATAAACGTGCCTGTATAGAACACGAAAGTGCATTAAACTTGAAGCTTTTGAAGTCAGCGGAAACAACATTAAATATCATCTGCAGAATGTTATGCTTCCCTTTTACCTGACATGATCTGTCATTAACGCTGCAGGAAACAATTGGATAAACCGGCATAACATTAGTTTTAATCTTGTGCATGCACTAAAACACAGACAGTTCGCTGGTGGAAGAATGTGAACGTACTGCTTATGTTTCAGTGCATGCGGAAAGAATAAAACCATTTGGTAACATCTTGCACGCTTCAACTCTCAATGCACTGCACAAATGTTAATGTAAAATGCAATGAAATGTTTTGGCGGTTTGACGGTCTCGCAGTACGCTGCGGATTTATACGTGACATATGAATTGAAATTATTTTAATACTTTTTTGTTACTTTTCATGTAGTTAACGTCTCTGAATTTATTTGACATTTTAACTTTTTGTGTAGTTTTGAGGGCTGGTCAGGATAATTTTAATAATTCGTTTAATTATGCATAATATTTTGACAGCCCAAAGAGCTGCAGTCCACATTTCCAAGTGCAACGTGGTCGTTGTCCTTACGGGACGCTAAAGAACCATGAATGGAAAAAAAGTGTGTTGGTACAGGTGCATTGGAGTGTATTGTAAATATAGCCTACTAAATAAACCTTCTGATCAAGTTCGTGAATTTCCTTCACCATTTCAAATCCATGACTATATGTTGTTTACATATCTTTACTTTTGTTAAAACTTTCTATATATGACCATGGACCAAAAAATCAGACATAAGGGTAAAATTTTTGAAATTGAGATTTATTCACCTGAAAGCTGAATACCTAAGCTTTCCATCGATGTATGGTTTGTTAGAATAGGACTATATTTGGTTGAGATACAACTATTTGAAAATCTGGAATCTGAGGGTGCAAAAAAAATCAAATCAAAATAATTAAAAAAATAAATAAATATTGAGAAAATCCCCTTAAAAGTTGTCCAAATGAAGTCATTAGCAATGCATATTACTAATCAAAATTAAGTTTGTATATATTCACAGTAGGAAATTTACAAAATATCTTCATGGAACATGATCTTTACTTAATATCCTGATAATTTTTGGCATGAAAGAAAAATCATTTTGATAATTTTGAGCCATACAATGTATTTTTGGCTCTTGCAAATATACCTGTGCTACTTAAGACAATTTTTTTTTTTTTTTTTTTCAGTCCAGGGTCACATAAGCTGCTTTGCAACCATGCAAAATTGTGAAAAACACCATTGGAAGTGTGGTTAAATTATTGAAAAGGTAAAGTTCATAACTATACAAAGTACTGCATCATTATGAATTATTATTATAATTATTTGCAAGTCAAATCATTTATTTTTATAAATATTATTTTTATACTCAAGTAGAATTCAGATACAGTGTATTGTATTGTACATTTAATCATAACAGGTCAACAAATAAAAGGATTCAACAAAAATAAATGGCTGAAGTATTACTTCAGTATTTAACAAATTAAATTGTTTTATTTGCAAATCCCCCATTATTACATTTGTATTCAAAAGTTTGGAAATGCTGCCCTTACAGCACCTGTTAGCAGAAACATACTGGACGTTTCAGTTCATACCTCACATTTTCTTTGGTTTGCCCAAAAAGAAAGTCTTAAAAAAATAAAAAAATAAAAAATACACAGCATCATCTTAAAATATTCTCATCATTCTCAGATTTGAAATATATGGTGAGACTTGTGTCTTTAGCTGTAATGAGTTTCTAGACTCTAAATGTTTCTTCTGAAAAATGTGCCAAACCTGCAACACAGATTCCCAATAGTGTGCACTCTACCGAGTTCAGATGTTTAGCTAAATTACAGCAAAACCCATTGTTGGTGAATTTCATAGGTCGTGAAAGTTAGGTGAGAAGAGACTGACTTATCAAGCCCCCTTCACTGAACATACTGTAGCCTATATTTAGGCCGATGTTAAAATCACATTATTACAATACTTAAGACCCTTTTAAGGGATGAAGGAACAAACAAATATCAATACACTGAATGTGATATTGTCTCTTGTGCCATAGATTTAGATGAGAACTCATACAGCTGCCTTGTTTACTTAAATGATATGACAACATACAATACAAACAATCCCCACGTAAATGATATGGCTTTCATACAGCTACAGGATCATAAGATGAGTTGCTTCATTCATCTCTTATTGACACAAATTGTTGGGATGAGTGAGCATGGACATGTCATTGGGGTTATGAAGTGGCGTCCTATTTCAAAGGTTTCGTCCAGTTAGTTTATATGGGTATGTATGTGTGAAAACCACTTTTAACAAGTTTCAAACATGTTGTAGATGGAATTAAGAACCTAGCCAGTGTACTTTCTTAAAGATGAATATATATATATATATATATATTTTTTTTTTTTTTTTTTTTTTTTTTTTCATCCCTCTCCAAATGCATTTGTAAAAAGTGCTATAGTATTTTACAAATGAAAAAGTTTGTGGTTGATGAAAGCATGAAATAACTACATTTAGAATGCATTTTCAGTTAGTATAGACACGTCAATCTATTTTTAGTATGCTTATCATGAAATAAATATTATAAATGCAATTAAGTATATTTATTTTTCACTAGGGTGCACATTCCATTTAAAATCTCATCATTGGAGAATGCTATAAATCACTCAGGAAATGGATGGATGAATTAATGCAGCCTTGTAAAACTGTATTCATAACCTGTCTCCAATAGTGTTACACGCTTGTATGGCCACACTTGACACTGTTGCATTACAGACAGCAATTTGCACCCTTAGAAGAATATCTCCTTGATGTGTGTGCAAGCACTTGCAACACCTGACTGAATAGCATTGTCATTCTAAAACTGAACAGATATGAGTATGTTGTTCCAGGACATCTTAATACAGACCCAGGTGAATTTTTCTTTCTTTCTTTCTTTCTTTCTTTCTTTCTTTCTTTCTTTCTTTCTTTCTTTCTTTCTGTCTTAACCCAGCCTATTGCTTTTTGCTGCATCAGGTCTTTGACCCTGTCCTGCCTCTGTAAATGATGTCACCAGTGCAGCATAGCATTAATTGTTAACACCTCAGACCCCTTGCCTTACCTAGACAGTTTGGCATTATGTTTTAATTGAATGCGTCATGTGCCTGAGAGATAGAATAAACGGTATGTTGTCAGACAAATAGATCATTATGATGAAGAACATGCCTCTGTAAAAACACAGGATAATTTGTAAATTCACAGTACAAAATATGCTATCCAATATAAAAAAGATGCGGCTTTGCATTATCAAAAAACATGTATATGTAACACTTTGTTTATGGCTGTTATAAATTCAGCTTACCAGTTCTTACTGGTTTAGTCCTTGGTTCTTGGCTTGCTCCATATATCAAGTATCACTGGCATAAGACAAAGCTCTGGTGCTGGAATAACACTTGTTTAATAATATTTTTTTTAAGGAAACATCATGAGTTTGCACTTACGTATAATCAGATATAGTACAGAATATGCGTATTTGGTGTATGCATGGTGTACGAGGAGAGGGCTCTGAGATCAGAATTTGGCCCGAAAGAGTACTCCCCCATCCTTGGTTGGGATAGAAATAATCGAGAGTCAGGAGTTGGGGTGAAGGAGGGATGCTGGACAACTGTCGTGGAACAGGTAAGTATATATGATTGTCTATATATGCCTTCTCTCACATTGGGGTGCATTTCCCAGAAGCATCGTTAGCAACTATGGTCGTAAATTATGTCGTTACCAACACTGTTCAAGAATTTGATGTTTCCCAAAACCATAGTTCAAACATTCGCAAATGGCATCGCAAACTTATGTGGTTGGAACTACAGCTCTCGACCTGTGGTTAGAAGCATAGTTTCTTGTCAGTAAGACATATGGGCTTAAATAAATGATGATCTTGGGCACAAGAAGAAAGTTAACATGCAGTACAATCTATATCATCCAAATATAAATCTAAATATAAATGCATTTTAATCTATGTATTTTTGTGCTTTTTGAAGAGTGTGCATCTGCATAAATGTCGGAACACTGGAGTATGACATAAGAGGGAACCCGCGATGAATCAAACATCAAATAAAGCAAAATGACAGGGAACAAAAAATAGTAAATTAGTCATCAGGTGCCATGTTCAATACAGCATCATCTTAAAGATCTCTAATCAGTTAAATAGCAGAAGTTATTACTCCACCACGTGCGTGTGATGTCATGAACAATGGCCCTATATTGCTGAACTAATGTGGTTCAAATGACGGAGATGCGACCGTGTTCGGGAAATAGTCGTGACCAGCTAATTTGTTTCCACAACAATGCATAATACTATGGTGGTTAATAAGTGAGTTACGTCGTTGTATGGGAAACACACCCCTGATTAGGTAGATTGTTTGAATGGCTCCTCCTGAACTTTGTTAATAAAACATCATATCAGAAATATAGATTAGCTAGCGTGTCTCCCATCTCTTCTCTCATTCACTCTGTCTCCAGATCTCCCATGATATATCAATTGCGGGATTCTGCGATTGATATTTTTCACTAAACTTTCAATCCCTACATATAATACAAAGTAGTTAGGTGATTTCTAACTTTACCAGAACATAATTCACTAAAGTTTATCTGCATGCAACTTACCATATATAAGTTCATGAGAAGGACTGTCCTGATACCTGTATTGTTTTTTTTGTTTTTTTTTTACAGGTTGAGATGCCTGAACATGGCGTTTCTCATTACAGATGGGATTGGCCTATAGGACTTGCAGAATACAACCATCAAAACATACCCAACTAAAAATACCACTCTGCTGTGGTGCTCAATCAACTGAGACCAAATTTGAGTCTAGCTTACCCAATCTTCTCCCCAGTCATTCTTGTCCTCTCCCTACTATCTAATCAATAAAAAGACATGAAGACCAAAAAAAAAAAAAGATCTTGTTGCTCAGGGATCTGGGCTGCATTCACTCCTGTGTTCTGTGACATATACATGAAAGTGGTTTCCACTCACACGCACAAATTCTATTTGACTGTACTTTACTCCTCTTTCACTGATTTGCATCTGTTTGGATGGCAATACACTAAAAGACCCAAATTGCAATTCTTGCAGTTTACTCTGTCACCCTGAGTTTTACATGGTGCCGTTCACATGTACATTATACATAATCTATTTTTATCCTCACTGTTTAGTCCATTTAAATATGGAAACTACTAGAAATTTGCCTACATTGCAATATATTTGAATTCTATGCTGCAGGTTTCAGCAACTTTTGTACTGTTGTCATTTTAGTACAGATACTTTTTGTAAACACTTGTGTAGTGAGGAAAGGTCAGATTCCTTTTTTAAACCATGAATAGAAATTGGTGCTTCAAAATCCAGACTGCAGGCAAACACAACACTTATTTCTTGTTCTTTGGAGGTTGTTCAGCATTTCATCACTGTATTTCAACTCTACCCTTCCTGCATGTAAAGCAAGGACCTAACTTGTTCTTTCTGGACTGACCTCCAAATCAACACCAGAAAACTTTGATTAATCAAGTGTCCTATCACCCTAGTACATTATTTCATATTCCAGCAATACGAGAACTGACAGTTAAAACACACCTTCTTTGTGCTTTTGAAGTCCTCAGATGCCCCCAGGTCTTTGGACCCATTGTTTAGCTTTTTGTGAAAAGCACTTCATCCCTGCTGTGAGGTTTAGCATCTTTAGCTGACAATGTTGTCAAAGAAACCTGCACTCTCACTCACACTCTCCACCTCTGAAGACACCCCAGGCACCAATTTAAACAGCAGCCTTTAAGTGCCAATACCTACAGTAGCTGCAGATGACAGCCTTAGAGAGGACCGATGGGGCTTGCAAACACTGAATACCCATTCTGCCATGATTACTGAACTAATCATGAATCAGTCTTTTGTCTGTGTGTACAAAGTGTGAATGTAAATTACAGAAGGTGACAGCTATTTTTCCTACCATGCACCATTTCAGCTGAATCCCAGAATCGTGCCTGAGCTTTCAGCCATGTCATGTTCGGTCTTATTCTGCAGCTATTGGTGTCTTGAGAAATCACACATCTCTTTGACAGTTTTGTAAACAGAGTCAGGAGATTGGCTTGCACCTTTTTTAGCCAATCAGAAAACACTCTCTGTCTGTGAATCATTTTGCACATTTGGGTTTGCTGACATCAGGTTGTCTGACTTGTATTGGAAGGGCAACGTATTGGAGAGAAGCTGTGTGTTTGAAGAAATGGAGGGGCTCTAATTCAGTGGCTAGGTCCCCTATATACTTAAGTGAAATTGAAGATCGAACTGGTGTGATGCCATTTTGAACAAATTCAGGCCAAAATTGTGTTCATGTGGAGTTCATTTCAGGAGTTTGAAACCGCTTGCTAAAGTTAGCATTTTGGAAAAGTTCGTACCACCACTGGGCTGTGTTGATTATGTAATAGGTGGGTGTGGCTCTGTGGCTGAACCTACCCTGAAATGGAAATCTACTCTGGTTCATTTATTGTGTTCAGATGTGTGTGTAAAACATGAATATACTGGAAAGCTGCTTTATAGTAGAAACTGGAGTTTTATATCTAATTGAAAGTGACACTGAAACTGACTTGACTTGATTAGAGTCCCGATTTGCTAAGCTTGTGCAAACATATCAGCTTCACTGTGATCAGATGCTTTCCCAACTGCTGTTTTCTCACTACTGTAATTTTTGTTGTGCATTTATGTTATTATTGAGAGGGACAGCACACACTTATGTATCCACACCTGTGGTCACAGCACAAAAATACTACTAAAAATTAATTTTGGAAGAATACAATCATCTCTTGTCTCCCAGTGATGTACATCATGGGCACTTTAGCATTATGTGATTTAACTCATTTTCTGCGACATCTTTTTTGATTTGGAACCTGTACAATGAATTGTGTGTGATTGGAGGACAAGAAGGATACACTTGATGCATCATTCAAAATACACTGAGAGAAGGACATGAAACGAAGGCTGATGACCAAGGATCCTTCAAATTGAGACAGGCTTTGATGGTACTTGATGACATGGCAGACAAGGTACGCAGCCTTAGTACGGCTGCATTTCACATTTCATTCTTTTATATGTCCTTCCTTACCCTAACTTATCTCCATCTTGTTGATTTAGATGTATGTCATTGCTTACATTGCATGAGTGCCCACTACTGGCAGGATCCTTGCAGTGGGTTGAATAAGAACATCCTACGCCCTCTATCACTTGGAATCTGCAATGGAGATGATTTAGTATTTGTATTTTTTCCATGATGAATTTGTTTCATGTCTCATTCTACTGTATATACTGTACATATAGGTATGCTTGGGCTGTTAGAAAAAATAAAATTACAGGTCATGTTTTAGTTTGAGGAACAATTCACAGAATTAACTAACTATCAGCTATGACTTTTGCCTCAATAAACTCATAATTTGCTGCTTATTTATAGTTAATCAGGTAGTTGTTAAGGTTAGGTATGGGGTAGGATTAAGGGATTTGAAATATGTTCATGCAAAATAAGACATTAATATGTGCTTTATAAGTACTAATAAACAACCAACATGCTAATAAATAACTAGTTAATAGTGAGAATTGGTCCCTAAAATTTAGTGTTGCCAAATTACACAAATTAATAAAAATATCAATACAGTATACAACTATTTAACTGTGTAATATACAGTCTGCTTAAGGCATAAACAAGTTTTATGTGGTTAAGTCTTGTGGTGTTATCGTGTCATTGTCATGTAAACATCCTAAAAGCAGAAAACATTTTTTTGCATTTGGCCATTCATTGACATGACAATAGTGCTTTGGGGGCCTGAAAATGCAAACATTTGAAAAAGGGTTTCAAAGTGCATTTTTTTTTTTTTTTAAAACAAGACCATTGTTGTCTCTGTGTAAACTAGAAAAATACAAATTTGTGAAAACGGTGGTGTCATGTGCGTACATATTACATGTTCATACTATAGGCATGCACGAGTGGGTTTTGACAACATTGTTGTCTGTACAAGAAACTCTTCAAAAGGAAACATTTTCAAATGAAAAACATTTCAGTACATAGATGTTGTGTAAACATACATTGAATCTCTAGAAATGTCCAGCCAGGTATGTTGAGCTAATGGACAATGGTGTCCCTTCTAGAGCAGGATTGGACACTGCTTAAATTATTGGTATAATTAATTAATAATGCTTCCAAACTTTACTACATTTTTGTTTTCTTTCCATTTCCCTGGTCACGATTCTCCTGCTATTCAGTGTCCTTGATAATTAAGCATTGCTGTTTTTAGAGTATAAAGGGCCTTTACAAAGAGACTGCATTTTACAGAGTCGTGTTTAGTACATAGTGTTTTAGTGGGGATTGTTGCTGATACACTGTGTGCCACATTAGATGTTCTATAGCCATTCTGTTTTAGATGTTTTGTTCACATCACATAACACCAGGAACATCCCTGTTTTGTTGCCTCCAGTGATGGCTTAAGTGATTTTAAAATTTAACACATGCATGCTGTATATCCCCTTGAGGCTTGTTCACATATTTATATTATTAGATATACCATTTTGGCACATGGATGGCTCTGAGTAATCATTTCTGATTTGTTGTATGCTTTTTTGAATGTTCTTGTCAGTGCCAACTGACATTTAGAAACATTTTGCCTCTCCGGAAAAAATAAATCAATAAATCAATGCAGTGCCATTTATTTAATCAAGTCAGGTTAATGGTCAAAACAAGTAGTCATTCACCTGGTTTTGTTCTGTCATATTGGTTCAAAATAACAGTTATAAGCCTAAAGGTCTGAGTCATTATGACTTTTGACTCACATAAATGGATGAACAAAACATAATGAGAAATTTCAGTGTGGATTTACATATAACGTCACCAAATTGGATTCCACTTCAGACTGAGACAAGTTAATGTGACTTTTACCTTAGAAAGGTCAGTGTGAATCACATCTGGTTGATGTCATATACAGTATTAATGAAGAAAATAACATCGGCATATCTTCAGCAATAAATATTTGCTGATTTAAGTCCATAAAACATAATTCCTAATCAATGTACTATTTATTGGCACACAGTTTCCTTGCTCCTCCGTAATGTATTTTACAGACTACAGTATGTTGCATCTGTTTGTTTCTATTTAGCGTAATCTAAATCAGACTGGTATAGGTTAAATGGGGTTGTTCATTTCATATTTAACCTCAGTGTAATTACATATAAAAGATAATATCTGTTTATGGTGTTGATAACAAGAAGAATTCTTATTGTAATCCATGATTATGAAAGGAAAATGTGCATGCAGTTTATTTGCATGTTTTGAAAGAATGCCCATAAAAGATGATGAGTGAAGCAACTAAGCTCACTGTAAAGTTCTATATGGCAGGATTTTAAGAGAAAGCCCAGTTGAATGTATCAGCACAATGATTTTAACAGCAGAGCCACAGGATGGGTGAGATCAACTGTGTAGGTCCCATTTTCTCCAGCATGTAGAATTGAAATTGCCTCTGCATATCATAAGATGATATGACACCTGACAGAAAAATTGAAGCCCTGGTTGGTATTTATGAATGCTCAGGAAGGAAATCTGGCAGGAGTGTGGGGAAGAGAAGTTACTAAGTTACTAAGTTACTAAATGTAATAGTGTTATTCTGAGCCCTTTCAGATGAAAATTCCCAACTAATCAGCTTATATATATGCTAAAGACAATTTATTAACTATACAAGATTTTTAGTTTGTCAAAAATTGCATACATTTCATTTGAATTAGGTAGCGCTGACTTTGTTAAAAGGGATAGTTCACCCAAAAATGAACAAATTATGTCATCATATATTCATCCTATTTCTGTTCAAACCTGTATGGACTTACTTCTGTTAAACACAAAATAATATATACCTGGAAACTTCATTCTTTTGCATTCTCTCGGAGCATGGACTTCTTATTTTACAACAGTTATTTGGGCCATAAAGTAGGACTTTCTTGACAGTGGATGCTATTTGGTATGTTATGCCTCCAAATCATTTATTATCATCTCACAATTCACTTGAAACTTTGAGACCAAAGCTCTTCAGCCCTGGGAGTTTGTGTCTCGTTGATGAACAGTGCTCTCTGTGTCGTCCCAAGGTTTTTATTGTATTATTTATTTTTTATATGTACATACAATTGTTTACATAGATGCATGTGCTAATTTTTTTCATGAGGTCTCAAGGCTAATTTCCTCATTTCCCAGTGGTATCAAAGGGGAAAAGGCACTGGTTCTTAAAGAAATGGACAGGTTCAGGTCACAAGTAAATCAATCAGAATTTTGCGACTATGTCAACTAACTCTCATTAGAGTTTTAGTAGACTGTTAGGTTAGGTTTAGGGTTAGTAGAGTAAGTTGATACACTTGTAGTTAATTTATACTTATATGACTATACTGTAAGTTACTTACAGTCTGTGCAATGTCTATTAAAACAAAGTGTTACTAAGAGTCTTTTTTTTTTTTTTTTTTTTTTTTAAGGATTAGATATGATAGAAACGTATTGGGGAAAGAGAGAGGGAATAGGATTTGGGACAAATGAGGCCAAACCCTTAAACCTGCATCATCCACAAGAGCACAAAAGTCAGTGCCATGGGTCCAACCACAATTTCAATTTCAAATTATTGCTTGGGGAGAAACAAATATTATCTTCTCAGTGTGGTTCAGAAACCCTGAGGAGCAAAGTGGTGAAAAAAAAGTATTTTGAATCTTCTCCTTGAGCTGTAGATCACCATTTTTCAGCATAGGAACATGTTTGCGTATTTTTTTTTTTTTGTCCCTCTGATTTATTTATTTATTTATTTTCTTTCTACACTGATTTTCATAATTTAAAACTTAACAGATGTATATATTTAATTATGTCTGGTATTCTTAAATCTTGTTACATACTGAATTGTGATTTGACTCGTCTTCCTTATATATATTAAACACATTTAATTTAAACAAAACTGATAATATTGATTTACTGCATTGTGTTACAGTGTTTTCCTTCAGGAATAACAGAAAACTAAGTTAGGTGATACAGCTTCTTGAGATCAATTTAATAATTAAACAATAAAGCTCTTTGCACAATGGACACATGCCTTACGTGCCAGGTTAGAATTAAAAAAGAAACTCCACAGACCCACATATGCAGCTGACACAAATATTGCTTTACAAATATTACAAATATTCTTTATTGCTAAGTTAATTACAGAAATTAGCATCAGTAGGGAAAAAAAAAATCATCTTCAACCCAGCTGCTTCCGTCTTGATTGAATCTACTGCTTCCTTCCCTCTCAAGTACCTTTAGTCTAATTAGCCATTTGTAACTGAGTTTTGAGCTTCCATGCTAAACCAAACCACCACCAGTTACCATGGCAACTATACATTTGTAAACCCCTAAGAATCCCTCTTCCCTTTTCAGAGAGTCAATCATGCATGATCCTTCATGTCAAGACCCTACAAGCGTTTCGATCAGGCATCAGTGTTTAATCACATCTGCTCCATCACTGAATGGTCTGAGCCCTTCCTGCCTTCTGAATTAGCAGCCCTCCTGCATTAATGCAGATTCAGTCCCATCACAGCTTGAATGCACATGGAAGTTTTGATGAACTGCAGGAGGATGGTTGTTTGTGCTGGAGAAACCAGCACAGCTTGTTTGCTGCAAGGTTTTTACTTGGCCTTCCAGTTGCTTTTCACCTCTGGAGTCACATTAAATGTACACCAGATTTTGGAACCTTGGGCAATGTGCTCTAGATATAACTTATCAAAGACAACTTCTCCCTGCAGCAAAACAAGTTTAATACCAATTAATCTTAAACTATGAGCAATACATTGCCCAAATGAACAATTTGTCTTCTCCTCTTCAAAAACCTTTTCTTTCCTGTTCCTATATTGTGACATTTTTTTTGACATTGCTTAAACTGAATTCTGCGAGTTTGCTTCTGTCATTGTGGAACAGTATACCTGAGGTCAATGTTTGTAGGTGAAAACTTGGATGCATTTCTTTTCTTTTATATTTTAAAATAAATACCTGTTGTTTTTCAGCATACATTCTGAAAAAAGCCGATAGTTCAAGTAGCTGTAAGAAATAAAATCCCACACTCCAAAAAGTTAA
Source organism: Spinibarbus caldwelli (assembly GCA_039654775.1). Classification (NCBI taxonomy): domain Eukaryota; kingdom Metazoa; phylum Chordata; class Actinopteri; order Cypriniformes; family Cyprinidae; genus Spinibarbus; species Spinibarbus caldwelli. Next base: position 5,023,290 of record CM077227.1, on the reverse strand, counting down.
ACATCACATTTTAGTGAATGTGTGTGGTTCTGCTTGCAAAAAATTAAACACACAGTGCTTTATTTGTATCTGCTCCATTCCATTAATATATTTGCAAAAAAAAAATATTTTTGCTTGAAAATACATCCTACATGTGCATTGTAGTGTTAACAGCTCTTTTTTTTTTTTTTCTCTAGTTTAAGCAGAGTCACAATACATTCCATCTGATTGCTCCATGATGCTTGCAGCAGTAAAGACTGTCTTTGCTGAAACAGTTCTCTTTAGATTATTGATGCTTAAAATGCAATATCAGCATAAGGGTTCCTGAAATGGCGATAAAAAAGTGCACTGTTCACATTACAATTTATCATTCTTCACATAGTACATACATTGATATTGTAAATGAAGTAAAATGTTGTTTCCAAGACCTAGTTTAGTTTGAATAAAATCTCTCTATTAAGATACCGATATATATATAATATAGTAATATTTATACATGAATGGATTAAATAGGAGTGTCAAATAAATACTGTAAATCAGAATAAATTTTATCACGTTTTTTTTTTTTTATTTTTCATTTATTTTTTTATTTTTTTATTTTATGCAGATGGATCATTGGCAACCCACACACCACTGATTAGTGTTTGCGGCATCACAAACTTTATGTAACTGCAGAATTAGTTATATGGGCTGTACAACAAACTCTGAAGACAAACTGAAATAACTGGTGTCATATTAGGACTGAAATAAACAGTAATTCTTGTAAAAGAATGTTTGATTTCTTCATGGGTGAATGCCCTTTGCATATTATTGAAAGTGTGCTTTTTTGGCATCCTCATTAGCCATGTTTGGCCAGTTTGGTAGAGTGTGTTTCACTGTCAAAAACCGACTGTCAGAATCACACACCCACTGGTGCCAGGAAACTAAGATAATTGGCAAATAAAAGCTTTGCATATCAGTTACATATTGTTTTGGTGGTTGTTGAGACAACAAATTATGAGGTGATTTGGGGAAAAGCCTCCTGCTGTTGTCTTTTTATATGATAAAGGAATGAACATCCCCTGATTTATTTAAAAAAAAAATAAAAATCTGACAAGCTTGTGTTCTTACAATCTAATGTTTTCAAATATATTAAAACTTATTTATGAAGCTGTTCATTTCATTCCTTGCGTGTCGTTTAAAAGATTCACACACCAGATAGGAATGTTTTCCAATTAAAGATGCTATCAGAAGAGAGGGTGTGTAAAGTTGAGGACAGCTGGTCATGTGGACGGCTTCTTCTTGATCATCAAAGACGGCAAAAATTATGCATACCTCATCGCCTCATCAAACACAAAGGAGGATCAGTGTGTCTTTTATGAGCCAGCCAAGTGGTTAAAACTGTTAGCGAGTGAGATTTCGTTTTCAGACAAGGCGTACACACCAAAGAGACAAGAGAAGAGAGTAGTCTTTCATGTTCTTATTGATGTTTAAATTGGGCATTTTATACACAGCATGTGTATCCATTACCATCCCACCAATCTATCCTAATACAGCATACAGAAGGCGTGTAAATGTAGTGAGAGAGGATGTAATGGTTATGAATGGTATATTTACATCCATATTTTCATAAACAAGGCTTTGTGCGATAGTAGTTGAATTTCTGAAGATGAACAAAAGATGTACTGTGGCACTGTAAGGTGTAGTGAAACATCTAATTTCTAAAAATCTATCTATTGGAATACCACCAGATTTTGTTCTGTTGTCTACCTTATCTTCCATTGTCAAATCAAACATATGAGGTGAGCAGATGGTTGAGTAATTTATAGCATTACAACATATGCAAATAAGCTCTGGCAAATATTGTGAAGGTCTGTTTCCTGTTCACTATCTTCTCTTTTGCCATCTGTTAAATTTGAGATTAGGTTTCCCTCCGTCTGAGTAATAATTGAAGCCTCACCTGAATCAGTTGTGTGATGGAAACCTTAAAAATTCTGTGAAAAGTATTTCTTATGTAGTTCCTTATGTAGCATTCCTTATGTAGCATTTGGGCCAATCAGACACACAATTTTCCATTAGATTTAACAAATCAATTAGTCATTAGATTAACAAATAATCACAGACCCCTCACCCAATACACATACTGGGTGCCAGTATGTCTGTGAATGACTCCAAGCCCCCGATTACCATGGCAACCAGGACACCTCAGCCAGACCAGATAAACTTTATGACCTAATGGCATGTTGAGAGTTCTCCCTCTCACCATCTTTGAACCTTAGGAAAGACATTATGCCATAAAAATGGACTCTTCTCTAATTAATTCATAGAAAAAAAAAAAAAAAAAAAACTTTGAATGAACACACATATCCTTCAGGTCATTGGGTATATTATTACTGTTCTTGTATATGTTCTTGTATATTGTATACTGCATGCTTATGATAGATCACTAGTTAATATCACCTCACTTATACCATGTTTGGTCTCTATCGATTCGTCTTTGGATGATCTAACTGAGAGTGTATATTATATGTTGATATCTATGGAACATATTAGTGTTCTAAGAATCTTTACTAGTTTGTATATCAACTTCCGATTCAGTTACATATGCAAATTACCATGCTTGGAGACAAAGAGTCATAAATTTTCCCTCCAAAAGTTCAAGACACCATTGGCTCTTTGACACCCGAAAGGAGTGACCTCTATAGCAGATAAAGCTCTCACATCAGTGACCCGCCTCCCAGTCTGTGGTTCTTTTAGATCCTAAGAGGATGAGGAGGATGTGAGCTCCTCGGCAACCCTTAAGTTTTTGTGCCAGACCTTACGACCTTGACTTTCCATTCAACCAAAGATCCTCGGATCTCAGCAGATCTCTTTCTTAGCTCTTTTTCACTTTCTACCTGGGAAGAAACTCCCGATCACCACCGAGCCAGAAGAACATCTTTTGGAGTTCATCACCCTTCAAACCCGGAAGAACTTGGAGAACTCCAACACCACCAAACCTTTAAAGCATCAAAACTTTCATCCGAGACTGCATCCGGACACTCGTTAATGATCAAGGAATGCAAGTATCACACATTTAACTAAACAAAACAGAGGTTTAGTATAAGCTATAGACCCTGTTATAAACGGCGCTGATGGTTTTACTCAGGTGGTTAACTGACTCTTTCCATAACTGCATTCTCTGGTTTCTCTAATGGCTTCATTCATCCACTTTAGCTCCTCTTTGTATGTACGCATGAATGTATGTTTATTCGTTTGTTTGTTTAGATTAGTAATGTGTGTTAGCGTTTAGTTAATAAAAGATTGTGCACAAATTACATGAGTTTCTGGTTCTGGCTTGCAAATTAATGTCCCTTTTTACGATTTTGACCCTCCCTACATGCTCAAATGCATTAATAGGAAAGTATTTTCTGTGGCCACGGAAATATCTTTTCTTAGAGTTGATATGAACTTACAATGAATGTTCGCTGGACGAACAGATTAGCTGATGGCAATTTAATTCTGCTACAGTTATTACTGGCAGCCGATATAAATAATTGTAATTAATCATAATTAATTGTAATTATTTATATACATTTGTTTTTGAGCTGATTTGCTACACTTATGTAATCCTCTTCTGTTGCTCGCGTGGCGGTCAAAAATTACGGATTTATTTATTCATTCATTCATTCATTCCCAATAAAATAAATGTAGTGTATTTTAGTTTGCTTTCATGGTACTAAATTATATTTATGCAATAGTTATTATCAATTCATTCTCTGTTAACCACTTTTTGAGCATAGACCTGAAAATTAAATTTTCAAATAAACTGTCATAAATCTTGAAAATGTTTGGTCTGTTTTTAAATTTGATATGGAATACATATTTTTCAAAACATGTTTACTATAAAACTATAAAATCAAAGCTTTATATCTAAACAAGATGTGTTCCAAATTTTAGGGTGATATCTCAAAAAAAAAAAAAAAAAAGATATTTCAGTATGATTTAGTTTAGGTGCAGTAACAAATGTTTCCAATAGATGAAATATGACATTCACTTCCTGTTGGTGTGTAATTTTATTTTATTTTATTTTATTTTATTTTATTTTATTGCTCCTCAGGGCCATTTAACCTTTGCAAATCACTTCCCCAGTCGCACTGACTATTACAGTCTGAAGAAAAAAAAATGCCTATATAATGTTTGTCAGCATTTGTCAGGTGAACTCAATGCTTTAAATTTTGGTGTAACAACCAATGAATTGGAAAACACCCTCAGGATTGCATTAGCATAAAGGACGTCTCTATGTGAACAGAGTGTTACTGGAACCTTGGTACATGACGAGAAACATTTATATGTATCATTACAGACTGACTGAAAAATGCAGAGTTTAGTGGAATACAACAGGCTGGTGCAGTTTAATTATTTAACACAGTTTAATTATTTAACACACTAATGACTGGTGGATTAAATCAGAGTATTGGTTTTAAAAGAGTTTGTGGTACACCGCTAGCCTCCAGAAAACCACATCGATAAGCTGTTGTCCAGGCATTGGAATCTGGATTAGCTCAGGCTTGATGTAAGCATTAGCAGACGATTGACAAATAAAGCGCTAACAAGATTGCGATCAGAGAGTCTCGGACTGACAGCCTGCCATTCCCATTCCACACTGCTTCCTGTAATCTGACTTCACATAATACTTCTGAGTGTTTCTTTCTTTATTGCTCCCCGAAGCCCTGATCAAGTAAAAGCTTAATTACGGCTAATGAATTCTCTCCAGAGCTCCACAGTAAACACTATCAAAAACAATCACACCAATTTTGGGAAGGAAAGAGACATCCAGTGAGAAACATAAGCAGCAGAGAGGCGATTAATAAATATTTAAGGATGATTTCTGGCCATTTCATGCCTTTGATTAGCCCTGTACAGTTTGCTGAGCCTAAAGGAGTGAGGCCAAGATTTGTGGCTTTTTGCGCCATGAAACTGCTCTAAGAAAAGATGCATGAAGTTTTTCAGGGCCACTAAACAGTTTAAAGCAGCACCCATGAACAACCCAACTGGGTGATGCTTCAGCAAACATTTGCAACTCAGAACACTTTGAAAAAATGCTCAAAAGAACCCTTCAATGCAACAATTCTACATTTTTAAAAATGTTTTAATGTTAATCTCTGGCTTGATTAAAATGCTCTGAATGTTTAACTAAAATGTGCTTGGAGCTCAAAAAGGCAATAGGCTTTGTTGTCAAGCCATTTTGAGACTCACGAATATGGCAGTGATAATGTTATATGGATAAAAATTGGCGATATAGGAGGAGTTTACAGGACACCATTTTCAACTAAAAACAGAAAATGCTTTATGTGTTTTGGCTGCTCACTTATACAATAACTGCATTTGGGGGGTTTGAGAGTGCAAGTTTTTGTAAACAATACCATTATTGTCTCCATTTAAACTAATAAAAATATGAATTTGTGGTGACGTCATATTATGTGTTCAGTCTAGAGGAATAAGTATGTTTGCAAGCGAGTTGTGTTTCTTTACAAAGTGCCATCGCCAACTACTAGTCTGGCATTCATAGAACATAATTTTTAGACTTTTTTTTTTTTTTTTGGATTTACAGTGATAATCTGAAATAATCTGAATACAGTATTTTCATGTAAGAAATTACTGTTAAATCTTGCAAAATCCTGGCAACGTTACTGTCAAATCTCAGTCCTGTGCATTGACTACAAAATATTTTTTTGCACAGATAAAGAGTAGTTCTAGCACATATTCATATGTTTTGACAGACACACTAAATGTGTACACTTTATGTATGAATAGGCCTTCCTATGAATATGAATGAGATCACCTTGATTTTGCTAAGATATTTGCATGCAACATTGACCTTGGAACATGGAACAATCAAACCATTGCTTAGGGTGTTTTAAGCTGTTGTCGTATTTCTTTACAGCTGTTAGAATTGTATGGGCCATTGGCTAATTGAAAGACAGAACAAACATTCTGCCTCATGTACTTCAATGATAAATCTTCCTGTGAGACTGGAAACCACCCTGAGCAAATGAGGACATTTTTGGTAATGTGTAAGTTATGCTTCCATTGTGGAAATAAACAGACATTTCTGTGCAGTTTAATTTTTTTTTTCTTCTTTCTTTATAAAGTGCAATAGAGGTGCACCTCTTGATAACCAATAAAGTAAAACAAACACACACCTTTTTGAGGTGTAAGGAGAAGACTAAATGAGGTACAAACATAACTGCACACTCTCTTAAAGGGAAACGTCACCGTTTTTTCATTTTCCAATATGTTTTTCCCTCAACTTAGACGAGCTGATACGTACCTCTCCCGTCTCAGTGCGTGCACTTAATCGGTCTAGCGCACGGCGCCACTATGCTAGCGTTTAGCTTAGCACCATTCATTCCTTAGGATCCAAACAGAGATGAATTTAGAAGCTACCAAACACTTCCATGTTTTCCCTATTTAAAGACGGTTACATGAGTAGTCACATGAGTAAGTATGGTGACAAAATAAACAGTGGCGATTTTCTAAGCGGATAAAAAATGATAACTATATTGTATGGCGGAAGAGTACTTCGCAGCACTTCAACCTCGGCGCAGTAATATCATCACTCCTGAAAACTCCCCCTCTCCCTCTAACTTCCATCAATAAAACCAATATTACTGCACCGAGGTCGAAGTGCTGCGAAGTGCTCTTCCGCCATACATTTTAGTTATCATTTTTTATCTGCTTAGAAAATTGCCCCGTTTTATTTTGTGTCGCCGCGCGCTAGAGAGATTAAGTGCACGCACTGAGACGCGAGAGGTACGTATCAACTCGTCTAAATTGAGGGAAAAACATATTGGAATATGGAAAAACGGTGGCGTTTTCCTTTAAGCACAATTTATTTATTACCAGCGTTTCATCCAAAAAAGTAACCTTTGTCAAGGTATGATTCCTTACAAACTGGAGAACAACATAAATAAGGGGGATACAGTAATTAGTTAATGTGTAGTAATGATGTAGTATTACATTCACCTGTGCATGATTATCAACTTTATCTCCATTTTGTAAGGAATCATACCTTGACAAAGGCTACTTTTTTTTGCTGAAATGTTGGTAATGAATAAATTGTGCTTCAGAGAGTGTGCAGCTCCTGATAAAACATGCTGGGTCTAGTTCAATAACTGTATATACAGAACTATTGGTGCATAACATTTTCATCCAGAAATCATGACTCATCATTTTTTTTTATAGATTTTGAATAAAATTTATAACCAACTGAAACCACATAATTTAAAATAATCACACATTTGATGACCTTCAAAAACATGAAAAAACTCCGGATGATCAAAAAGTGTGTGTATATATAGGTTAAGGAATGTATTATGCTAATTTCTACCTGCAGGCACAGGCTCCCTGAGAACACTTTTATCAGCATTAGAAGAACAAATTTATGTGTCCGCACATGAGATCTTTATGAGAGCTTTAAGAACATGCTATTACCAGTGACTGAAACATATACATATATATAGCATCCATTACAATCATGTTTGTTTATTGTTTATTTATTAGAATTTGCACTTTACTCTTCTACTTTCACACACACACACACACACACACACACACACACATTCTTGCATATGTGGTTCATGGGGACTCTCCATAGGCGTAATGGTTTTTAAACTGTACAAACTGTATTTTCTATCGCCCTACACCAACCCTACCCCTAAACCTACCCTTTACAGGAAACTACTGGCAATTTTTGAATTTCATAAAACACCATTTAGTATGTTTTTAAGCCTTTTGGTTTACGGGGACACAGGAAGTGTACTCATAACACATGTTTACGTTGTAGTACAGTACATATGTCATTATACACATTTGTGTCCTGGTAAACCATATATACCAGAACACGCACACACACATACTTAAAGTTTATATTATTCCAGATTTTTTTTTTATTTTTTTAAATTTTTTTTTCATATTTGGTACAGGTTCTACTTTAACTGTTGTAGAGGACATCAACAGGAATATTACAGAACTGAAGGAGAGCGTAAAGAAAGTACACTTGTCACCTGAGGCGCTTGTGAATAATAAGAAAATGCTTTCCCATGCAAGTGAGGAGGCTGAATCCTCTAAACACACTTTCCCATGAATAATCCTCTCACTTCACTAGTATCTAGAAATGTTCTATCCCACATTCAGGATGTATAGCAAACAAAACTCTCGGGCTGTCCATCAAGACAATGTTTGTAAAAGAGAAGCAGTGCGTTTTCCTTAATGTTGCTCTTATTTATTTATTTATTTATTTATTTATTAATGTTCAGTGATGTGGGATTTAAGTACATGCATAAAGTGGGTTAAATAGGTTTTAAAAATAAGTTTAAAAAAGCTTTAAAAAAACTTTAATAAAATAATTTATTATTAATACAATACAATCAAACTATATTAATTCAGCATTCTATACATCTCAAAGTATGTATAAATGTTTGTACATCTCTAAATTTGCACATATACCTAATAGTGTTTATATTTATAAGCTTTTAATATGTGCATATTGTATGCATAAAGAATCACATCATATGCTAGGGGATACACTTTGAATGTATTACTTACTATTTTTTTGTAAAATTCCTTATTGAAAGTTGACTTTAGAAATTGCTAGTAAATTTTACAAATAATTACAAAGAAATAGTAAGTAATAATTTCAATTAAACATGAAAATTTGAAGTAGAAAGACTGAAATAGTATTTTCTTGTAAAACCTGCTTACACTGTACATATGAATACTATGTATGTATGTATGTATACACACACACACACACACACACACACACACACACATAATCTTGTACTTTATATTAAATGGTCTTGTACGTTGATTTTTGATTTCTTTATTTCTTGATTTTTAACAACACATCCCTTTCCTGTTTGCACAGCAGCAAAGCAACAGGGTTTTTTTTTTTTTTTTTTTGTCCGTTTGTCAAAAGTGATTTAAAGGCAGTGAGGCAATCTATCCGGATTAACACATGCCAGTTTTTGTGTGACAAACAAAGACATTCTTAGGAGATCTGGTGCCCTGAGAATAGCTTGTCTCCAGGTCATGGTTGTGGATTAAGTTCCTATTGAATGACAAGGCAATCTATATTTATATAGCATTTTATCTGCAGGAGGTCTATCTGATTCAATAGTGGCTACCTCACAGTTCGCTGAAGTCAAGGTTTGCACAAAACAACCTCATACAAATCCCCTGAAATACAGCGAGCAATAACAGCAGCACACCGGTTTGACCTTAAAACCCTGTGCGATTCTAATGACCAGAGCCAGGCGCCCTCAGATGGAATGGCCTATGAACTTCAGTAACTAGAACATTTCAGATGGTATTTTCTATTGAGCTTTTCTGGCAGGTAACTAGGGAAGAGGCTCGGGTTCAAAACTGGGTCAAGAAATGGAAGTAAAGAAGAGATTAAAAACATGAAAAGATTAAATAACGACACACAAAGAGAAGAAATGACAGTATCTTTCAAGAAGTCATATTATGCACCTTTTTACAAGATGTAATATAAGTCTCAGGTGTCCCCAGAATGTGTCTGTGAAGTTTGAACTCAAAATACCCCATAGATAATTTATTATTCCATGCTGTAAATGTCCCTTCTCAGGTGGAAGCAAAAACACATTGTTTTTGTGTGTGTTTCTTTAAATGCAAATGAGCTGCTGCACCCCGCCCCCTTCCCAGCAGAGGGTGGTGCCTTTTAAAACCTGGTCAGTTTAAACCAAAGCCTTAGATATACGAAGTTGATGAACTCTTGCAAGTTAACTGTCAAAGACCTCACAAGTTGACACATAATGTTGGTTATATCTTTGAATGTAAACTTTTGGGGAAAAAGCTACCATAATCCTGAGGTGACATTATAATTTTAATCCCTGCATACCAATAAAAACATTTATTTAATCGGTCAAACAGGTTTTAAAAAAAGGTCTGAAATTGTTCATTATTTAGTTTGATTCATTAAGACAGTTCAATCAGACACTGAATCATTTGCAGTTGTTTCTCATATCAAAATGGTAAAAGGATATTTTATAAGACAGAAAAAAAAGAGTGCTGAATATTTACCTACAATTCATTGTAGAAAACAAAACTTATAAATGTTTTCTATCATTTGTCAATGATCTTAGTGTGTGCATCTTGTGAACGACTCAGGTAAATCGTCAGAATAATCTTTATTGCCAAGTACTGTGGGTATAGATGTACAAGCAATTTGTCTTAATGTATTAAATCAGTATTAAAAAAGTTGGACCATTTTAGGTTTCTCAAAGAAAGAACCTTTCAGTGAATAGTTTATGAAATTATTTTTGTGCATTTGAAACGTTCCCTGGTTGTGCAAGTTTCTTTATGGAACCCTAGATACCAATCTCTATTATCAATCTCTTTTTTGAGATTTTTTGTTGCACATTTTTTGTTGCACTTTTTTTTTTTTTTTTTTTTTTTTGCACATTCAGTCCATAATTTGATTAACTTTTTATATTAGTAAAACAGACAACTTATTCGTTAAAAATAAGAGCGTACATATAAAATTAAACAACTGGTCACATGTACTTGCACCAATGTGATATATTTGTTGTCTTGTCCGTGTATAAAACAATATGTAGGTAAGACAAATAGACAAATTAGGACTCGGATCATTGAGCATATGAGCGCTATTAGAAGGAAAGATTTAAAATCTCCCATGGCTCGTCATTTTGTTGAGATGTCTCATTCAGTTTTAGATTTAAACTTTGTCGTTATTGAAAAGTTGACAGACTCGTAGAGGAGGGAATTTGGAACGTAGGCTCTTGCAGAAGGAATGTAGGTGGATTTTTGATCTCAAAAGTCTACATCCTCTTGGTATGAATGAAGATTTGTCTTTGAATTGTTTTTTATAATAATTTAAGGATAGATGTTGGGACTCCAAAGGGTATGAAGTTTATTTATTGTATATAAAAACTGATGCTAAGAATTTTGTATATATATATGTATATGTACTTGTATACTTTTTTTTGTTTTTTGATGTAGTCATATGTGGATCATTTTGAATGTATTGGGATATGTGTGTTTGGGAAGGAAATGTGTGTATATATGTGTATTTTTAATTTTTTGTATCTTCGTGATATTAAGTGTATTACGGTAACACATGGTTTAATGAGCGCAGGTGTGTGCCTGGTAGCACATGGCACTGAGGAAGGGTTAATACCTGAAAACGTTCTGCACTTCTGCACTTTTTTGCACATTTTGTAACCTCTGAGTAATAAATGATACAAGTCTTTTTGAACTGTTTGGATGAGTGCGGATCTCCTTTATCCTTGAACCTGTGGATCTACGCATCTTATACTATTGGTCTATTGGACTTTCGTACCAGTGTTTGGTGCTACGACTTTTCCTTTTGTTGATTTAAAAATAATAAATAAACAAATAAATAAATGAACAAACAAACAAGCCATGATGGAAAGTTAAAGAATTATTTCACTTCCAGAATAAAATTTTTCTGACAATTTCCTAATCATTTTTCCTGAAAAAGACCCTTATTCCTCTGCTGAGATTGTGTAAAGTCCTTTGAAGCTGCATTGAAACATTTGGTCCTTTTGATCCTTCACCCCGTTGGCCACCACTGAAGTCCACTATATGGAGAAAAATCCTGGAATGTTTTCCTCAAAAACTTTTCAAAAAAAAAAAAAAAAAAAAAATTATATATATATATATATATATATATATATATATATATATATATTTTTTTTTTTTTTTCCGACTGAAGCAAGAAAGAAATGAACATCTTACGATATGGGGGTGAGTAAATTATCATTAAATTTTTATTCTGGAAGTGAACTAATCCTTCAAACAGTGAAGAATTTATTTATTTTTTTTAATTTTTTTTATTTATTCCCCCCTTCAGAATTTAATTAAGTACAAACATTCAGGTTGAATAGCACTCATCTAAAGAACAAATTATCTTGGATAATAAGGTATTGCACTGAACTACAATTAGCCAGGGTACTTTATATCTCTATTGGAGACCAATCAATATTGTGACTAGCCTATCAAAGCAGTGAAAATTTTCAGTTGTGTTCCAAAAGCAGTGGGACATCCCTTAAAGAGAAAGTATTGCTTCAATATGCTAGAGCCCTACGCAACTCGTCTCTCACAGTGTTAAAGTCATCAGCTCGGTACAATGTTCAGTTACAATGCAGCAGTTCCACTTGAGGTCAGCATGTCAGAGCTCCTCAGCTGCACTGCTGCTTAGTGTTTCCCTGTACAGCAACTGAGAGCCTCCTTCAGAGGTCCATCAGGGGGGCACTGAGATTCCCTGACATCTGTTGCTGACAATGATGAAAAAATGTGCTTAACAGGAGCTGACAAGCTCCATATGTACTATCATTGCAACCTGAAGGTCTTCAACTGCCATAGTCACATTTGCAATCATGGCGTTAATTGATTGGAGACATGGAGAAACTCAAATCTCTGTGGATTAATGAGAAAACAAAAACTTACATTAAAAACATAGATAGTAGCGATGTTGTGTCCAGGCTCAGGGATTGTAGATTGTTGGTTTGGTGCATCATCCAAAACAATATGGACTTTATGAGATAAGCTGGTTTTAATTAACAATAGTTCTGCAACCTCTGTGAGAACTATTCATATTAGTTCATTTGATAGCTCCACTCTCAATGTGAATTGTGCTTTGTAAAATAATTAGTTAGGTTTATAACTTTTGCTCAAGGCATAAAACAAAAAGATTGATTGCCTATTTCTATGGATTGCATTCCAGGTTAATCCAGGTCATGGCCATACATCCATATTACAACTTTATAATATCTGCAAATAAGACAAGCAGAACTCTGTTAAGCTTCATTATTGATGTGCATCTGAAATGCAGATTTTCTATATCCAGATGTATGAATTCTTCACCGCAAATTATCATAAATTGACACTTTTCAATGATGATAGCACGTTTTCTATTTTCTTTCTTTCTTTCTTTCTTTCTTTCTTATTAAGCATTTGTTTAACTGAACTCTGTTGGCTATCCTAACAGGTATTGTGTTGTAGCACAAGCCACAAAACTGTAGCACAAAACATCTGGTACCAACTCTGAAAACAACCACAAGTAGTGCAGCTCATCACTTAAACAGGTATGCGACTGACAAAGGAGATTCATATTCCATGCAGGGTACAAAAAAATCTTAACTTTCAATCAAAAATGATCTGGAATGACTTTTAAGACAATGTAGTGGCTGGTTATTTAATTAATTGTGTTTAAAGGTAAAAGCATCAGCATACTGGTTAGGAATGAAACGAGGGTGAGTAAATAATTGCAGAATTTTCATTTTTGATCATAATCCTTTTAATGCATATTTATTGTTTATATATATATATATATATATATATATATATATATATATATATATATATATATATATATATATATATATATATATATATATAGCTTATTCAGTAGTAGTGGTGTATAATTAATTAATGAATCTCTAGATTCCTGTCAGTCCCCATGAGACCTGAATGAACTCAAGACAATTACATGTCCCCGTCATGTTGACCTTCAGTCCTTGAGTTTCAGTGCTTCAGCTTGGCTCTCTGCTTACTCAATTAGAGATATTACTGGGGTTAATCTGAAAATATTTGTCTTTCGTGAGATAAATTCTGAGCTCATTATATAGCAGAACAATGTTAGAAGTAGTAGCCTAGAATCCTAGACCCAGGAAGAAATGTGACAGAATCTGAAGCATTAGCGTTATGCAATATATACTACATAATAGCAAAGATCCTTCATACAGCAAGCATTTAGAGTGACCCGAAAAATGCATGATTTTTGCTTTGAAATGAATGAACAAAATACATTTATGCTTGGGAATGTACTTGTTTTTGCGTCCTGTATATGTGCATGTCTGTGACTTTATTTAATGGGTGTTTGTGTTCCCTAGTAAAATATATTTAATAAAGTAATATATTTAAAATACTAAGTATAGTTCAAATCTCTTATAGTGTTTTTTCAATTGCTAACATCCCTTCGTCCAATCTATAAGCACATTTTCAAAACTCTAAACACAATTAGCACAACATCCATCTGTTGCAACCATACCATTAACACAATTCATGTTGTTTTCACACAATATTCAGTCAATTAACATGTTTCTAAAATGCTTTTTACACAAGCTTACCTCATACCAAAATCATGGATCAGTCTTATTTTATTTTTTTTTTTTTATTTATTTATTTTTTTTTACAAATGCTTAAACACAGAATGACAGAAATTAAGACCTAATGTTCCAAACTTTAAATATAGTGTAAAGCCTCTACTTCTGCAACAAAAGAGCTGATAAGAATTATTTTAATTACTGATCATTGAGAAATATCTCATTCAAATCTTAATAATTTCAAGTCTTTCCATTACATAGCCATGCACAATAAAAAGGCACTCTCTGGATTGGTTTTGTTCAAAACAATACAGAACAACACATAGAAGCAGAAAAAGAAAGACAATGTCTGGATGAGGGAGAGGAGTAGTTGGACCAGGACTGTCTGGTTTGGTTCAGCTACCAAATCAGACATCAAGAGACTACAACAGACAGTTAGGACTGCTGAGACGATTATTGGCCCAGCCTCCAAGAGTGAGGAAAAGGGCTATGAAAATCACTTTGGACCCCACACACCCAGCTCACTCCCTCTTCGAACTGTTGCCTTCTGAACCAGAACAGAACAGCCATGCACAAGAACAGGTTTTTATTTTTTTCCCCCCTGCAGGCTATATTCAGCCTGAACAATTAAAACATTCATAACTATACATTGTCCATCATAACTGACACATTTACAGTTTTTTTTTACGATCGCTATGACAATTTTTTCAATATTTTAACAATTTTCCTAAACTCTTAACACAGTTAACACAACATCCGTCTGTGTAGGCTATACAATTAACACATTTCTTGTTTCTTTAACACAAAATGCATACAGTTAACACAAATTTAAAATGCTTGAACTTATTTTACACACAAGCTCAACCAAAACCAAAACAATGTAATTTTACTGCCAAATTTTCAAATGCTTTCACACTGTATGTCAGAACAGATAACATCATGTTCTAAAACTAACTTATAGGCTAAAGTCAACGTGAACAGCTGTTCATATTGTGAATTTGATACAAATATATCCCGTTTTTTATTCATTAATGAGAAACAGCTGCTTGCAAATTGCAGCTGATTCCCATCTAGGAAACACACTCAGGTGTTGACGTTCTTTCAATCACATGACCATACAGTATACAGTAAAAGAGGACCTCTTTGGGCTGATCTTGTGTGGAAAAGTACACTCCTGCATGAATGTAAGATTTTAGAAGACCTGCATGAAAGACTGGTGCCAGAGGTAGAAAGGGGACAGGTGGGAGACCACTTGTCAATATATGTGATCACATGGAACAAAGTGGCATGATGTCCATTTCCCATGCCCCTTACTCCACTTTCCTCAACCTCATTGAGGAGTTTTTCCTCAACCTGGAGATGGAAGGTTTTTGACCAAATGTCCCTCCTGGATGCAATGGATGCAATGGATGCTGCATGCCAAGACATCACAGCTGGACACTGCCAGGGGTGGATAAGGCTTGCCAAAAGATGCCTTGACAGAGAAGATATCAAGTTGTGATGTGGATGAGAACATGTGGCCAAATGCAGAAGACCGGGCAGATTAGAAGATGACTTTTTTTCTTTATATTTTATTCTTCTGTGGCTTTTTCTGTTTGTATATTTTGTACTTTCATATAATAAATGGCAAAAGTATTGCATATTTTTGTTATCTTGCAGTAATGTCCTGTTGCAAATAAAGCCTTTACTTCAGTAATTCTGTCTCGGTCTTCTTTTTTCACAAACTGTACATTCTACAAAGCTACTCTGAGATGGGTCATTCATTTTTTGTATTGAATTTTTGTAGCAAAAGAAACAAAATGCATGCATTTACCAAACCCAATGAAAAAAAAAAAAAAAAAAAAAAAAAAAAAAAAAATGTAGAGAGGCTTCAAAAAAAACTGCAAAACACAATTTATGATCAATACAATATAGTATTGTATAAGGGCAGATCTGACACATATAAAAAAAATGCAGTTTCTGTAATTCCGTTTGATGTTAGTGTTTGTATGATGTTGTGCTATGATTGACTAAATGTTCCTGTTGGAAGAGAACATGTGTTAGTATTTTGGAACAATAATTTGATTGAGACATGTTTGTAGTGTTTTGGTAGATATATTCTATTGTGTTAGTGTATTATGTTTTTTTTTTTTTTTTTTTTGAAAACTAGTGTTGGAGTTTAGTTTGCAATGTGTGATTTTGAGCATGAAAGTAACGGTTTTGTCAGTTGTGTGTTGTAGGTGTGTTGGTGCGTTAAGAGTTTAGGAAAATTGTTAGAAGTATTGAAAAAAAAAAAAAAAAAAAAAAGTCATAGCGATTGTAAAAAACTGTATACATAGAAAACTGAAAATTGTCTATTTGTAAACTGCACACTTGTAACATCTGTACATTCATTTAAACAATTATATATATTTTTATCTATAGTGCATTGTTTAATTTACTGTTTTTCTTATACGGTTACAATTCCTGTGCACTGTCATGTATGTTTGCACTATGTCAAGACTTTCTTCTGCACTGGAAGCTCTCGTCAAGTCAAATTCCTTGTGTGTAAACATACTTGGTAATAAAGCTCTTTCTGAGAAGGGAGAAGGAGAGGTAGGGAGCAAAAGGCTATGCTTTTTTTTGGTCACACAGAAATTTAAATTTTGCCAATAAAGCCTTCACTGCAGCAATTCTGTCACTTTTCTTTTACATTCCATAAAATACTGATGACTCCTTCACTATGCAGTACACATACCATCTAAAATTAATCCACACACAAATATATACACACAGTGGGTACTAAAAGTATTCAGACCCCCTTAAATTTTTCACTGTTATATTGCAGCCATTTGCTAAAATCATTTAAGCTCATTTTTTTTCCTCATTAATGTACACACAGCACCCCATATTGACAGAAAAACACAGAATTGTTGACATTTTTGCAGATTTATTAAAAAAGAAAAACTGAAATATCACATGGTCCTAAGTATTCAGACCCTTTGCTCAGTATTTAGTAGAAGCACCCTTTTGATCCAATACAGCCATGAGTATTTTTGGGAAAGATGCAACAAGTTTTTCACACCTGGATTTGGGGATCCTCTGCCATCCTCCTTGCAGATCCTCTCCAGTTCTGTCAGGTTGGATGGTAAACGTTGGTGGACAGCCATTTTTAGGTCTCTCCAGAGATGCTCAATTGGGTTTAAGTCAGGGCTCTGGCTGGGCCATTCAAGAACAGTCACGGAGTTGTTGTGAAGCCACTCCTTCGTTATTTTAGCTGTGTGCTTAGGGTCATTGTCTTGTTGGAAGGTAAACCTTCGGCCCAGTCTGAGGTCCTGAGCACTCTGGAGAAGGTTTTCGTCCAGGATATCCCTGTACTTGGCCGCATTCATCTTTCTCTCAATTGCAACCAGTCGTCCTGTCCCTGCAGCTGAAAAACACCCCCACAGCATGATGCTGCCACCACCATGCTTCACTGTTGGGACTGTATTGGACAGGTGATGAGCAGTGCCTGGTTTTCTCCACACATACCACTCAGAATTAAGGCCAAAATGTTCTATCTTGGTCTCATCAGAGCAGAGAATCTTATTTCTCACCATCTTGGAGTCCTTCATGCGGGCTTTCATGTGTCTTGCACTGAGGAGAGGCTTCCGTCGGGCCACTCTGCCATAAAGCCCCGACTGGTGGAGGGCTGCAGTGATGGTTAACTTTCTACAACTTTCTCCCATCTCCCGACTGCATCTCTGGAGCTCAGCCACAGTGATCTTTGGGTTCTTCTTTACCTCTCTCACCAAGGCTCTTCTCCCCCGATAGCTCAGTTTGGCCGGACGGCCAGCTCTAGCAAGGGTTCTGGTCGTCCCAAACGTCTTCCATTTAAGGATTATGGAGGCCACTGTGCTCTTAGGAACCTTAAGTGCAGCAGAAATTTTTTGTAACCTTGGCCAGATCTGTGCCTTGCCACAATTCTGTCTCTCAGCTCATCAGGCAGTTCCTTTAACCTCATGATTCTCATTTGCTCTGACATGCACTGTGAGCTGTAAGGTCTTATATAGACAGGTGTGTGGCTTTCTTAATCAAGTCCAATCAGTATAATCAAACACAGCTGGACTCAAATGAAGGCGTAGAACCATCTCAAGGATGATCAGAAGAAATGGACAGCACCTGAGTTAAATATATGAGTGTCAAAGCAAAGGGTCTGAATACTTAGGACCATGTGATTATTTCAGTTTTTCTTTTTTAATAAATCTGTAAAAATGTCAACAATTCTGTGTTTTTCTGTCAATATGGGGTGCTGTGTGTACATTAATGAGGACAAAAAATGAACTTAAATGATTTTAGCAAATGGCTGCAATATAACAAAGAGTAAAAAATTTAAGGGGGTCTGAATACTTTCCGTACCCACTGTGTGTGTGTATATATATATATATATATATATATATATATATATATATATATATATATATATATATATATATAATCTTAACTTTTTATATTTATTTTTATGTTTTTTTTTTTATTTTTCACAAGTAAATTTTGTAAATGTTGATGGGTTTTGTTTTTGGTATATAAAGAAATAGGGTGGAAATGCTGCTTTTCACATTAATTCTTTGTGTTGTAATACAGTTAGTAAAATTAAAAGATGTTATTCTTATCCAATAATGAAATACTTATGTGACAAATCATTCAAACTTCAAAGATAAAAGCTCATCCATTATGTAATGATCCCTGTTTTTATTTTTTTTTTATTATTTTTTTTTTTTTTTAAATCAGTGTGTTATGAATAAAATGTATGTTTTTTGAATGAGAATCGTTCCCAGTGTTATGATGAAACAAGCTTATTTTCAGACCTATATGAAGTGTTTTGTTGGTCTGAGTGAGTTTTGGCGGTGAGATCAACTGTTTGGTCAAGATTCGTGTTGGTAGTGCAGACTGTATGAACAGTTTTGAAAATGTGGTTTCAGTATTGAACAATGCTTGTTAGCAACTAAAAAAAAAAAAAAAAAAAACTGTAAATGGATCTCATATTGTTTGGCCTATACAAGTCAAAATGTGTTCAGATCACTGTGTTAACTGTTTTGAGAACAGTGACCTGAGTTTGGAGAAATGTGTCAAATCAATTGAGAAAAACTGTAACTGTTTGGCTAATTGTGTGATGTTGGTGTGTTGCTGTGTTAAGAGTTTAGAAAAAGTACTTTAAGTATTGGTAAACGCTTGTTAGCAATTGAAAAAAAACAAAAAAAAAAACTGTAACATTTACTGACATATAGCTCAAGACTTACTGATATAAAAATTATAAATAAAAAATATTTTGAGTACTACTTGTGCACAATGCATTTTTTTTTTTTTTAACATTAAGCCTAAAATGTGTTTTAATATCGCTATTGATGAGGATTGTATGATCTTTGAATAATATCAGTCTTTAAATGTAAGATATTTAAAGTGTACCTGAAGTATACTTGCAATAGTTCTTTAGCACGATCTTTAGTTGGACTTCAGCACTACTTCCGCACAATTAATGCATACAATAAGTACATAAATTTGTAAATGTATTTGTGGTACACTTAGCATGAAATAAATGTATTTCAAAAACATTTTTGTATATTTATTTTAAACTAGGGTTGCTATCAGATGCAAGCTATGAATTCAATGAATGAAACAAGTTCTGTTGCATACTGGTTAAAGTTGTGACTACTGTAAAAAAAATAAATAAAAAAATAAATAAAAAATCGTAAAAAAAAATAAAAAAACATGGTCAAATGACTGGCAACTATGGCTGCCAAACAAAAACAGTAAAATTACAGTAAAATATCTTAATTGAAAATGTGCAAAAACAATAATTTTACAGAAATTTTCATTAAAGGTTTTACAGAAAAAAAATGTTATTTTACATGTTACTTTACAGATTTTTTTCTTGTTTCAGTTATGATATTTTACTTTAATATTACAGTTTTTATTTGCCAGTCATTTGACCAGGATACGGACCAGAGGAGAGATCCTGGGTGGCCCGGGATGATGTGCTCGATCCGATACTGCTGTCTGAGTTCCACCGTACCCATCCTGATTGTCCCACACCCAGAGGCCATGGTCGCCCTCGTCGCTGCTTGAGGGTGTCAGGAGCCACCCCTGGAGGAGGGGGTAATGTCAGGAATTCACTGCAGTCACAGTCACCACAGTCACCAGCCCCGACAAACACCAGATCCCAGTCACCTGATTATTAATCACCTGCACTCACCAATCAAGCCCTCTACATTACTGCTCCTCATTCAGTCCCTCATCGTCCGGTCTACCGTTCACTTACCTGAATTTAGCCTGACTCTCTAGCTACTTACCTGCCTGTACTTACCCGCAGATTCTCCAGCGATCCCGATCTACCTGCAAAAGACACCGCATCACAGCTAAGAACCAAAGAACTGTCATATGTGTTTATACTCTCTTGCATTCTGCCTCCACAATATTCCCCTGCAACTTTGTCAATAAACCAACCAGTGTCTGCACTTACCTCTCGTCTCCAGCTTGGGTTGTGACACATGCCGTATTTCCAGTGATATGTGAGAAACGTGCTCAGGGAGTTGATCGGAATAGTATTTTCAGCGTTTATCAACTTAAATTATTCCCTGCTCCTCGTGCTAAACTATTATATTCCGCAAGAAGAGGACCGCGACTGCAACGCATCATCATTTGGACTACTGTGGTACTGCTTTTTGACATTTCTGCAGTAAATTATTGTGATCACACATGTCTGTCTGTTACATTTCTCTTATAGACTGTACTTTATACACTCACTCTTTATTGGTTATTTTTTTTTTTTCTTTGTAAAAATAAAACTTTTTTTAATGCTATTTATTTATTTATTTTTTTTAAATTGCACGGTAGCATGACTTGTGGATTTTAAGGCTTATTTTCTCTGCTATATATTTCTATTCTATATAAAATTACAGAGTTTGAATGTAAAACTACACCTAAACATATAACTAATAAGATTTACTTTAAAATTACAAAAAAAAAAAAATATTAAATTGATAAACCTTTAAAGGGGTCCTATTATGCTCTTTTACAAAGTCTTGATTTTGTTTTGGGGGTGTACTAGAACATGCTTTCATGCTTGGTGGTTCGAAAATCACATTATTTTTCACATAATTTACATTATTACAATACCTTCCTCCCCAGCCTGGCACAAACGGCTCAATTAGTTCCAGGTTTGATGAAGGCCCGCCTTCTGAAAAACGAAATGTGTTGTAATTGGTTAGCTGTCCCAGTGCGTTGTGATTGGCGAACAGCTTAGATGGTGTTTCAGTACTGCCCCGCCCCTTGCCAAAGCAGCAAGTTCGTCAATATTGCCATATCAATTTGAGTTGGATTCAGACCCCGAGAATATTGAACAAGAGGATAGCGCAGAACCTGTGCATGCACGGATATTGCAAGACATATTAAAGTGGTAACAATATTGTTTTTTTGGCTAAATCACATTTTAGATAGGATGTCAACAACAGCTTAAAATTAACTGCATTTACTATGTACAGATAAGTCCAACAGTAATATGTATTATGTTTATTGTTCTTTAATTCTAACATTATAACATGAATTGCAGCGAAACTGTTATACAGCTGAATTTATCTATACCATAGTCCCACAAAGTTACACTATTTGTGGCGGCATATATATGCAAACTATTCTCTGCCAGCAGGAGGCGCTGTTGTAGTGGTAGAGAGCGAGGTTTCCCCGGTAACGCTGTACACAAGCAGCTCTCTGCTCACAAACGCTGCTTTATCAGACATTACATGCAAGATGAAATGAAAATGACATCCAAAATTTTCTGAAGACAGTCGGTTTCCTTCAGAAATACAGTGATATAAAAACACCCGCACCGGGTTTCGATTTTGCATTCGAAATTCCGAAGGCGGGATTTATTTTAATGATATTCTAATGGGCCAATTTGTGATGTCACAAATACAGGAAAACAACTTTGTAGTCCAAACGAGCCGTTCGTTGTAGTTCTTTGTAGGTCTTTTTTATGCCCAAACATACACACTACACACTGACTAAAATTCAAAAAGTGAAAAAAGCATAATAGGACCCCTTTAATATAATGAGCTACGTATATTTTTTAATTACAGATTATTTTTTGTAATTTTACGTAGATTTGTACATAATTTAAGAAAGCTGAAAAAAATATATAATCCAGTATAAATGTATAAATGTATAAATAATCCAGTAATTGTTTGTATAAAAAATGAGAATTACTGTAATTTGTCTTTAATGATATAGTATCTAAAATAACAGTCAAGTTATTAATTTACAGACATTGTTTGTAATTATACTAAGTTTTGAATGTAATTTGAAATAACAGAAAACTACTGTAAAAAATTTAGTTAATTTCTGTAAAATTATTTATTTTTTTACAGTGTACTTTTGAGTTTGAGTTCAAGATCTGAGAGATTCGTTGATGTCTGTTTAGTTTAGCATCCTGAACTCTGCTTTTGTTTAATTGACAAACAGACTGAAACTTCAGAATATGAAAATAAATATACTTAAATGTATTTGAAATACATTTATTTCATGCTGACTGTACTGTACTTAATAAAATACCCTGCAATTGTATTTTTAGGATACTATATTGGCATACCTAAAGTCTGCTAAATTGTCTGCTAAATTGGAACAACTAATTTTTTGCTTAATGCACTTTAACTGTGCGGAAGTAGTGCTGAAGTCCAACTAAAGATATACAGAAGTATATTTGATTGTACTAATGTGGAACTAGTGCAGGAGCACTTTAGGTACACCTTAAATATCTTGCATGTAAAGACCAATATTATTCAAAGATCATGCAATCCTCAACAGTAGTGACATTAAAGCACATTTTAGGCTTAATATTTAGAAATGTGCACTGTGCACAAGTAGTACTCCAAATAAAGTTTCAATATATTTTTTATATTAATAAGTCTCAAGCAATATGTCAGTAAATAGATTTAATAGATCTTAATAGATTTTAACTATAATTAGTATGAAATAAATGTATTTTAAATATATATATTTTTTTTTACTAGGGAACACACAGATCCATTTCAGCCTCTCTCAACGGAAAAGACTGTTTTGGGTTAAATAAAAAAATAATAATAAAAAAAATAAGACACAGAGCATAATTTCTTATTCTTTAAGAACAACTTCTTCTGTTTGTAAAAAAAAAAAAAAAAAAAAAGTGCAATACATTTACTATTATTACTTATCACTGACATCCACATTTTCCCCCCTCACCCAGACCAGGTCATATAGCTATATAATGAGCTTCATATGTACTGACACAAAAGTTTTAATATAGTTTCATGCTAGGTGGTAAATGCATGCATTTTAATTTGGACATTTATTGTCCCCAACTGTGCTCACATAATAGGGCCTTTGTTTCCCATCGTCTCACTCCTTAATGAACCTCATCTACATTTCCTTGATTGATACATATGCATTGGTTTGACTGTCTGTCATTTGTAGCATAGTTTGCACATTTGTTACTTATTTGGCAGCAGTGAGAAACATGTAACAAATACACCTCATTTGGAGAAGAATAATAAATGCACACCAAATATTCACAAGCACACATGTACATACACATGCATACACTATTTTTTTATTTGTTAATTTTTATTTATTATTTATATATTTATTTATTTGTTTGTTTGTTTGTTTGTTTGTTTGTTTGTTTGTTTGTTTGTTTACTTGTTTGTGTGTGTGTGTGTGTGTGTGTGTGTGTGTGTGTGTTTGTTTGTAGGGGTAAGCGTTGATTTAGGGTCAGTCTATAGTCATTATAGTTTTATATCATCAATATAATATTTTAAGATGTTTCATAATGATTATGTCTGATTGCATATATAAATAGGCAGTTATTTAACCCACATACAGAAACTGATTAAATAAATAAATAAATAAATGTGAAAACAATCAAATGAAGAAAATAATAATTTGGGATAATTCCTGGAAAAGAAAAGAAAAGAAAAGAAAAGAAAAGAAAAGAAAAGAAAAGAAAAGAATGCCTGTCATATTTGATTCACTTATGCATTTTATGTTTAAAGCTCTAGTATGCTGCAGGTTAAAACAATACCAAAGGTTGATCTATGAATTATCATTGTGTGTCCTTGATCAAGGTACTTAACCTCCGGTTACTCCAGGAGGACTGAGCCTGTTATACCGTAAGTGTTCTGTAAGCAAGTGGTTCAGGCAGTGTCCGCTAAATTACTACTTCATCTCCGACACTTGAGCCACTCACCTGCTATGACTTTACTGCACCATCAAGCCCCCTGAACACCATGTGATCACCCTTCTGCATCTCTTCACTTACTTACAGGAAGTGCCACATACAGTCCTTGTCTGAGTGCTTAATCCTGTTTTGTACACACACAGTTTGGTTATTTACTGAAGTGACAACCACATTCTACAACTCAATTAATTCCCAAAAAGCAAGGCATTGATGGTTCCATGAAGGAACTTTAACATCTATTCTTTTAAGAACTGTTCACTGAAAGGAACCCAAAATGGTTATTTCATGGCATCACTGCAAAAGTCTCCTTTTGGAACCTTTATTTTTAAGTGTGAAAAAAAAAAGGCTCTATGTAGTACCTTTTTGTCTCTCTAGTAGTATCATAGCTCTCACCAGCCCTGTGGTCTAGGTTTAACACATGTGTTAATATCCAGACAAAGTCTGCTTAAAGCAGCATCTTAACAAGCATGAACAAGCTTGCATCTGTTGACAACAGTTTACTAACAATCGCAAGACAATAATATACCAGTCACTAAGCTAAGTCTCAGATGGCAACCACACAGACCGCCCACAATTCCTTCACTGACCATCTGATGTACACTGCACACAAAAATGGCCGTGTGTAAGCTGCTACAATGATCATTTCTGAGAAAGAGCTATACTGAAACAACCAAAATATGGATACATTTAAATTAACTGTTTTTTATTCAAGTCAAAAATATCATGTAGCATCCAATGACAGTATAGTCATTGGATTTGCCAAAGTTTTTTTTTTTTCAGGTTAGTCCAAGTTTTGTAAGATATTCAGAGTTTTCTTTGTATGCACTTAATAGAAAATTACGGTGGCCGAGAAGCGCAAAACAAATCACTATTCTGAAAACAAAATAACAAATTACAAACACACATGCAAATCTAAAAAAAAAAAGAAATAATAATAAAATAGTAATTAACAATTCCGAAAACATTATAACAAGTCAGAAAACACAATGACAAATCCAAGTATAGGTCTCTGCGGACCAAAAAGGGGATGTTTCACAAACTTTCGATGTCATTTTCATTTCATCTTAAAATAAAACGGATTTGTCGTGTTTTCTGAGTTGTTATTTGTTTTCGGATTTGTTTTTAATGCCTGAATAACATCTGATAAAGCGCCGTTTATGAGAGCCGCTCTGCTTTGTGTACAGCTGTTTCGAGGGAAACAATTCCAAAAGCACCTCCTACTGGCAGAAAATTTGCATTTTCAATAATGCAGTCTGCTGTTTTTGGACTATGTATTTTAATGCTGTTGGATATAAGTCAGTTCCAGTTAAATTTTCCTAATAAAAAGACTGTTCAACTTTGTAATCTGATTCAAAGGTAATATAATACAAAGTGGAGTGTTGTAAATGTACATGCATATTTTTTTATTCCATTCTAAGGGCAATTCATAAAATACATTTAAACTGAGCAACTTTAAGAGCATCTCTGAACTTTCTACCACTAGTCTGCTGTTCTTCCTGTATACTTTGATTGACAGATGTCTCGTGCAGTCAGCGGTGAGTAATCTATTCTCAAACCAATGGCTCGGTCTCAAACTATACCTACCTCTTCTGTTTTGTCTGATTTGTCATTGTGTTTTCTGACTTGTTACAATGTTTTCTGAATTGTTGCTGTGTTTTCTGAATTGTTATTTTATTCTTAGATTTGCATTTTGCATTTGTAATTTGTTATTTTGTTTTCAGAATTGTGATTTGTTTTGCAATTCTTGGCCACAGTAGAAAATATAGTATATCCACAACGAGAACTGTACACTCCTCTTCATTTTCTTAGATACAGGTGTATCTCAATAAATTAGAATGTCGTGGAAAAGTTCATTTATTTCAGTAATTCAACTCAAATTGTGAAACTCGTATATTACATAAATTCAATGCACACAGACTGAAGTAGTTTAAGTCTTTGGTTATTTTAATTGTGATGATTTTGGCTCACATTTAACAAAAACCCACCAGTTCAACAAATTAGAATAGTAATTCATAAGACCAATAAAAAAAAAAAAAAAAAAAAAAAACATTTTTAGTGAATTGTTGGCCTTCTGGAAAGTATGTTCATTTACTGTATATGTACTCAGTACTTGGTAGGGGCTCCTTTTGCTTTAATCACTGCCTCAATTCGGCATGGCATGGAGGTGATCAGTTTGTGGCACTGCTGAGGTGGTATGGAAGCCCAGGTTTCTTTGACACTGGCCTTCAGCTCATCTGCAATTTTTGGTCTCTTGTTTCTCATTTTCCTCTTGACAATACCCCTGTAACGAACTGCTCTGAGACTTGACAGGTTGGAGATCCAAATGCAGCTTTATTGGGAAAAATCAGAGACGTGATCCAAAATACAGGCAACAGGTCAAAACACAGGCAGGCAATCCAAACAATAAACAAAGCAGGAAACTCAGGCAAAGGGTAAATCCAAAAAACAGGCAAGAGATCAAAAAAACCAAAAGACATAAATCCAGGGAGAATGCTCAGAAATGCAGTGTAACAACTAACAAGACTTCGCAAAGAATAACAAACTAAACCAGGCTTATATAGAGTGAGCAGACAGGGTAAATGAGACACAGGTGAAAACAGTGAGTGCTAATGAGACTGGGCAAAGGATTATGGGAAATGAAGTCTTTGATGGAGTGGCATGTAACAGTCTGTGTGGTGTGAATGTCTATGTAATTGGAAGGCGGCCTCTGGTGGTGAGCAGGTGAAAGATCACGGACAGGATTCATGACAGAGCCTCCCCCCAAAGAGCGGCTTCCAGATGCTCCAAACACAGTACAAAGCAGGAGGGTGGTGGAGCGGAGGCGGAACAGAGAGAGAGATGGAGGGCCTGGTCCATGTGGAAGTCTAAGACCTTGGGACTGAGGCAAGACCGGCAGAACAGGGAACCAGGATGGAGCCGGCAGTACTAGTGGAGTTGAGGACCACCACAGCAGAGCAGACAGGTCCAAAGATCCCCACGGCAGAGCAGAAGCCCACAAGGGTGGAGCAGATGGAGCAGAAGCCCTCCACGGCGGAGCAGAAGCCCACCAGGGCGGAGCAGACAGAGCAGGAGCCCACCAGGGCGGAGCAGACGGAGCAGGAGCCCACCAGAGCAGCACAAATGGTACAGACGGGCCAGAAGACCACCAGAGCCAGATAGCAGGCCACCACGGCGGAGCAGATGGAACAGGCGGAGCAGAAGACCACCAGAGCGGGGCAGACAGACCTGAAGACCATGGCAGGGACTGGGACCTAGGGAACACTGAGACACTCGAGACAGACAGAGCATTGACTGGAATTAAACTGACAAACAACTCATGGATTGATACCGGGTAGACTAAGAGTTCATAATCAGATTCATTGATAAAAACTGGCACGACAGACACATTACTAGAAAGGAAACAGACAGGTGACTTAACATTAGACACATTTAGAGAAACAGAGCAGGCAGGTAGTTTATGAGTGGTTATATTATCATTGACAGGGCTAACGGGGCAGATATTGAGTGGTCTCTTAGTACCAGGATTTATGACAGGCAGGATAGAAAGTTCCAAGGCAGACCCTTGCGCTATAACAGACATTTCAGTGACTGACGGGACTAATAGTTTAAAGGCAGCCTCTTCGGCTGGGTCAGGACAGGAAAATGGTTCATAATTGACCTCCATGGCTAGTTCAAGACAGGACGAAAGTTCATAACCAGCCTCCTCGGCTGATTCAGGGCAGGACAACAGTTCAAGAGTGGCCTCTGTGGCCGTGACAAGACAGGGCGAGAGTTCACAGACGGCCTCATTAGCTGTGACAGGACAGGGCGAGAGTTCACAGACGGCCTCATTAGCCGTGACAGGACAGGGCGAGAGTTCAGGGACAGCCCTTCTGGCTGCGACAGGACAGGCAGAGAATTCACAGGTGGCCTCCATAGCTGTGACAGGGCAAGACGAGGATTCACAGACGGCCTCCATAGCCATGACAGGGCAAGACAAGGAATCACAGATGGATACCATTGACACCTCTGGAGGTTCTGCAGCAGTTACCGCCACCTCTGGAGGTTTTACAATGGTAAATACCGGACACAGTGAGAGTTCAGTAACGGTCTTTTTGACCGCAACACAACAGGCTGAGAGTACGTTGCTGGGCGCCACCATCATACAAGGAGCTGAAGCAAGTGCCATTACCCCAAGAGGTTCTGCAGCATCAGCCGCCACCTCTGGAGACATCACAGTTGACGTCACTACCTCGGGCAGTTCTCTGGTGGTGTATGCAGCCCAAACGCAACATAACGTGATTCCCATCAGGGGAAGTGCTTCGGACAGGGGAATATGCGCAAGAACAGGAGGGTTATAGTGAGCTGGTTTGGGGATACCAGCTGTGCGTGCAGACACCAGCGGTACATCCCTCACACTAGACATCAGGCTAGGATGCTGAAGGACTGACCTTGAATATCTGAGTGTGGCAGACAGGACGTGACAAGACTCTGGCTGATCAGCTGTGACGTGCTGTGACTCTGGACGATCAGCTGTGACGTGCTGTGACTCTGGACGATCAGCTGAGACGTGCTGTGACTCTGGACGATCAGCTGAGACGTGCTGTGACTCTGGACGATCAGCCGAGACGTGACTTGACTCTAGGAGATCAGCTGAGATGTGACGAGACTCTAGGAGATCAGCTAAGAGGTGAAGTGACTCTGGATGATCAGCTGAGACATGAAGTGACTCTGGATGATCAGCTGTGACGAGACTTGGCTCAGGAATGACAGCTGTGACATGACGGAGCGTCGTTGTGGCCATGATGGGATGAGACTCAGGAAAGGCAGCCATTTTGTGGAAGGTTTCTGTGTTGGCAGCCATTTTGCAACGAGTCTCTGTGTTGGCAGCCATCTTGCAGAGAGGCTCTTGTCCGGCAGCCATTATGTGAACAGACTCTGGTGTAGTGCCATGTTCCTCCTCAACGACATGCACAGTGAACACAGAGCCGCTCAAAATTAGTGCATAGTCCATAAAGTCCTTTAAACTACAATTGAACTTTCCTTCAGGGAACCATGATTTAATAGGCTCATTAAGTCCAAAACGAAAAAAGTCCTTAAGCACAACTTCTTCGAAGGGTACCTGATAGGATAACTCACAAAACTGCTGTACATAGTCCTCTATCGATAAATCCCTCTGACGTAGACACAATAACCGGTTAACCGGATCCATGGTGATCAGGATGACACTCAGCTGCTGGATCTGTAAATGGCGAAGTCTTCTGTAACGAACTGCTCTGAGACTTGACAGGTTGGAGATCCAAATGCAGCTTTATTGGGACAAATCAGAGACGTGATCCAAAATACAGGCAACAGGTCAAAACACAGGCAGGCAATCCAAACAATAAACAAAGCAGGAAACTCAGGCAAAGGGTAAATCCAAAAAACAGGCAAGAGATCAAAAAACCAAAAGACATAAATCCAGGGAGAATGCTCAGAAATGCAGTGTAACAACTAACAAGACTTCGCAAAGAATAACAAACTAAACCAGGCTTATATAGAGTGAGCAGACAGGGTAAATGAGACACAGGTGAAAACAGTGAGTGCTAATGAGACTGGGCAAAGGATTATGGGAAATGAAGTCTTTGATGGAGTGGCATGTAACAGTCTGTGTGGTGTGAATGTCTATGTAATTGGAAGGCGGCCTCTGGTGGTGAGCAGGTGAAAGATCACGGACAGGATTCATGACAACCCCATAGATTCTCTATGGGGTTTAGGTCTGGTGATTTGCTGGCCAGTCAAGCACACGAACACGATGGTCATTTAACCAACTTTTGGTGCTTTTGGCAGTGTGGGCAGGTGCCAAATCCTGCTGGAAAATGAAATCAGCATCTTTAAAAAGCTGGTCAGCAGAAGGAAGCATGAAGTGCTCCTAAATTTCTTGGTAAACGGGTGCAGTGACTTTGGTTTTCAAAAAAACACAATGGACCAACACCAGCAGATGACATTGCACCCCAAATCATCACAGACTGTGGAAACTTAACACTGGACTTCAAGTAACTTGGGCTATGAGCTTCTTCACCCTTCCTCCAGACTCTAGGACCTTGGTTTCCAAATGAAATACAAAATTTGCTCTCGTCTGAAAAGAGGACTTTGGACCACTGGGCAACAGTCCAGTTCTTCTTCTCCTTAGCCCAGGTAAGACACCTCTGATGTTGTCTGTGGTTCAGGAGTGGTTTAACAAGACGAATACGACAACTGTAGCCAAATTCCTTGACACGTCTGTGTGTGGTGGCTCTTGATGCCTTGACCCCAGCCTCAGTCCATTCCTTGTGAAGTTCACCCAAATTCTTGAATCGATTTTGCTTGACAATCCTCATAAGGCTGCGGTTCTCTCGGTTGGTTGTGCATCTTTTTCTTCCACACTTTTTCCTTCCACTCAACTTTCTGTTAACATGCTTGGATACAGCACTCTGTGAACAGTCAGCTTCTTTGGCAATGAATGTTTGTGGCCTACCCTCCTTGTGAAGGGTGTCAATGATTGTCTTCTGGACAACTGTCAGATCAGCAGTCTTCCCCATGATTGTGTAGCCTAGTGAACCAAACTGAGAGACCATTTTGAAGGTTCAGGAAACCTTTGCAGGTGTTGTGAGTTGATTAGCTGATTGGCATGTCACCATATTCTAATTTGTTGAGATAGTGAATTGGTGGGTTTTTGTTAAATGTGAGCCAAAATCATCACAATTAAAAGAACCAAAGACTTAAACTACTTCAGTCTGTGTTCATTGAATCTATTTAATACATGAGTTTCACAATTTGAGTTGAATTACTGAAATAAATGAACTTTTCCACGACATTCTAATTTATTGAGATGCTCCTGTATGTCTGTGAAAAAAAAAAAAAAAAAAAAAAAAAAAAAAAAATCTGTACCTATTTAGCCTGGAAACACAGGACTCTATATACCTTTATCATTATTGTTATTATTATTATTATTATTATTATTATTATTATTACTACCGATTTACCTACTTCAACATAATTTTCTATGCACTAGTATCTTTAACTTCTTTTAATTTATAGGCAATAAATCAATTTGTCAATGCTGCACCAGGGGCCCGTTTCAATAAGGAGGTTCAACCAACTCTGAGTTTAAACTTGAACTCTGAGTTGACTTACCCTGAGATGGGAAACTCAGAGTCTTCAGTTTCAGAACGGCTGAATAGTGTTAGTTCACTGAACTCTAAGTACGTTGACTCTGAGTTTAGTGCGTGCACCACGACTATGAAAAGTCATGTTCAGTCGAGCTCCGAAATGTCGATTCACCATGGCAACAGCACCCGACAAAAAGACGTCCACGTACTTCTGAGTCAATGCATAAATTTACTTCTTAATAACTGTTAACAACTTAAATTATTGAACTATTACTCATTTTAATGGTATCCCATGGCAAAAAAGGAAAAAGACAGAAAAAAGAAACAAGAACGTGGCAGCAGCTAAAAATGAAGTATAAAAACACAATTCAATTAAGGTAAAACTTTAAGCATTAAAGATTCATGGGTATTGGCTAAATTACTTTACAAAGATTTGACATTAAATATCATTCAGTGTCTATTTCAGTGCGCTGCAGCTTTTTCCACATAGTCTAACACTCTTTTCACATAATTAAATGTTCTCTAATCCAACCTGTTTCATTTCTTAATTAGAGTAATAAAATTAACTACTGACTTGTACTCAGTCGACAGCAAGAAGTCAGAGGCTCGCCAAAAGGGGGGAGAACCCGCACCAGCACCACTGACAGATGAAGAGATGATGGTCAAGTATTGGAAGAATTTTTATAATTCAAAAGGAAAAATAATGACTGTTGCTTTTGTATTTGTAGGACATAAAGATGACCAAATAAATTGTGAATAATTTGTGTTTATTTAACAGCTGTGGTTACGGCATCTCGTAGCTACTACCCCTCCATCTGGCATTCATCCATTCCATACAGTAATCTGTTTCATTTTCAGAAGGTGCAGTGGTGGAGATATGCTTGTCATCAATGCATCCAACCACACTGGAAATCCTGATTATTGGGTTACTTCCAGAGGTCACAAAAAGATGTTATCAAGTGAACGTCATTTATCAGATTAGCCTCATTAAAACCAATTTCTACACCACTGACTTACTGACTATGCACTTAAAAATGCACTTAAAAGGAAAATCCCCCAGAAAACAAAACTAAATATCTTAGACCATTTTTCATCTATAGAAAATGCATCTTAAGAATTTTTAGATATTTGTACTTGAAATAAGACAAAAATACTCAGTAAGAAAAGCAATTTTGCAGCGTGAATGAATGAATGAAGTATATAAACATCACTAACACTTAAAAAAGGGGAGGAGATGGAAAGAAACCCAGAGTTTTTCTCATTCCTGCGTTTACATACTCAGAGTTTTCACTTAACCACCTTTCTGAAACGGGCCCCAGGTGAGCAACAGAACGAGTTTACTATGAATCAAACAGCCATCCACTTGGAACTGGTTATGTGATGCAAACATCAAAATATATTAGTTTACAAATCATATGCTATGGAAAAAAAAGTGTTTTCAGGTCATAACATGGACAAGTAATAGGGAAGGAACTGCACTAAATCAAAGGGGTCATGAACTGCGTCTGTTTATTTATTTATTTAGTTATTTTTTTTTTTTTTACTGTTCTCTGAGGTCCACTTATAATGTTATCAAAATTTTTGCATCAAAACATCATAATTTATAAATAATAGGCTATTTTTTGTCATGTTTTTAACCCCCCTCATCAGAACACTCTGTTTGAATAGGCGTGGCAGATTGTAGACTTGGAAGTAAATGCCCACTGCTGTGACTGGCTAATAGTTGTGTATGTTTTACACTGCCTGATTTACACTGATTGACGCTGCAGTAATTTACAGTAGGTTATAAATACTCATAAATACTCAAATCAAACGATCTGTAATAACAGACAAAGCAATAGTGATCAAGTAATAAAAACAGTTACTCACACTTGTGTGGTGCAACATTACTGTTGGATCCAATATAGTCAGCACAGCATTGTCTTTTAGTTTCAATCTTTCTGAAAATCCTGCATCAAATTGTGCCCTGTTTGCAAAAGAATCCACGGTAATATGAAGTGAACAAAGGACAGAGTTCTTACTGACGCTGTCTGGATCTTCATTAAAAATAAAGTTCATCCACTCTTTCCTAATGTTAGGATCAGAAGGAAGGCAATGCAAAGACTGTTTTTTCACAACTTGGCACTGCAAAGTGTCTTGTTGTCTTCGGAGCCATCTTTATTGTTTGGTTTCTGCGTTGACCTCTCTCAAAAACCACTACATATACGAATCGATGGGCGGGGCTAAACAGGCAGTGATGTAGAAGCAGGCGTTGATCTTCTTCTGTGGAGGCGGTACTTATCCACACTATTACATCATAGAGTAGAACATTCTACTAGCTGTCGTTTTGGCAGACTAGCTTCAATATAAGCTGTTTTTAGACTAACAATAAAGTTTTGAGTTCTGAAACTTACAGGATGTTTTTATAGTACAATGACCTCTTATATGTCAAAAGATCAAGGGAATTTTAGTTTCTCAGTTCATGACCCCTTTAAGTCTTTATCAGTTGATAATCTGCCCAGTAATGAAAATGTCTGTGAAAACAAACCCTGTTGGTGTTTTACTTGCACTAGTATTCATTGCAGCCAGAAGCCATAGTAAATTGCTTCTATAGGTACCTGTATGTGTTTAGAGTTTTGCAAAAATTTAGGTAAATGAGCGTTTTTCCACTGGAAAACAGAGAATGTGTTAGAAATACATAAAACAAACCAAAAATGCCTTATTTGTTGGTCAGACAGACTGATTTTATTTATTTATTTATGTATGTATTTATTTATTTATTTAGTTAGTTAGTTAGTTAGTCTAAGAGTTTTGTCAACATGAGTCTTGCAGTCACATATGTTTCTTGTTTACAATCACAAGATGACTAAATGTTGCTATGGTTATCACTGTGTCAGTCTCTGCAAATCTAGGTTATTAGAGTAACTCTGTAATAATATTTTTTAGCAGATTCACTGCTGTAACTAAATGTGACTGTCATTACCAAAACTTTATAATGTGTCCATTGGCAATGACATTTATCTCCATTCCCCATCGTACAATTAATAGACACCCTCTTTCCATTTAAGCAGTCATTATCAGTTTTATATCTATTTATAGAGAAAAGAAGCCACATTCTGATGTTATCTGACATTGAAAAAAAAAGGGTAGATTTTGCTGTGTCATGTTGTATCATGTCTGAATATGTGGGCTACACATTAATGGGCCTGTGGAGAAAAACAAAAACAAAACAAAACAAAACAAAAAAACAGTACCTACATCCATATACAAAATATGCATTTGGTGCACACTTTTATCCAAAGCAAGTTACATTGCACTCAGGATATACTCAGGATATACAATTTTTTTTTATCAGTTCATGCATTCCCTGGAAATTGAACCCATGATCTTGAAACAGTTGAAAAACCTTTTTTCTTAAGCTACAACCACCAAACTCGGGTCTGACTTTTAGGGCCAGTTTTACTAGCAGCTTGCACCAGCGCAAACCATCTTTTGGCGTTAAAATAGTACTGTCAGGATTTAATAAAGACGCACAGTGACGAATTAGCGCTGAAAAGGTGTGTACACAGTTATTTTTGCGCCTGACCTTATTGAATATGCATTTGTAGGAGTTTCTCTTTCAGACGCAAAATTTATGGGAGGCGAGTATTCAAATGAATCACGCAATGAGATTTACTAACGTTTGTGGTCGTCAAATTACAGGTATTTGCTCGTTTATTTAACACCCAAAAAAAGCATGTCTTAAACTATTTTGTGCTTGAAATGGCTGCAATTATTGTTGCTAGGAGGAGGCACCACAGAGAACAGAGAGTGTGTGGTAGAAGGGAGAGGATTTTTTCCACATGTATTAATTTATTTGGAATGCCAGAAGAACACATTATCCGAACATATAGTTTGCCAAGCCAAACATATATTTTGTCATCCAAAAGATGACTTGGAACCCTCAACTAGGAGTCACACAATGCAGGTCTATCAAAACTTCTTGCAACCCTTCATTTTTTGGCCTCCGGTTCTTTTCAACGTACTGTAGCTCCTTTATTTCTTTATTCTGTATTTGTGACTATACTCTAATTTGTGCTGTGTTTGGTCTGTGTTCTTTAATTTAAACGTTCTTAGTAAATCACCCACAGAAATGTACATGTCCATCGGCGCTGTTTTGGAATTGACCTACATCGATCCTGATCGATCGCAATCACTAGTATAGGAATTGGCCATGAAGTCATGACTTGTGCATGCATAATAAAATACCAAATTAAAGGCCTCAAAATAGAAGTACAGTCTGGGCTGTCTTTTTCAATCAGTTCTTCAATAGGTAGTTCTTGTCTTTCAAGCTCAGAGATCTTGTGCTTAAAAAGGTTGTGAAAACTGTGTTAGATGCCAGCAACATAATAAAACATTCTAGCAACATTCTAAATCATGCTAGCAACATGCTAGATCATGACAGCAATGTTAAAACATGCTAGCAACATGTTAAATCACAGTAGAAATGTGCTAAATCATACTAAAACATGCTAGCATCATGTGAAATCATGATGGAAACATGTTAAAACGTTAGTTAAATGTTAAATTATGGTAGCAACTAGCTAAAATGTGATAGCAGCATGTTGAATCATGTTTGCAACTTGCGTTAACATTTTATTGATGTGCTAGAACATGTTAATAACATTTTATTGAGTTCAAGTAAAATATTCAACTTCAAGCTTTTCAAAGTTTCAAACTTTCAAACAAGGCATAATCAACTGTCAAGGCATCATCAAAGTTCGTTGACGAACATTACTCATCTAGTTAAATAATTGATTTTAATCATTTTAAACCATCTTCCTTAGTGCACATTTAACTGAATAGTGTTCATCTGCTAATAATGATTTTTTTTTTTTTTTTTTTTTTTTTGGTGTTTTAGCTTCTTGCAGTTCCAGCAGGTTTCTTCATGTGAATACATAGGCTGCAACGTTATACTAATATAAAGCGTGGGATATGACCGTGGGCTTATAGAAACAGTTCATTAATTCACGGCAGATGGACTGGACTCAAGCAGAATGATGATGGATTCAAGATTAAAAGAAACTACAAATTTTAATGGCCAAAAATAATAAGATAAAAGTTGCAGTGTGAGAGAATAGCATCTCAGCTTCATCCCCCCAAATGAGAGACATAGTTATTGTGTTTAATAAGCCAATAACACAGCCAGGGAAAGATCATGAACAGCCTAAACAAAAAAAAAAAAAAAAAAACAATTGAGACACCTAAATTTATTCCATTTAGTTTGATTTTCACTTAATAAACCCCTTTGTATATTTATGTTTTTGTATTGAGAGTGTTGTCAGTTTATTGATTTGCATGTAAAATCTTAAAACAGCTTTTCATTATGAGCTAGATTTTGACAATCACCAGCATTAGGTTGCACGTCAATGGACACTGCCTCTCTCTCCATTCACCTTTCAGTTGTTTACATTTGTAATTATTCAGTATGTGAATTATGCAATGACTCTTTGGAAGGTTGACTTTTTAAAATAATTTACATAGCTTACTTTCCAGGTGAGACTTCAGAGATATTTTGGACATTTTTTTTTTTTTTTTTTAGAATAGATTTCAGGGCAGTTTGTCTCTTTCTATGCAAATGTGTTTTTTTTTTTTTTTTTTTTTGGTGATACATTGATTGTATGTAAATGTATAGTATAATAAAGTGATAAATAATGACAGTTCTTGTCATGTTTTGTCAAGGCACTTCCCTAAACTGATTGCAACAAAACCCTCAAGCAGCTTACTGTTGCCATGGTTACTTCTTCAGGAGAATGCGACCTCTGTTCGTTAGCATTTATTCGGCATCAGGTGAAAATATGAGCTCTGTCTAACTTGTAATCTAACTTTTATGGTTACTAAACTAATTGGAAAGATGTGTTTTGTTTTTAGCTAACAACTAACAATGCTTTAGTTTACCTCTGCATTTTAAACAGATTTTCTGGAATCCAAGAGGCCAGAGGATGAAATTAGTCCTGCAAAGACTGGAAATTCACCTGGGGTTTAGAAAAAAAAAAAGTATTAGATGGAAGAATGGTGATAGATAAA
This sequence comes from Spinibarbus caldwelli, assembly GCA_039654775.1. Taxonomy (NCBI): domain Eukaryota; kingdom Metazoa; phylum Chordata; class Actinopteri; order Cypriniformes; family Cyprinidae; genus Spinibarbus; species Spinibarbus caldwelli. Next base: position 4,985,821 of record CM077227.1, on the reverse strand, counting down.
CATATGGTGCATTAAATCCAGTTGAACCACACATAAGGAGCTTTATGAAAAATACTGCAGACGGGAGAAGCCATTACAGACTTGCAGATTTGAATGTCTTCTGATAATTACAGCTACATTTTCTCAACCACTCTTTGGTCCTATCGAAGAACTTCACAAAAGCCTTCGATATTCTAGTATATTTTCAGAAAGACTTTATATGCTCATTTTTTGGCAAGTACTGAATATAATCTTGGTTTGAAAGACACAATCTAGTTTTGTGGCATGATTGAATTTTCACAGAACCATGCTTTAGACTGCTCACTTGGCTTAATAAGAAACTGTTTTTAGTGAGATTTTCAATAAGCAATATTTTCAATAACTTCAAAATACAGTTTTGGTAAAAAATTAAATAAATAAATAAAATAAAAAATCCCTTGCCATCTTGTGATTATACTCAACATTAGAGAAAGTGTAATCACACTGAAATGTGGTACACTCCATTTTTTCCCCTCCATTCATGCACAGGTTTGAAAACTGGATGCTGGAACAGAAGCTACAGTTCTGTTTTACCAGATTGTGATTGTGTTTCTGACAAAATGAGGGAAATCATTCAGGCTTATTGCATTTACAATCAGGCTTATTGCATTTGAACTGAATGTTTGATGTTGTAGTCTGGGGTACAAAGAAATGAATACAAAAAAAAAAAAAAAAAAGGCAGGAAATGACCACATTTTTAAACAAACAAATTAAATAAATGGAATGTGAACAGATTTGAAACTGATTAGTAATCTAGATAATTCCAAAATGTGGTTACTGGCAATGGTGTGAATGGCGTTCTACTAAAAATAAGTAACACTGTAACTACGTGTCCACCAACTCTCATCAATTTGCAATTACGTCAGTTAACTCTCATTAGAATATCAATACACTGGTAGGTTGGGGGTGTAGTGGTCTCATGACGAAAATGTATCTCTTGGAACTTTTTCACAAGACTCGAAATACGTACCAATATGTACATATCACTGCCGTTTCCAACAGAAATGAACAGTAGAGGCTGTAAAACAGCAAGCACTTTTAACTGTTTTTGTACACAGTTATGATTACAGCTCCATATGTTTTGATTTCCGGACATAACAAGCTTGCGCAATAGCTCAGCCAGCACAGAATTGGACTTAGGATGTGTAATCCTTGGGTACAAATCCCGTCAAAAACATGACTCACGATGAAAGAGCTGAAAGATGAGAGATCGAAAAACAAGCTAAAATGGCATGCTTGCGATTGCGTATTTACATCACATTCGTTTTTGTTTATACTATCAGGTAGGTTTAGGTGTAGAGCAGATGGTATACTATTTTAAAACGTCACAGAGCATTAGACTTAGAGCGCCACTCAACGGACATTACAAGTCAGAACTGTGGTGACACCTACAAAACCAGTGTCACATAAAACGTACCATATGTACGTTCATCTGTTCCAGGGGAAAAACAAAAAAAAAAAAAAAAAACAAAAAAAACACTGTTTTGGCCATTTCACATCGAATATGTCATGAAACGTACATGACAGTACATATTTGTGTCTTGCGAAAAAGTTCCCAAATGAATAATGTCCTAGCAGACATTTTCTGTTAAATTTACAGACATTTACTTAATCCATAAAACAGTACACTCTCAGAAAAAAAGGTACACGATGGTACAAATAATGTTTTATTTGTACCTTTTCAATAACTGTACCTTTAATGGTACAGTAAAGACCTTTGGTGATACTGTTTGCTACCTTTCAAGGTACAACTGAGATGAAGGTACATAAATGTTCTTACGTCAGAGGTAGAAGTGATAGGCGAAAAATTACTTTCATGCATGATTAGTTGCTGTTTTAACTGTTAGGCATAGCAACAAGACTCTGATTGGTCGAAGTCGCTGCGGCCGTTACAGAATTTTCAAACAGAACAGAGAGCGGGAAGCAAGCTATTTTTGCCCTTTTAATCAACAGAAAAGCTCACTGTATAACTGATATAGGGTCACTAGGTCACTGTATAACTGATATAGGCTTATGTTTTATCTATTTATCTATTTTTTAATTTTTTATTCTAAATATTCCCCAACGTGTTAACTATAACATGAAATATCTTGATTCACAAATATGTGTAACGTTAAGTAAATGCATTTTGTAATCTCTTAACTACACAAAGCCCGTCTTTATAGGCCATACTTGTACCAGATATGGGTGCCATGCCATAACATGTATTTTAACACGACGCTTTAATGTGAATTTATTAAAAACATTGTAATTTAGCCTACTAATTATACGTCTTTCATTGTACAGAAAGAAAGCAAAGAGAGTTTACATTATCAAATAACTTTTTCAAACACTCTCAAAAACTTTACGCTGTTAAATTAATATCCTACTTACATTGTACGCACATCAGCACTTTGTTGTTTCTGATGAGAGAATTACTCAGAGAGCAGAATTCAGTCAGCGATGACTCATCTGAACGTCTCGGATTGGTCAATGCATTCATAAGCTCAACAGAATCGTGTGTGATTGGTTATAATGCGCAGAGCTGTAAAAACGCGTCTGTTTCTGGCTCAGCGCCAGCCAGCGAAGGCAAATTTGAATTTAGCAGATGCTGTGCCGCACTGCACGTTCTAATCACGCCGGTGTGATTGTATGAAATATAAGAAAATATTATTCAGCTATTTTTTTTTTCTTTTGTCCTTTGGAAGCTGCATTCAAAATCCACTTCGCTGAAAAATCTGAGGGGGCACGTGCCCCCTCACTTTGTATGGGCATGACACCTCTGTATTTGAGTAATGTATATCTGTGTATCCTAAAGCTTAAGATTCTCGCGTTTGAGAGCATCACGTAAAACATGTCGGTTTCTTTTTTTTTCTCTCCGTCTGTTTTTTCTAATAATGTGCCTTCCGTCAGCAGCACATAAATACAAATATTTTGAGCCGCTGCACTGTCAAACAAATCTAGTCTAATGTTCACAAAAATATCACAATACAGACAAACTGAAATGTATGTTCCCTATCAAAAGCTACTCTCGATGCTGCGTTTCAATAACGCTAATGAGAACATTCTTTGTTCGACCGGTTGTGAAGCACGTGTGTCAAACACGCCAAGAATTGGCTTAAATAACCTCGGTAGGTGACGTAACTGATTACACGCACCTGGAGGTTATAAATAGACGTGACACGGAAACATCCTCAGGTTTCTTTGTCTTCAAGGACCGCATTGTGTGTGTGTGTGTGTGAGAAGGAGCACGCTTAATAATAATAAAAAAAAAAAAAGGCAAAGCAGGAAGCGAGCAGATATATATATATATATATATATATATATATATATACTATGGCAGATCAGGAGAGGAGATGTTTACCTCCTTGTCAGAGGCAGCTCTCTGACGAAGATCTCCATGCTTTCTGCTTTGAGTGTTTGGGGGAAGAACACGCGATCCTCGGGCTCGAGGGCGAGTGCGAGCACTGCGATCTCCTCTCGATCAAAGTGCTTCGCGCGCGGCTCGCCTTCTTTAGAAGCTCATGGGGATCGCGTGTTGATCTGGCTGAGGCGCGTGAGACGGACCCGCCCCTTTCTCTCGCGCTCTCGCCGGATCATGAAGCCCTCGCGTCCGTTTCTCAAGCGCGCTTCGGCGCTTCTTCTGAACGGGCCGAGGAGACTTCATCTCTTGCTTCTGGGGAGGTGGAGAGTGCCACCTCAGAGCGCTCCTCTCGTGATGAAAAAGCTTATGAGGAGTTACTCGAGGTGGTTACTCGGGCAGTCGATCGATTACATCTAGACTGGCCGCAGGAGCAAGAGACCTCCAAACGCTCAAAGTTAGACGACAGATATCTGTCGGGTGGCCGGGGGGAGGGGCCTCATCGACGGTCTCTCCCCTTCTTCGGTGACCTCCATGACGAGGTAACTCGTTCATGGAATAATCCGTATTCGTCCCGTGTTTTTGTACCATCGACGTCGATCTACTCGACTATCATTGATGCAAAGGCACGGGGCTATATGATGATGCCCCAGATTGAAGAGACGCTCGCGGGCTATCTCTCTCCTGGGAGCTCATCATCATTAAAGAAAGCAACTCTCCCCACCAAGCCATGCAGAGTAACATCTTCACTGGTGGGGAAAGCCTTTCAAGCAGCGGGTCAGGCTGGTGCTGCTTTGCACACTATGGCGGTTTTGCAAGCATACCAGGCTGACCTGCTGAAAGATTTGAGCACAGGCGGGTCGATTGACGAAGAGGCATTTTTAGAACTTCGCCGGGCCACAGATTTGTCTCTCCGTGCGACCAAGCAGACGGCCCGTGCCATCGGCCGTTCTATGGCTGCCATGGTTTCCACGGAGAGACATCTGTGGCTCAACCTCACGGGCATCAAGGACAAAGACTGCGCTTTCCTCCTTGATGCCCCCATCTCGCCTTCCGGCCTATTTGGCGACGCCGTTAATACCGTCGCCAATAGGTTTCGGGAGGCAAAAAGCTATGAGGAGGCGTTTGTGAGGTTTTTTCCCCGCCGTGCTCAAGAGTCGGGACCGTCGGCCACCCAGTCCCGACCAGGTCCGGTTCCTTTGAGGCGTGAAGCACAAAAAGAGAGTGTGGCGAGCCGAGCACCCCCTCGTAGAGACTGAGGTGCGGCTCGCCGCGCTTCACAGTCCGCCTCAAAGAGACCGGACCTGAGGAGCATCATCTCCTCAAAGAAAAGGTCCTGAGGCTTGCGTGCCCAGGACCGCGGGGGTGTGCCCCCCCCGGGAGGGGCGCGAAAATTCCAACAGAGAATAAAGACTCCTTCCTGGCACCCTCAGGAGGCCGTTGTACAATCTCCGCCGCCACTGGTGTTTCGGGGAGCAGCGGTTTCCAGTGTAATGTTAAGTGTTTGGTCGCCTCCTGCCACGTTTCAGGACGCCGAACATCTAACATACCCCCAACAAAACGAAGTGTCAAAATTAGTGCCCCTTTCAGAGAAGCTGGCAGCGTGGAAGCTACTGCCAAATATCTCCCCTTGGGTTCAAAAGACCGTAGAGAGAGGCTACAGGATTCAGTTTGCGTATCGTCCTCCGCGTTTCAACGGCGTGGTCTCCACTTCCGTGAAACCGGAACGAGCACATTTGTTGACACAGGAATTGCAAACTCTGCTGGACAAAGGGGCCATAGAACGTGTTCCCCTGCCAGACAGACAGTCAGGCTATTACAGCCGGTATTTTCTCGTTCCCAAGAAAGATGGGGGTTTGCGTCCAATTTTAGATCTTCGCGGGTTAAACCGCTACCTCAGAACATACAAGTTCAAAATGCTGACAATCAAGATGATTGTTTCTCACATCCAATCGGAGGATTGGTTTGTGACAATCGATCTAAAGGACGCTTATTTTCATATAGAAATATTGCCACAACACAGGAAGTTCCTGAGGTTCGCTTTCGGGGGCGAAGCTTACCAGTATCAGGTTCTTCCGTTTGGCCTAGCCTTGTCACCCCGCACATACACGAAATGCAGGGATGCAGCTCTGGCTCCTCTACGACTCCAGGGCATCCGCATTTTGAACTACATAGACGACTGGCTGATTCTGGCTCAGTCTCAGGAACTAGCGCTTCGACATCGGGATGTCGTCCTAGCTCATCTCGAATCTCTGGGGTTGAGACTCAACGCCAAGAAAAGCGTTCTCTCTCCTGCTCAGAGGACAACGTATTTGGGGGTCGTATGGGATTCGATCGCGATGCGGGCACAGCTGTCTCCTGCATGCGTCGAATCCATTCTAAACACCCTAAAGAACATAAAGCTAGGCCAGAAAGTTACGGTTCATCACTTTCAGAGAGTGCTAGGTCTCATGGCAGCTGCATCCACGGTGATACCTTTGGGCCTCCTGCACATGAGATCGTTTCAGTTGTGGCTCAGAGCCAGGGGATTTCATCCAAGGGCCAATCCCCAGAGGCAAATAAGGGTTACGCGCCGGGGGCTTCGTACCCTATCTATGTGGTTCAGACCCCAGTTTCTGACTTTGGGTCCCACTCTAGGTCCGTGTTGTCATCGCAAGATGCTAACGACAGACGCATCCCTCACGGGTTGGGGAGCGGTCTTAGATGGCCGTCCAGCCCAAGGGATCTGGAGAGGTCATCTTCTCGAATGGCACATCAATTGCCTCGAAATGAAGGCTGTATTTCTGGCCCTGAAATACTTCCTCCAGCAGTTAAGAGGTTACCATGTCCTAGTGCGGGTGGACAACACGGCGGTAGTCTCTTACATAAATCGTCAGGGCGGACTGCGGTCGCGCCGCTTGAACGAGCTTGCGCAGCAGATTCTGCTTTGGGCACAGAACAAGTTCCTGTCCCTCAGGGCGATTTACATTCCCGGGCATATGAATGTGGGAGCAGACTTGCTGTCCAGACAAGCTGTGATACACGGGGAATGGAAACTCCATCCCGAAGTAGTCAGTCAAATCTGGGAAAGATTTTACGAAGCAGAGGTGGACCTCTTTGCTTCACAGGAGACAGCACAATGTCCCCTCTACTTCTCTCTGACTCATCCAGCTCCCCTGGGTCTGGACGCGATGGCCCATGTGTGGCCCAGACTGCGTCTTTATGCATTTCCTCCGATTGCTCTGCTCCCGGGAGTCCTGGCCAAGGTCCGTCAACAGGGATCTCGCCTCTTACTGATAGCGCCCCGTTGGCCGACCAGAATATGGTTCTCAGATCTAATATCTCTCCTCGACGGCTCGCCGTGGGCGATTCCGGTGAGGAGGGACCTTCTCTCTCAGGCACAGGGGACAATATTTCATCCCCGGCCGGAGCTCTGGAACCTTCACGTCTGGCCCCTGAGGAGGACCAACTGAGACATGCTGGGCTTCCAGCCGACGTAGTAGAGACTATTCTAAGCGCTAGGGCTCCCTCCACTAGAAGAAGTTATGCCTTCAAATGGCACATCTTCGAAAATTGGTGTATAGCACACCATGTAGACCCAGTTCACTGCCAAGTTGTTTCAGTGCTGGAGTTCCTGCAAGAGAAATTGTCCTCAGGCACATGTCCTGGTACTCTCAGAGTCTATGTGGCCACCATTTCGGCTTGCCATGTTCTGATTGATGGGGTTTCTGTGGGAAAGCACCCTCTAGTTGCCCGCTTCATTCGGGGAGCTAGGCGGTTAAGGCCGCCCACTAGGACGACAGTCCCTTCATGGGACTTAGCTATTGTGCTCGAGGGTCTGGTCACGACCCCTTTTGAACCACTGGAGTCAGCGCCTATCAGGTTTCTGTCTCTAAAGATGGTTCTTTTAATGGCCATTACTTCTCTTAAGAGAATTGGGGATTTGCAGGCTCTGTCGATCTTGCCATCCTGCCTAGACTTTGCCCCTGGGCTGGTCAAAGTTATTTTGCATCCTCACCCGAATTATCTTCCGAAAGTTCCATTCTCGACCATGAATCCGGTCGTTCTTGAAGCCTTCTGCCCTCCGCCGTTCACGACACCGGAGCAGGAAAGACTTAATTTACTGTGTCCAGTACGTGCTCTTCAGATCTACGTCCACCGCACTAGCCAGTGGCGTAAGTCGGAGCAACTTTTTATATGCTATGGGGGCAGTAACCGTGGGGCGGCTGCCACAAAGCATACTATATCACATTGGGTGAGGGATGCTATTGCCCTAGCCTATGAGGCGCGTGGTCAAGCTTCGCCTCTAGGAGTTAGGGCCCATTCAACCAGGGGGGTTGCATCTTCAATGGCTTTGGCAAGAGGTGTCCCCTTGCAGCAAGTGTGTGATGCGGCAGGTTGGTCCTCTCCGCACACATTTGTTAGATTCTATAGTTTGGATGTCCATGCTACTCCGGGCTTGCATGTCCTTGAGTCGACATCCCAGAGTCATGTCTGAGACCTCTTCTATGTTTGTGCGCACACACTACACAATTTTGGGGGTCCAGACACTTCCAGTGCGGCGGCGTTGGTATTCTCGTTCCCATTAGCGTTATTGAAACGCAGCATCGAGAGTAGCTTTTGATAGGGAACGTCTTGGCTGTAACCCTGTTCCCTGAAAAACCGGGAACAAGATGCTGCGCCTCAATGCCGCACTGTAGGCGTGCCCGGACGTCCTTTCAGACAAAGGTGTAACCTGAGGATGTTTCCGTGTCACGTCTATTTATAACCTCCAGGTGCGTGTAATCAGTTACGTCACCTACCGAGGTTATTTAAGCCAATTCTTGGCGTGTTTGACACACGTGCTTCACAGCCGGTCGAACAAAGAATGTTCTCATTAGCGTTATTGAAACGCAGCATCTCGTTCCCGCTTTTTCAGGGAACAGGGTTACAGCCAAGTAACCCGAGACGTTCCATGAGATCTGCCTATTGTTCGCTCTCTGTTTTTAAAAGAATGTGATCACCTGATTCTGCCCTATCTCTAAGTCATATACTTGTCATTCATTTTATTAGAGAATGCTGAGACTCAGCAAATGTGTCTTTAACTTTCAGATCACGAAGATGATGCAGAAACTGTCAGTGCTGGTCTCAGGGATAGCACAACTTTTTTGAGAAATCTTGTAAGTAGTAAGTTACATTGATCAAATTTATACAAGTCTGCGTCCTCAGCTGTGAGTCAAGTATCAGTACAAAATGAGCAATATTTAAATGTAAATAAATTTAAATTTCTCTACTAAAATTAAAATGAATAGATGCTAACATAGTCTTTTGTGGTCTGCAACACAAACACATCTCAGATTTGACTTATGTTTCATGAGCTTTACACTAAAGAAACAAATCATTCACATTAAATATGATCAAATCTTGCAGTGTAATATTGTCATTACATATGTGTATTTTGCATTTATATGCAGGTGTTGGGGAGGATGCTGTTTCATGCCCATGTGAAGACTTTGCAGGACCAGAACAGTAAGACAACCAGTATGTCTCTTTTTCTGATGTCTATACAATGGCAGCTAATTGTTAAAGGGTTAGTTCATCCCAAAATCAAAATCATCATCATCACCCTTATTCCATTCCAAACCCCTAAGACTTTCGCTCATCTTCAAAACACAAATGAAGATGTTTTAATGAAAAATTTGAGATTTCTGTTCCTCCATTGACAGTCCACACAACTATTACTTTGATGCTTCAAAAAGTTCATAAAAAGATTGTAAAACGAATCCATATAAATCTAACAGTTTAGTCCAAATTTTCTGAAGCGACTCAACCATTATATATAATGGAAATATTGAATTTATGCTTTTATTCACGTATAAACATTCATCAGTACACACATCAGATATGGTAAACAAAATACTTGAAAAAATGAGGTTCATTTTTGTGTTACACGTCAAGTTTGAGCTTCCACAAGAACCAGTGAAGTTTGTTCTCATGCGTTAAGCAAGTGAGGTTGAGCGTCTGTTTGTTCAATGTTTATATGTGAATAAAAGACTAAGTTCAGTTTGTTCATCATATAAAGCGATTGAGTCTCTTCAGAAAATTTGGACTAAACTACTCATATGGATTAGTTTTACAATTGCTTTATGAATTTTAAAGCATCAAAGTGGCAGTTGCGTGGACTGTCAGTGGAGGGACAGAAATCTGTCAGATTTCATTCAAAAGATCTTTGTGTTTTGAAGAGGAACTAAAGTCTTATGGGTTTGAAATGACATGAGGGTGAGTAAACAATGACATTCAATGACATCCATGTGACTTTTTCATCTTATTTTTAGTGAACATCTTACCTTTCACCTTACAGTAGCCCTAACTCTATATTGCACATTCAAGAGTGCATGAGAGAAGCCTGTTCACCATGGGCATGCTTAAATATTTATGGTCATGTAAGATACTTTAATACTCAAATGTGGGAATTGTTGTTTTATACAATGGCAAACAAAAAATACCATTAATTGTAATGAACTCTTCTTTTCTTATCTGCATTTCAGTTATCCCAGGAAATTGGCCCAATGCATGCTGTAACTGATTTAAGGTGTTTCCAGGATTCCTTAAAGGGTAAGTTCACCCAAAAATGAAAATTGTCATTAATTACTCACCCTCATGTTGTTTCACACTCATAAGACCTTAGTTCGTCTTCATGAAGATATTTTTGATGAAATCCAAAAGCGTTCTGTCCATCCACTGGTAGCAACACAACTTATACATTCAAGGTCCAGAATTGTACTCACTTCTGTGTTTAACCTCAGTTTTATGAAGCGATGTGAGTGCTTTCTTTGTGCAACACTATTTACCACCTATTTACAAAACAATTTATCCAAAGTGCATTCATGTGACGGCGTCAGCTCTTGTGTGAACACAACATGAATGCATTGTGGTGCTCTTGTGAAAGCGTATTGCAGATCAGTGTTTTTGTAAATAAAATTATGTTTTTGTTTTGTTTTGTTTTGCATAGGGCTGAAACTAACAATTATTTTGATAATCGATTAGTTGGCCGATTATTTTTTCGATTAATCGGATAAAAAAGCTAAATTTTCTTCTTTTTTTTATTTTATTGACAAAATCACTTCCACATTCTGCCCAATGTCCTTCAAACAAACGTCCCAACTGATTACTATGAAAACATACAGTGCTTAACAATTTATTAGACTACCTGTCATAATAAAGAGAAAACACAAATATTTTAGGAATCTGTCAAATACTTATTAAAAAAAAAAAAAAAAGAATTTTTTAATTTTTAAAACTAAAAATGTTATTGTCATTTATTGGGCAAATAACAAAGTGAAACAACTATAACAGTAATATTAGAAAACAATTCTGTAAAATAAATGAAAATGAGTATTTCACAGGTATATTATTTTACCTTATTCTACAGTAGGTAAATTACAATACTTTTGTCCTAATTTCTACACTTGCAAGCAGGGCCTAAATTTTATTTTTATTGATTTTTTTTTCCTGGCCATGAAACTGTTTTTGCAGTTGCTGCTACTACAACAACTAAACATATTTAATAATAATAATAATAATAATAATAATAATAATAAAGTGAAAAATTAGAACCAAGCACTGCATTTTAATCATGATACAAACAAAGATGCTACACATGTAGCATGAGCAGTTGTTTTTTTTTATTATTATTATTATTATTTAAATTTAATTTTATCATCAACATTTGAAGCAAAAACAGAATGGTCTGACTTCAGCATTGTGAAATTATGCTAAAACCTGCATTAAAAAAAAAAAACAGCAGATAGCCAGAATTTCACCCTCTGACAGCAGGTGGCGTTTATGGAACTGCAGTGATAAGAGGGAAAATGCCATCGAAACTTCTCTGAAGTCAGTTCCCTTCAGAAATACATCCAAATAAACCCCCACCCCATTATTTAATTTTTTCTTCAAATAAACTGTGAGCTTGCTCTGCCTGTGCACTATTTTCTTTGTGTGCGTCTGTTAAATTTAGTCATTGCTTGCAAGAGATAAACCTGGAGCTTTTATTTTGGCGGAAAACTCCAGTTTCTTTGAAAACAAGTTTACAAACGCGTCTTATTATAAATAAATGTACAGTGAAAGAATTGCAAGATTTACTAGTCATTAGCTACTTTTATAAATAATTGCAACCGCGTTTTAAAAATATTTTGACACGAAAATAATGTATTTCTTTATTAATCTATTAGTCTGCATTGCTTGAACATCTGTTCTGAGAAATAATATTTTTTTCCCATTCGAAAATGAATCCTTCATTCTTGAGGGATTTATATGTCACTCCCGAAACTCTGCTGCTTGTACAGGGTATATGACCGTTAGCAGGACGAAAAACAAAACTTTTATTCAAATTCTGAATGGATTTTAGGTAGCTTAGAAGTGCGCAAATAGCCCTTCCTTTATAATCACTAAAAATGTGTCATTGCTTCAAATCATCCCGATATCACAAAGTTCCTTTATAATAAATAAACCACTTATTTACAGTGAGAGGATTCGCAAGTGTGCAGCAAAAGAGGTGAGTTTAAAGGTGAGTGAATTCAGACTAACTTGAACGCAATGACCAATCACAGGTGTTCAAGAAATCAACAGATATGTCTGTGATTGGCTACATTGCTCAGCGCTGCGAAAACACGTTGTCAATGGAATCTTTTAGCGCTTTCCAGAGCGCAAACACATACGCACTGGAGCCTTTACCAAATCTGTTTTGCCAATATCCTATTATTACAATTTTAACTGGAGGCTGCTTTTGACTGCATGAGAAAATGGATGTGTGGCGTGAGAGCGTGAGAAAAGTGTCAATTGCGTGAGTCTCACGCTGAATGCGTGAGAGTTGGCAGCCCTGCCTATGCATATAGGAAACGATGAAACAAAGTTTAGGTCAAATCACCTTCAGACTGTCATTACAAACATGAATTCAAACCAAGAAGAACAAAGAGAGAAGCTGATGGAGATGTTTCCATTTTTTTTTTTTTTTCTTTCTGTGGATAACTGTTAGTATTTGGTGTTTACAGTTATAGTATAGTAAAATATAATTGTTTGTGTTGCTGAAGTAATTGTATATTATTCTAAACACACTGTATTTGTTACTGTACACTGTATTTGATTGTTGTAGATGCATTATGAAATGAAGATGAGTTTTGGAAAAGACGTTCAAGTTTTACCACCACCTTATCAGAGTGCTGAAAAGTGTAAGTCAGAGGAAACATGACCAACCTGCTGCAAAACAATAACAAAAGAGGTACATTATTTATTTTTCCTCACAGTACCAACTTTGGGAAACTCCCCAGTCAGCTAATCTGAATTTACTTTTATCTGTTTTGTCTTCTGTTTTCCACATTTTATCATGCAGGTTGTTATGATTGATTGATAAATAAATATGTTGCACTGTCACTGTAGATCTGGACTCTGGAGTGCAGCATTACTTGTTTGGTCATCTACATTCAGATGAAAACACCACACTCCTCTCTAATTCAAGTAAGTTTTAAGATTTGATTTAATTGTGAGAGATTCCTTTCTTTTTCCTCTTGTACTGTACTCTTCATAGGTCTAATAAATGTTTCTCTGACTTGTATCCCCATTTTAGGATATCAAGCCTACTCATCGCAAGGAGAGTTAGCATCACAATGGATGTGTCTCTGACCAATAACACAGAGATGCCAGAAGTATCTGTTTGCTGTCTACTTTTTGTTCAGTATGTAGCATCCAAAGACCATCACGCCGTTAATTTCAATCAGCGCTATTTAGCCCTTTTCAGTGCTGAAATTGTCATGGGTCCTTTGTTTTTATTGTTTAAATGCTTATCTGAATGTAAAATTAATATTTAATGCTTATAAATTTAAAAACAATACTACTAGTTAGTCTTTTAGCTCCCTTTTCAGAAACATGTGGTTCACCATCTTTCATAGCTTACAGAATTGGAGAAAGTTGCAGCATACCAAAAAAAAAAAAAAAAAAAAATATCAAATTCAGACTACTTGGTTTATAAGAGAATGTGGAGTAAATACTTGACATTTTTTTAAAGTAAAGGGTAATGACCTGGTGGTGACATGCAGAATAAGAGTGTCATTAATATACTATTTGATGACAAACTTTTCACATTCTAATTTTACTTATGTATTTATTTATTTTTTATTCTTTTTTTGCAAGTTAACTTTCAATTGTTTTTTTTTTTATTTTATTTATTTATTTATTTATTTATTTGTGGATTCTAGCAATCAACATATATTTGTGATGACATGTTGGATGGGTAAGTAAGGTGGAGGGGGTTGAAAAAAACAATATTTCTAAAACGGAGAGTGCTATTTTAGAGAGGTGAAACATGAATTTATGTTAATCCCTGTAACTGTTGCACTATGAATTGCTGTGTTATATATTGCTTGTCATTGTAAATGCTAATACAAGTGTCTTAAATGATCACACAACACCTTGATGTGTTATGCTTATGGTTATTTCAATTTTTCTAGTGATAAAGTAGCTATATGAGCTGTTTAAGTCTTAAAATTTAATTCAAATAAAACAAAAATTAAATCCAAAGAATGATCCCATGATGGGAACCGCTAAAGTGTTCAATATATAGAACCTTTTCCTGGCTACAAAAGTCCCTTTCGCACCACTTTAGTTCCAGAACTAAAAGTACAGTACTAAAGTACTGGGATGATTTTGCGCAAACTATTTCCCAGTACCATTTAAAGGGTTGCATTCGCACCGACAGTGGGTACTAGGAAGTGACGTAAGCCGCTCGACAGCGACGTCATTTGTGCGCGGCGTTCAACGACGGAAACAATGTGCTGGATACCCAGCACCGCTAGCTGAGAAGCAATAGACACAAATACCTTAATGTTGCGTTTTGTTCCTTCGAATGCCAACTGGATTTCCTCCATTGCATAAATGTTCAAAAGTGCCTGCACTTCAGCGTCCGTCCATCTATCGCTGTTCTCCATTCTTGCGAAATATAAGTTGATACAATGTTTACACAGTATGTGTTTACACGGCGTTTTAAATCATGGCGGGTGAGGGCGTTTTCGTACGCGTTTAGCCAATCAGCATACACTTACATCACAATAGTTCCTGTGGAACTGTTTTAGACCCTACTCTGAAGTAGGAGCTAATTTAGTTCCTCCAAACAAAGTTCCGGGAACTAAAACAGTTCCTAGTTTCCGCGGTGCGAACACGCCAAAAAGTGGGTAGTTCCACAATTAGTTCGGGTACTATGAAAAGGTTCCTGCGGTGCGAAAGGGCCTAAAGAACCCTAAAGGGTTATTTTGATTGAACCCTTAAAAAGGGTTCTATATGGAACCTTTTAGGGTTTCCATATGAAGCGCCTGACAGAACCATTTAAGGTTCTATATAGAACCTTTTCTTCTAAGAGTGCATAGTTAACACTTATAAATACATTGTTACACTATGAATTTTAAATTTAGTTATAATTATTTACGAAAAGATATAATGTATAATAACACATACTATTAATAATTATAATGCATTATACCCTTTAATAACCCTTTATAACGCATTATACATAAATGCTTTAAGTGTTACCAAAAAAAAAAAAAAAAAACAAAACAAACAAACAAAAAAAAAAAAAAAAAAAAAACTATATGTAAAATTTCTTCAAATTAACACACTACATTAGGCCATATTTTCACAGACTTTTCTTAGAGTGTAGTCAATGATGCAGTAAACCTTAAACTAACCAACTTAAAGGATCTCCTTTTAATAATACAGGAATTCTCCAGGGCTGTGCACTGTTTCTCTTTCCACCTTTTCTCTACAAAAATGTCTGCGTTGTCAGCCATCCTTACTGCCAAGACTGCAGACAACACCATTGTGGTGAGTTTCATCAGCAACAGCGATGAATCCATCGATAGGTCCAGAGGACTAGGCAATCATCTTGGTGCTCAGCCAACAGTCTGATGCTCAATGTTCCAATGGCTGTGAAGATGATAATAGACTGAAAGAGGCAGCCAGCACACTTTCCCTAATAATTAACAGTACGGCTGGGAAACTAGTCAAGCCACTTAAGTTCTAGGGTACTATCATATTAACATCCTTTAATCGTTCATATAATGTTATCCAGAGTGACTAACTAAAGTGCTTTATCATCACATGATTTTGATCAGCAACTTGGAATGTTATCTGCTAGAAAAGAAGAGCTACATATACAAATCAGTGCTACTATTAAAGCTTGTTACTCTACAAGCTACATGCAAGTGAGAATAAATAAGACAACATGTCTTTTCTTCTTCTTTTTCTACTTCTTTGAGTTTGTCTGAATATTGGGAGGAATTCTTCTGTTGTCACATGTTCTCAATTTCCTGGCATAGGCCTGTTCCATTTTTCCCCATTACATAAAAGCACAGTAAAATTACAACCTAGAAATTGTCGAAATCACTGTTTCATTAAATATTGACTGCTGATATCAAATGTGCTTATCACAACAGTGACAAAATCATTAGTGCTAATGTCCTGTGTGCCCTTATTACTCCAAACATCTCACTTCATTAATCACAAAAAAAGCATAATCAATAAGGCTATTTGTTCAATAAATCAATGAATTGTTATGTATATAAGAATTGTGCTGTATATAAGAATTTTCATGTATTTTTTATATATATTTTTTGCCAATACATGAGCAGCTTGTAAAAAAAAAAAAAAAAAAAAAAACACCTGCCGTGACTTCCTAGGGCAGATGTGATATTTACATGCGCTCCTGAGATCCTCTCACATTAAATAAATGCTCGCAGTTTTCAGGATAATGCCAAAAGAGCTATTCTGTACTATAATGCCAATGTGACAAAGAAAAATTAAATTTTTGTCATCATTTATCACCCTGTAGCCCAAGACTGGTTGCCCACTGAAGCTAAGCAGGGTTGAGCCTGGTCAGTACCTGGATGGGAGACCTCCTGGGAAAACTCCTGGGTTGCTGCTGGAAGAGGTGTTAGTGAGGCCCGCAGGGGGTGCTCACCCTGTGGTCTGTGTGGGTCCTAATGCCCCAGTATAGTGATGGGGACACTATACTGTCAAAAAGTGCCATCTTTCGGATGAGACGTTAAATCGAGGTCCTGACTCTCTGTGGTCATTAAAAATACCAGGATTTTCTTCAAAAAAGAGTAGTGGTGTAACCACGGCATCCTGGCCAAATTCGCCCACTGACTTCTGACCATCATGGACTCCTAATCATCCCCATACACTGACTGACTTTATCACTCTGTCTCCTCTCCACCAATAAGTTGGTGTGTGGTGGGTGTTCTGGCGCAATATGGCTGCCGTCACATCATCCAGGTGGATGTTGCACACTGGTGGCGGATGAGGAGACCCCCCCCCCTCCCCCTTCCCTTACATTACAAAGAGCTTTGAGTGTCTAGAAAGCGATATATAAATGCAACAAATTATTATTATTATCATCATCATTTATTCACCATTATCATCTGTATAACCTTGAACTGTATGAAAAAGAATAGCGATGTTTTATTTTATTTATTTATTTTTTTGTCCAAACAATGAAAGTCAATGACAATCACCCCCACCTGAGAAACTGAGCAAAACTGAATATATTGACAGCATTGTGTCCAAAATATAACACAAATGTTAATCATTATTTGTGTATAAAATATCACATTTGAAGTAATGCAGATATTTGGGAAGAAACAGCACTCTCGCTCGTTTTATATGGCTAAACTATATCATATGATATAAATAGGCATAAGACAAAAAACATACTCATAGGCTTAAATAATTAATAATAATTTATAATTTTAACATGCAATTATTCTAAATTAACGTTAAATCAACTGTTTTTTTTCAGGATTTTCTGATGAACAAAAATATTTAAAAGAACAGAATTTATTTGAAGGTATATATATATATTTTTTTCAGCATTGATAATAATAAAATAAATAAATAAATGTTTCTCAAATACCAAATCAGCCTATTAGAATCATTACTGAAGGATCATGTGACACTGATATTGTTGTTGTTGTTGTTTTTACTATTGATCACATGGATGAGCCCAAGAGGAATTCTTCTAGTGCTCCAGATGGCCAGTCCAATACTGGGTAACTTAATAGGCATATCATTAAATCACAGGTTGACTCGACAGATTTATCTAATCTAAGAACAGAAGCATGCAAAGCTTTGTTAGGCAATAACAGAGCTACTGTTGCTTACAACAAAGAGCACCGCATGCACAAGTCACTCATAACAAGCACTAGCCATCTGTCATGTCTAACTCAAAGACCCCTCCTCCTCCCTAAAAGCTGCTGGGACAATAAATGTTCGTTCCCTTCACTAATGATCTGAGAGTACATGAGTAAGTCCCTTCTATTCTTCATAAGCAACCTGGAGTTGAGATATATACAGTAGTTGTCAAATGTGTGTCACTTAAATCTGTAATGAAGTTAAAGGCGAGCCGTCAGCCGGAGGCGTTCTCCCATTGGGAAGAGGGACATATGGCATAAAGATGGAATAACTTGTTTTCCTGTGTAAGTAATCCCACGGGATCAGTTAAACAGTAATGGCACTATCAAATAAATCGGTGATGTCACAGTCCTACAGGTAGTGAAAAAGCATATGTATGGTCGTACATTTAAAGACCATTATTTCTTATCTGTGCAAGGCTTTCAGGCTGTCAGAAATTTGCTGGTGAATCTTTAGGGAGAAAAGGTCATGACATATTGTAAAATCAAGTTGCAATATTTAAGGTAAAAATAGTATAACAGAATTATTTAGACAAAATATAACCCATAACTTGGAATTAACACTAATTTCGTCACTATTATGAATGAATGAAAACAAAACAAACAGAAAAAAAAAAAAAAAAAACAGTCACAGCTTAACTAAAAGCTTATGACTCTTAATTATTTGATAGGAAAAATTAAAGGAACAGGAAAAAAAAAAAAAAAAAAAAGGGAAATTTGCTGAAAATTTACTCTCCCTCAGGCCATCCAAGGTACAAATGAGTTTGTTTTTTTATCAGAACAGATTTAGAGAAATGTATTATTACATGACTTGCTCTCCAATGGATGTTTATATGCCGTGAATGGGTGCCGTCAGAATGAGAGTTCAAATAGCTGATAAAAACATCACAATAATCCACAAGTAATCCACACCACTCCAGTCCATAAGTTAACATCTTGTGAAGTGAAAAATTTCATATTTCTAAGAAAAAAAATAAGTCATTTAAACTATAATGCATTTATATCGCATTTAAGCTTTAAACTGTCACTAAAATCCATAATCCATAACGTTTCCTCCAGTGAAAAAGTCCGTCTCCTACTGTCCTCTCACATCACAATCCACCAACATATTTGTTTAGAACTATTTTTTAGACTGTTTTCACTTGTAAACAATTCTTTTGTTGTATTATTACTGGCCTAAGCCCTTATTACGTTTTGAATCCTCAAAGGTAATTATATAAAGTCATAAAAGTATGTATACATTCCAATAGTGTGTCACACAACCTTTCATGAACTTTAAAAGTCGCATTACAAGTGCATCAGTGCACACTAAATAGACGAGAACAGCACAGCAGTCGTGATCGCCTGAGGAAGTACTACAGCGACAGAACACTGATCAAGTGTTCTCTCTTACCATCAGTATTGGCCAGTATGTCAACAAAACAACCTACCATAATTATCTCTTTATTATAGATTTACATACAGCAAATCTAATAACAACAACTAACATATTGTCATATTTAAAAAGTTTTAGGAAAGCTGATGGTTGGATAATTGTGCTAGGGGCTCTGAAAGACTATTTGAGGAGTTGTACAAAGATAAACCTTACAGACTATACTCTAATTATTACTGACAGAAAGTCCTTTAAAATGTCAGCCCCCCCTTAAAGCCAATTCTCACACTGAAATCAATGATACTACAATAATAGTCTTGCGTGGCAAAAAAACTCATTAAAATAATGGCACAGCATTTTTTTATTATTTATTTATTTTTTTTATGAAAACATTTTCTGAAACTTTTTTTTTTGTAATGAAACTCAACAACCCTGAAAGTACATCTACACTATATTAAATCACACATTGGCTCAGTAAGATGAATCAAGCATGCCATATATCCAAAATGTATAGAATAATTTGATGAATTATTTAAATGAGGTTATTTGTTAGGCTTAGATTTCACTGTTATAGAGTGTATAAATCATTGTGTGTGTGTGTGTGTGTGTGTGTGTTAGTGTACAGAGCTGAAATTGTTAAATTTGAATGAGATAAATATGAAACGGATCGACTGATTGATTGATTGATTGATTGATTGATTGATTGATTCCTTTCTATTATTCACATATTCAGTCTAATCTCAGTAAAATGTCTTCACTGTAAAATCTTTGAAGGAAACAAAGATATCATCCTTGAATTCACAGCATTTGCATGGAAAGATTGCTAATATTTGGTGGATTTGATACCTTTATAATAAAATATATAAGGTTAGACCAAGTGGGTGTACAGATATCATGACAGATTGTCATAACTGATTGTTCACTGCTGTCCTGTGACTATTTTTCTAGAACCACCTAAGCTGATAGGTGTTGACCTTCACCTGTCAAAACCATGATGCCAAAGGCCAAGTCACACTTCTGTGATGAGCAATAAAATAGCTGAAACCCGATTCAAATATCACTCTGGTGCTGCATTATGTGTTCTATCTCATACTGAAAATTGTATAACTCTGTTAAATAACATATATATCCTGTGGAATACAAATATATGTAATAAAACACACACACACACAATTGATCAGTACAGTAATACTTATTCATTCATTCATTTTTTTTAAATTAATACTTTTATTCAGCATTAAATTGACCAAAAGTAATGGTAAAGGCATTTATGTAATAAATAAATAAATAAATAAATAAATAAAATTCAAATAAATGCTGATCTTTTGAACTTTATAATCATTGAAGATTCCTGAAAAATAAAACGTATTATGGTTTCCAAAACTATGAACTATTTTCAACATTGATAATAATAAGAAATGTTTCCTGAGCAGCAAATCTGAAGGGACATGTGACACTGAAGACTGGAGCAATGTTTTACAATATATTTATATGATAATTCACGATAGTACTGTTTTCACTGTATTTTTAATCAAATAAATGCAACCTTGATAAACACAAGAGACTTCTTACAAAAACATTTTTAAAATCTTACTGAACCCAAACCTTTGAACATTTGTAAACATGCGCAAGCTGCTCTTTTCCACACCATCCATAAAATAATTTTTATTGATGGGCTCCAGCAATTACAAAATCACCAGTGAGCACTTGTGCTCATATTTCAAGTCTTCAGAAGACGTGATAGCTTTGTGTGATGAAGAAAATTAAATTTTTTGAATTATGTCTTTATTTGCTGAAAACATTCCCCTATGCTGTACCTCTGTAATAATTATACTGCAATATAAAAATAATACAATATATAAAGAAGCCATTGTGTTTCATGTCATTCAAACACACAGCAAACCGAGGACCAGAGCAGCATCAATGCAGGATGTTTCGCATTTGAGCCACTCTGACAGATCATATTACACTTCTGGATAGATGGACCATAAAACAGCTGAAGCAATATTTTATATCATCTCAGCCTGATAGTATCTTCTGTCAAGGGCAGGGTCAGTAAAATTCAGTGGAAACATTGTCCGCCCAAAACTGCCATGATTAACATTGATATTAACCATTCAAAATCCTGACCTTAGAATGAAAGAAGGATAAAAAAAGAAAGGAAATAAATCTCTTAAGAATGGAGCCGTTGCGTTGGGCAGCAGTGAAGCACGTCTGAGTGTGCACATTATCAGCAACCAACATCAGGCAGTTCCCTACAGATATCAGCACATTATCACAGCTTCCACACACACTCTTAATCACAACAGACGCAGAAATCCATTACTTTCTGTCAGTCTCCTCGCAACACACACACATACCCTCGCGCCGATGAAGCCTGATCTCTATCATCCATTTGAATTTTGTGCTCCCTCTCGCTTCTCTTTCTCCTTTTTTATACCGTTATAACCTTTTTAGAGATACAGCTAAGACCATTGTATCCCGTGTAAACCACTCACTGCTTATATCCATTTCAGCAGTGAGGATGAAAAAAAAATCCCCGCACATCACATCACATGCTTATCTGTCAAAACCTTTAAATACGTGTTGGGCTTCCTGTTAGTTACTGGTCTGACAAGTGCAGTATTTTAGTCTGACGGCTGATATTTACTCAAGCAGCATTTCCAGCCATGCTAAATTGTGCTTGCCTATTGTATGTAGAGCAAATTATGGTGCGGTGCTGGAATGTCATTGAGCGTAGCCTCTTCAGTTTTTGTATAACCTACAAATAAAATATGAAAACCTCTGACAAAAAAAAAAGGTTATTTTCCATTTTAAAAAGGTAATTTATACAGCCAGTTTCTCTCCAAAGAGTAGCAACTGCAAGAAAAACCTAAATGTTAAATTATTATTCTATTTTGTTTGTTTGTTTGTTGTTCTCGTTTTTCTAGTGTGAGTGAAATAAAAGGGGAAGTATCACGGTTTCCACAAAAAATATGAAGTGCATGTATCTCTCCATCTGTGGAACATATCAACCAGTGTTTCTCAGTGCTCAAACACTGCACATTTCAGATGTCTCCTATATGAATCAACTCATTGTCATTATCATAATAAAATAATGTGATTATTTTATGTATCGCATAAACTTTTTGCATATATATATAGGTGTAAAACAGTAAATTTATCCATTTCTAGCTTTGTTGTTCAGGTGATGACACTTCAGTGTCTTAAGATAAAACATGGAGTAATAAAATAGAGGACATTTGGGTAACGTTTTATTTTAAGGTGTCCTTGTTACACGTTACATGTACTTACTATTATAATAACAATAAATTATGCATAATTACATGCAAATAACCTTTAACCAAACCCTAATCCTAACCCTAACCATACAGTAAGTACGATAGGGTAAGCACTCAGTACTTAAATGTATAATTACACTGTAACAAGTACACCTTAAAATAAAAGTGTAACCGAAATTTGTTCTCACAAACTTTGTGGATAATAGAGTAGTATATTGTCCATGGCAATAAGATATAAATAAATAAATACTAGGAATACAAAGTTTCAAACACTGTTCTGGGGTGCGTTTCCTAAAAGCATCGTTCGCTAACTATGGTCGTTAGTCCCATTGAACTCTATTGCTAATGACAGAACTTGTGACCATAATTGCTTTTGGGAAACGCACCCCAGAAAAGTACAAGCTAGAAGAACAACTTTGGCTGTCTGGATAGGGTTAGGAAGAATATTCCACCAAAACAAAGTATAAGTTGGCAACAGTATTCACTGATAAAGTCCTGATATGCTAATGAGGGATACAAAAACACCAGTTTTGTAGATTGACCCCATTGAGATCACTATAAAGCAGAGTTTATTTGACATTGGAGAATCATGACCTTGGTAAAATTACTCGCATTATACAAGCCTTTTCTCTGTGGACAAGCCAAAAGTAAACTAAAGAGAAAAAAATGTGTGAGAGACAAAAAGATGAAATATGTGAGAAATAAAGAATGAAACAAACTTTGGTATGCTGTCACTACAGCTGTTGTCTATGCATGCCCTGAGAAAAACTATTTTTGCTTATAGAGAAATCAATACCACTTGAGTTATCAAATCCAGTGTGCTTGGAGAAGAGGTTGAGGGTGAGCAGCTGTAAAAATCGATCTGAAGATATTGCCTTATTGAGTAGACGCTGTAAATAGCAGCATTATGGTGTTGAGTACTGCTGAAGCTATCAGGAGGACAAGACGAGGGCAGGCAGTGCCCTATCTCTCAAACACAGACACACTTTTCACATGACCATCTCTATTCTTTCCTCCAATTCGCACCTTTGCATAAAGTCAAAAACCTATGTACAGTACGAATGAACAGTGAGCCAGGAATTTTATGTAAAATGACCACAATACATGTATATGCATGACATTTGGAAAGTGCTCTAATCTGACTGCTAATGCTAAAAGGCAGGGGTGCCCAATCCTGTTTCTGGATATCTATCTTGCAGCAGAGTTCAGTTCTATACCTGCTCCAACACACCTGTTTGCAATTATCAAGTGTTGCTGAAGATCTTAATGAGCTGCTTCAGTTGTGTTTGATTAAGCTTGGAGCTGAAATTAATCGTATGGTAAATCTTGAATTTAAACCATATCTGCAACCAAAGAAAAACAAAAAAACAACAAACAAACAAACAAAAAAACTTTGTAACATTTTTTGTTACACTTTTTTATTTTTTTTTTCTGCATGAATATAGCAAATCACATTCAAGCTTGTAATTGATAACACACCGACTGTCCTAAACTGTGTCATCTGAGGCTGAGACTATGAAGTGTTTGATCATTTATAAAATGTCAACCCAGTCGCATTGTAAAAACAAATCTGTGGTGATGTTTCTGCTAAGTTACAGTTCGGTTTTATCTAAAAGAGATGAACGTGAATCTGGCAACCTTTTATTATGTTGGTTGTTCTGTGTATTGATGAAGTATGTCCAGAGGGAAAAAAATGCATTTGCTGAAGGAACCATGCCATTTTATTCTTTGAGTTATTTTATTATTATAACTTGTGTTTCACAAGACTTGTACTTGAGCGCTTCTTGTCGCAAATGTGAAAGTGTACCAGGTGAGCTACCGAACAAGTTTACTATGTCAAAAAATCCATACATATGGAGCTGGTTATGTGATGCAAACATCAAAATGTATTAATTTACAAATCATGCACTATGACAAAAAGTATTTTGAGGTTATAACATAGTATTGTCGAAGGAACTGTGTGAAAATAAGTGTTTATTAATTGTTAATCTGCCCCTTTATTTGTAATTTGTGTGAAAAGGAATAAAAGTTGTGTATGTTTTATTGCCACAAGTGTTTATTTCAACTGGAAACTGCAGTGAATTGCATTTATTTTACGAAAATATAGGTAAAGTCACATGTTTCCAGTAAGGATAGGTTACAAAATATTGATACTACAATTCTAATGTCTACCAGTAAACAGCTTGGATGGCTTGCTACATTATGTGCATGTAAGTATGGAATTCTCAGGTGACAGATTTTGAAGCGCAGCACAAGGATCTGAAAGCTCATCTGAAATACTGTTTTATGAATTTCCTCCATCTGTTGTACAGCTTTGAATAATGAGTCCAAGAAACATCTGTCCAAGTTGGGAGTGCCACAGATGGTTCTCAGGCAGAGGGTCACTCTCACAACAGGAACAGGACACAATGTCCCGAAGCCGGAGGCTATTTTGCACGAGAATTCATCCAAAGCCACAGTCAGGCAATGATTAGCTCTTATAAGTAGATATAATGCTATATGTCTCTAGATCACAATGACCCTTATCAAAAGACATGGACAGTGACAACAGACAATGAACAATAGGCAGTTCTTAAGGTGTTCCAATCAAATGACGAATGGAAAGAGTGAGAGAAGTTGGCGGGGACATAAACGGTTAATGACAAGCACTCTGGGGTTATTTTCTATCTCGGCTCATTCACAAGTAAAGCGGCCGTTGGGACCTGGCAAGATCAGCTGCACCTGTGTCTCATAGCCGCCGTTTCCAACTAGAAACTGGACATGGACGTGAAGAGTGAAGGATGAAATAACGGGTAGAGCTAAATAAATGGTAGAGATAGAGAGAGAGACATACAAAAAGTCTGAGAGAAAGAAAGACAGGCAGGGGTTAAAAGGAGCCAGAATGTCCCTGACTGGTGTTCTGGGACCTTCAAAATAAATCAGTTTGTTGATCAGTCTATATTGCATGCTACAGTCCAGTACATTGCATTTAGTGTTTTATTTATTTATTATTTATTTATTTTTTTTTTTTGTTTATTATTATTATTATTTTTTTACATTTCAACATCAGTATTTTGCATTAGAATCACCACCATGTTTAAGGTTTTGTCCATCACTAAATTGTCAATTTAATCTCTAAAACTAACAAGACAATCAGAGGTACAAGCTACACTGAAGATGGAGGGTTTCAGAAGAACAACAACAGTGTAAAGATTAAGGTAAAGACACCTCTTGAGTTACAAGTTAAAAGTCAGATGATGTCCAGCATGTGTGGTGACGGCCTGGTGAGGAGTGCCAAGAAAATTGTGTCTTGCCTACAGTCAAGCATGGTGGTGGTGGTAGCATCATGGTCTGGGGCTGCATGAGTGCTGCTGGTACTGGGGAGCTGCGGTTCATTGAGGGAAACATGGATGCCAACATGCACTGTGACATTCTGAAGCAAAACATGATGCCTTCCCTTCAGAAACTGGGTTTTCCAACATGATAATAACCCCAAACACACGGCCAAGATGACAACTGCCTTGCTGATGAAGCTGAAGGTGAAGGTGATGGAGTGGCCAAGTATGTCTCCAGACCTGAACCCTATTGAGCACATGTGGGGGGCATCCTCAAGCAGAAGGCGGAGAAGTGTCATGTGTCTAACATCCAGCAGCTCCGTGATGTCATTATGGAGGAGTGGAAGAGGATCCCAGCAACAACCTGTGCAGCTCTGGTCAATTCCAAGCCCAGGAGGATTAAGGCGAAGCTAGATAACAATGGTGCTCACACAAAATATTGACACTTTGGACACAGTTTTGAAATGTTCACTTAGGGTGTACTCACTTTTGTTGCCAGCTATTTTGACAATAATGGCTGTGTAAAATATATCCAAGTTTAATTTTTATAGTATTGTCCCTTGGGAAGATATAATAAAATAATTGCTGAAATGTGAGGGGTGTACTCACTTTTATGACATACTGTATGTATGTGTGTTTTATACTGACAGCTCAAGAAGCCAACATAGGCTCAATTAAAAACAAAAAACAAAAAAAACAATCAAACAAACAAAAAAAAAAAAAAAAAAAACATGCCACTACCTACATTTTTCAACTCTAAAAATTTATCTATACATACAATTTACTGCAGTTTCCAGCTGAAATTAATTATAGGGGTAATGCAACACCAACCTTTATTCATTTTTACACAAATCATGAATAAAATTATACATTTTCACATTTGCATCAAATAACCTGCTCCATATGTATGGCTTTTTTGATGTAGTAAACTTGTTCATTAGCCCACCTGCTACAGCATTGGTTGCTTCAACAATTGCATAAATGGCTTTGTAGCTTCAACAAATGCATTTTTATCTCACATTTGCTTTGTGAAGACTATCAGTTTAGCATAGGTAGTACATTATTTTCAGACTTGATAGAGAGTTTAGAGCCACTTGCACTGCAATTTATACAGTAGCCTACATAATAAAACATTTTCACATTCATGTTCAGATAAAACTGAATGCGCTTTTAGAGACACTCACTGGACATTTCACTTTGAAAATGTCACAGAATGTGTAAAAAAACAACGTTCATTTTGCAGAAATGTTGCAACAGGCACATTTTTCCAGTAAGTCGGGTATGCAAGATGCATAACTCTGGCAATGGGTTCATTTTTATGTGTGTCATGTTAGTTGTTCAGAAAACCTCTCCTATAAACAGCATTAGATTAGGCAGAAACAGAAAAGACCACTGAATCTGTACAATGTATTTTAAGTCATTAATAAAAGGTAAACATTAACCTGCAGGCCAGTAAAAATAGTCTGACACAACAGAAACTCTAGTGTATAGGCGGTTTAAACTAATCTAAAATAACTGGCAATGAATAAATGTTACATTTATCAATTTAGCCCCCACCCCTCTTTTTTTTCCCCCTCAGGAAGCGCTCCATCATGGCATTCATTCACATGAGTGTTTCTTTCTGAGCAGCTATTTGGGGTTATTGATGACCGCATTAGAATTCTGCCTGCAGCACACGCTGTGCAATGGCAAAACTGGCCCATATGCAACAGAGCTAACCGTCACCCTTGCCCAGTCAACCACCTCTCTTGTGAGCTAGAATTTCAGCTGCAAACTGATACTACAGGGAAAGCAGGAGGAGTTACCGAGGGTCAGCTATCCCACAGTCCCAAAACGGAGGCTTCTCAGTGTCTGTGCACACAATGTTTAATTACCTTTCCCTGCCTCTCATCTGACATTTTTACATTGCAGTCTTAGGCTCATGCTGACAATTCTCTGCCAAATATATTCTCTTGTTTGAGAAGCTCCTGACACAGAGAAATCTTAACTGAGAATATTAATTGCACCTGATATTTTCACTTGTATTACAGAAAAAAGTAGACTTACAGTACAAGCATATTTCCATATTTGCCTTAAATTTCAAGGGCACATTATTTAAAGTCATCATGAAATCAAAATTGATCCCATCTACAGTACTTTCTTATTAAGTTTTTGGTCTTATTATGCACTGTAAAGATTTTTCCCCCCTCATAATCTTTCAGCACCTCTTTTCACATCTTTTCAGACCTGTTCTAATATAACAATATGTGTTTTGATGTATATATATATATAATTATAATAAATTATTTACATTTTATTTGTTTTCAAGCTTAATTTGAGCAGCCATTTATTTGTCTATCTATCTATCTATCTATCTATCTATGATAAACTTGTGTATAGTTGATGTGTATGCATTGTAAGCCATGTTTCTGTTTGTTGAACTGTAGAATTGCATTGAATCATTTGGAAAAAAAAAAAAAAAAAAAAAAAAAAAAAAAACATTGCCACAGTACTGCTTTCCAACAAAAAAAAATTAAATAAAGGAACGAAATGAAGATATGTAAGATAAAAAAAAAAAGAAACTCGTTACAAACATGCCAGATTTCATTGTCTCATTGTAATATAAGCCTTATAGTTTTGCATATATAATGAACTCAGATAAATGTGGTGTCTATCGTGTTTATGGTGTCATCTGTGTTTTGATGGATTCCCACGTTAGGATGCCATATGGAGAATATAAATTATACAGCTAGCTATTTCTTACAGAAGACAAGGTATATGGGTTGATCATTACATTTTAATTGGCAACAGTAAAACAGCTCGGTAGTGATAATGATAACAGTGCACTTTTCATTGGACATTTATAGGCCTTGACATAAAACATTGAAAATTGAATATCACTGACACATTCATAATATGAGTTGATGTCTATATTATCCAAATCGCTACCAGTACTATAATCAAGACAGCAGTTTTAACAGTATAACTGCATCTTTTTACTTCACTATGAATGCTGAGCCTGATAAAACTTGAAAAAACAATCCAATGCTTTTATCCAAAGTGACTTCCAGCACACTTGTTATAGGGTCAGTCCCCCTGGAGTAAAATGGGGTTAAGTGTCTTTCTCAAATTAAAGGGCACATGGATAACAGCTTATGGCTCACTTCTTGCAGGGAACAAACCTGCTAGCTTCTGTTTTTTTTTGTTTTTTTTTTGTCCTGAGCTTCATGCATGACACCACAACATTTTTTTTTGCCTTTGACAAAGATAAATATGAATGTCTTGTGAGACTGTAGATTTTTAATATTTAGTGAACTTTCTATAATAGATAGCATTTTAAGACATCATAGGGGTGCTGACAGTGTGAAAACTGTTCAAAATTGAAGGCAACAAAATTACACTGCTTTGTAAAGACCTTATTTTGACAGTTTGTAAGGCAGCACTGATTGTAGCCTAAAGACAAAATTGCAATTGCATTTAAGCTTTATTACATATTACACAATAAATTTATTACATATTTATTACACCTTTATTACAACAAGCTCACAGTGTCAAACTCTTTTGGAATCAATGGTGAATGGAGTCTGTCATGAACTTCTCACAGGATTCTCTGTATGTGTGGTGCACAGAGTTCCTGTCTATCAAAAAATGTTTCAAATCACTTACTAATGAGGTTCAATTTAGGACAGGATGCTGCCTTAGAAGACGGCTTCTTATGACAGCAGACAGCAAGAGAGCTCACTTTTTTTTTTTTTTTTTTAAGAGAGCTTACAATCTGACATGTTGTGATTATCTTGAACTACAGTATAATAGCAGGGATCTCTCAAACCTGCAAGGCAGATAAAACCAAAGCTTTTCATGAGGAAAATTGGTTACAAATGAAAATTAATAACTAAAGGAGTGTAAAAATCACATACCTTTTTACTTATACGGTAGTTTATAATGAATTGTTATGGAACGACTGCCAGGAAATTGCTCTGACAAAATGAAACCACCTTGAACTTGATTTTAGTACTTTTTAAAATGAACTTTTGCTTTTTTGGGACACTGAAGTGAAATGTTATTATGACATATCCAGCAACATGCACAGGCAGAGAACACCACTGCCAAACTGGAGTTTGAAGGCAGAATTAATTGATCTGAACTACTACAGTCTCCGTGAGATAGCAGCCATCGCTGCCAACACCATCCAACTGTCACTTCCTTATTGAATATTTATGAGGGCTTCACACGACAAAACGTTTGCCTTTTTGTATTTCCCATTTCAGGATGCTCGGCACTATGTCACACTCTTTCCGGTTCGCAAGTGTGACATTTTTGATATTCAAGGAGCTTGTAGGAAGTGACGGAAAACTTGAGTCAGCAGACAAGCGCTGTGTCATTGAACAGCTAAAATTGGCCTTCACACCTCATAAAGTCACTCAGTACACTGCAAGTCTTTTTGAAAAGTAGCAAGGACTGTAACATCTCTATTTTTTGGAAGAGATACAGTTATTGGTGATGTTCTGGTGAGGTTTGGTGGACAAGCAAGACTTCAGTGGTGAATTTTGTGAACCTAGGACAGTGTCCAGTCCTGCGCATGGAGGGCCACCATAATGCAAAATTTAGTTCCAGCCCTAATTAAACACACATGAACCAGCTAAATAAGGTCTTCCAAATTACTAGAATTTTTTGTTTGTTAGGGCTAATTTTTCAGAACATTGCAATGGTCCTTCATGAGCAGGATTGGACACCCCTGACTTGTGCATTGTGCTAGTTAAAGTCAACATAAACTGGTTTTCATAACCCATTTTATTTTTGTAATCAGATGTAACACAGAGCAGGATATTCAAAAAGCAGATATGTACTTGGCTGGAACTGGCCTTGTTTCATATTTAAATGTGCTCTTAAAATGTGAATAAAAGCCTAAATTACATCTGTTCATCTTATAAAGTGACTGTTTCCCTTCAGAAGTCTTGACGT
This sequence comes from Spinibarbus caldwelli, assembly GCA_039654775.1. NCBI lineage: Eukaryota > Metazoa > Chordata > Actinopteri > Cypriniformes > Cyprinidae > Spinibarbus > Spinibarbus caldwelli. The sequence goes on along the minus strand of CM077227.1, from coordinate 4,955,363 downwards.
AAACAGCTTGATTCATATGGATTATGTTTGCAGTGTCTTCATGAACTTCATGAGTTTGAAAATTTTGGTGGAACTGACTTGCAATGGAAGTAAAACTAAATAAATCTCTCAGGTTTAATTAAAATATCACAATTTAAAGAAAGTCTTGTGGGTTTGGAACATAATTACACTGAACTTTCATTCTTGAGTAAGCCAAGAAGCCTGGTTGGAAAATCAGCATCTCAGACCAGCATTCAAAAACAACATCCAGCTATTATAACCAGCAGATCTGATGTTTCAAACTGAAACCACTGATCAAACATGCAGACTCTTGTATGAAGTGAAAGCTCTTTCATTGTCATGGCTGTCATTACCATTCACACTACAGAGCTGTTCAAGACTGAAGCACTAACACTAGTACCAAACACAGATCCACGGACATAAGCAAAGCAACAGCAGCCATGATGAGGGGCCAGCACTCATTTTAAAACAGCACTGATTATATAATAACCCTTGGAATGAGCATGCGTGTGTTTGAATATTCCCTTTTTGGATTATGTTTTGGTAGGGTAGGTTGAAAGTAGTAGATAAGTCCCTCAGGTCCATTGCTGGAGTATTCATGCAGTGGACACAGGCGTAGTTTGTTTTTATTACGTTGGCACAGGGATGTATTGCTGGATTTTTATTAAGGTGCTTCAGGTATGTATTGCAGAGGTTCAGAAATCAAATGTCCGGGGAGTGACACTAATGCTCTGTCATGTTGGAAAATAACAAACTCCCACACCAAACCCAACCCTAAACCTACCCAATAATGTTAACGAATGCAAAAGTGCTGTAAAACGCATTCACTGATGCAACCGTGCTATTTTAACTTCTTTCTATGTGGGTTTTGTGCTGTTTTGTCAAAGCTGTTTTGTTGTAGTTTCATGGGATTTGTATGAGAACGCATCACCACACAACACCTACCGAACAAACCTACTGTGTTAGAAAACCCATACATATGATGCTGTATATGTGATGCTAACATTCTAAAGTATCAGTTTTTAAATCTCGCAAGATGTTAAAATTATTTTGAGGTCATAGCATAATATTGTGCAAGGAACTGTGCAAAAATTAGGCTTCCTTAATCGAAAACTCTGCCTCTAGTGTTCATTTCAACTGGAAACTGCAGCAATTTGTACATATAAGTACTATTTTTGTTGTTGTTGTTGTTTTTTGTTTTGAGGTTTGCAGAAATGTAGATAGATGCATATATTTCCAATCCTAGCAGGCACAAAACAGGCACACAACGTCATAAGACGTTGATATTTGGTTAAATTTTGGTTGCGACCTCGGGTGACCAAAATTCAACGTAAATTCAATGTCTAATGTCAATGTTAAATTGATGTCCAATACCGACGTCAGCTGACGTTGAGATTTTGTTGTTTTTTAGGTTGTGCAACCAAAATCCAACGTTAAATCAACGTCAAATTGACGTCAAATATTGACGTCAACCCGATTTTCATTTTCAGCCAAAATGCAACGTCTGTCCGACGTCATGTCCAACGTCAACCTGACGTTACATAGACGTCTGGTGCCTGCTGGGTAGCTATTTTTATTTGTTTAATAAATTTAAGTGTTTAATAATTTTAAGTGTTTAATAAATTTGAAGTGTGACTTAAGTGGGGAAGTCATGGCCTAATGGTTAGAGAGTTGGGCTTGTAACCTGAAGGTTGCCGGTTCGATTCTCACACCGGCAGGAATTGAAGGTGGGGATTGTGAATGAACAGCATACCATGACTGAGGTGCCCTTGAGCAAGGCACCGAACCCCCAATTGCTCCCCGGGCGCTGGAGCAATGGCTGCCCACTGCTCCGGGTGTGTGTTCACGGTGTGTGTGTGCGTGTTTGTTCACTATTCACTGCTGTGTGTGTGCACTTGGATGGGTTAAATGCAGAGCACCAATTTCGAGTATGGGTCACCGTACTTGACAATACGTCACGACTTTCACTTTCGACTTTCACTTTCACTTTAAGTGTTCCAACGCAACGTGTCCAAACTAAACTTTAAAATCTATATTACAGTGGACTACAAAAGTCAAATTGGTCTTTTCACCTAAAGTGACTTCAGGTTCCAGTAAAATCCATAACTGTACATTACCTCAATAAAGTTCTTTCCCCAGACTGAAAATAAATGGCTAGTTTTCCAGGTTTCTTGGACATCAAAAGACTAGCTGTAGGCATTCGGCAACCTTGGAAAAGACATACAAGCAGATTTTCTCCTCAGGAAAGAAGGAGGGAAATATCAGAAGTTTGCATTTGATGAAGAGCCTCTTCAGAAACCTGCAGCAGTCCCATAGGAAACAGACACTGAACACAAGGCTTGTCATCTGACAATAACCTTAGTAAATCAAGACTGAATCTGATTTTAAATAAGCACAGAAGAATGTGATGTTATACTGTAATTGCCACCAAATCCACAGCATGAATTACAGTAAAGAAATATCTCACTTGTTCACACAATTCTTACAAAGCAAACCTGTTCGAAAAACACTGCTGATAAAATTACATCCAGACTCTTTGAAAAGTAGCTGCATGAATTCTCAGCACAAGAAAACGTGTCAGAGGTGATGAATGCTCTTCGGTTTGACCTAAACTTAAATTATTGCTAATGATGGCCATCACACATCAGACCTCCACTGATTTAAAGATGGTAAAACGTCATGATCTCATAGTCCAAGTTATCCTGGAAGTTTATAAATAAAATCCACAACCAATTAGCATCATTCCCAGCTGTCTATGATGGATAATGTTTCTAATGGTCTCCAAAATTAATTAAATAAATAAATGTTCTCAAAAAGCACATGCTTTACAATGAAAACATCCAAGATTGATAGTATCTCACCCATAGCTCACATCTGAAATTACACTCATAAAATCTGACCTCATGAGTTATTTGCATGGATTGGGTAGGACTGAGTAGAATAGGAAAACTGACTGAAACTCAACAAAAAATGTAAGCTAACAACTGTTAACCCATTGGAGTAACATTAAGATGGGTGAAGAATGTAGGACTCTCCAGGAATCAAGCTCTTTTCAAAATAAAACAGAAGAAAATGCAGTTTGCAAACAGGCTTGTAACATTAATGACACATATGAAAGTGGAAATGTGCAATGTGTGTAATTTTCCATTTTAAACTTTGGATAATCAGGGACAAAGCACTAAACTTATGTAGACACAAGTTATAGATATATATATATATATATATATATATATATATATATACATGTGTGTGTGTGTGTGTGTGTGTGTGTGTGTGTGCGTGTGTGTGTGTGTGTTTTGGGCCCAGTCGACTTTCACTGTATGCACAAAAAAAAACATTCTTCAAAATATCTTCTTTTGTGTTCTGCAGGGGGAAAAAAGGCTGCCATGGTTGGTTCTGTAATTGCTGGTTGGATCTTGCACTTTATTTTTCAACATATTTTATTTTTTGAAGACACCAGAGAACTGAGAGACAATTTTAGGCAGAAGTAGCAGAAATGGCACCTGGAAATGACTCGAGCTGTATTCAAACTCAAAAGGTGTTAAAGTCAGTGCACGTACATTAACACTAACAAACATCTTATATTAAGAAAAAGTGCTGCTCTACACTATATCGGGTACAAAAGAGTTATTGTTGCCGGCTCTGAGGAGGCTTGCAGTGAGGATAGCATCTGCAGCCCTGCTGGGAACAATATCTCCGGTTCAGTCACCTCCTGCACCAAGGTGAACACCTCTATCAGAGCAAACCTCCTGCTCCGCTTCAGTGCAACCGCTCCTTTCACCCATGATTCCACAGAGATGCAGAGAACGGTGGCTTAACTCATAACAGGTCAGTGATGCATGGCTGCTCAGCTGCAGCAGCACTCTGCAGAGACATGGACCAGGCCAAGGTCACACGCGAGTTAAGGTCATGCAGAGAAACTGCTGGTCTTTCTCGAATATGATAGGCTTCCTAGAAAATATCCTATTACAAACAGATTACAAATATTAGGGGTATTTAGAAAAAAAAAAATGCAAATTACAAAAATTTATTTGCATCAAAATAAATCTATTTTTTTTTCTGCTTTTCTCATGGCCTTTTCTTGCCCTGAGGGATTAATTTATGGTGAAGAGTTCATAAATCTCGTCATTATGAGGGAGTTTCTCTCCGCTCATTATTCACTCACAGACCCAGCACTGACTGTCCCTGAGCTCCTTCAAATGTTTGGAGAGACGTCTGAAACCTCCTCACTGTCAAGGTTAAATTCACTCCAACTGTCTGTCTGCTGCCACACTTTATTACTGGCAGCTTGAAGGTAAATTAACATGAGTAAATCTTCATTCATGCTCACGTGAGACAGAACAGTCACATGCCTGGATTACTGATGCATGCAGAACAGCAAACAACATAGGCTTTATAAGAAGATTAAACTGTAGTTTCACCAAAAATGTTATCATTTACTCACCCTCATGTTGTTCCAAATCTATATGATGCTTTATTCCATGGAACACAAAAGGAGAGGCTTTGTAAATTACTCATGCTGCTCATTTGCTTACAAGGAAAGTGAATGAGGGCAGATTTATCTATCTGTCAACCCAGGTAACAAATTTGTCACAAAAACGTTGTGGGAACATTGTTTTTAAATGTTTCTAAAATGTTGATATGTCCAGTTTTCTTGCCAAGATTTTGACATTTTTTAAAGTTCCTAAAACGTTTATTACAACTTTCTACTAACTATTTTCACTCTAAAAATCCATCTATTGGTCACACTTTATTTTAAGGTCCAATTCTCGCTATTAACAAACCATTAACTACAAATTTTGCCTCAACATACTCCTAATTTGCTGCTTATTAATAGTAAGGTAGTTGTTAAGTTTAGATTTACTATAAGCTTACACCAACTCAAACCCTCAATAAACTACTGTCAGGATTTACTAAAGACGCAGTGGGAAATTAGCTGTGAAAAGGCATGGACACAGTTATTTTTGCAACTCGCCTTAGTGAATATGAATTTGTAAGAGATTCCATTTCTATCTGTAAATTTTTGGGAGGAGAGTATTTAAATGAATAACGCAACAAGATTTGCACTCGTCAATTCACTGGTATTTGCACCATTATTTAAAGCCCCAAAAAAGCATGTCTTAAAGCAGGTTGTAATTTGTGCTGCTCTTGGTAGATTGCGGTGGTCATTATGGAAAAGCTCTGGCTGCGTCTGTGTTCTTTAACGTGCGCATTGTCAGTAAATCACACGCAAAATCTGGATGTGCTACCAATGCTATGCTAAAGTTACGGTTAGGATTTAAAGTTTGTTTCAGTGTTCTGTAGTCAATCAGCACAGTGATTAAAATGACCAATGAAATCTTTAGGATCGGCTGTGGGGCGGAGTTAGTTCTCAACTGGTTTGGGGAAATCATGCTTTCGAGTTAAACAATGGCTGTTTGATTTCATTTTATGGAAATACACTTCTTGTGTTCCTTGTGTTTTTGGATAATATCATCAACCAAAACCAGGAACCCAAAGAGTTGCATTTTAAAGTGCAATGGCGATCAAACATCGCAAATGGTAAGACATTATGGACTTGGCATTATGAACAGTAATCGTGAGGAGAAGAGTCAACACCAGTGCCATGCATATATCACATTTTTCAAAATGTATTACTGAAAATTATCTTTTTTTTTTTTTTTTTTTTTCAAACAGTTATATGTAAAATCTAAAGGGGGAATCTTAATTATTTATTTAAAAATAAATAAATACATAAATAAATGCTGCTTTGTTGGGCTCTGACGTAACCAAAGAAAAGGGGGTGAGCCAGTATATTTTTCATTATGTTTCAAAGAAAAAGTCATACAGGTTTGAGTAAATCAAGACAACATTTAAATGTTCTTGTGGTCATAAAAATATGTATTAGGCCTTCCTTTTGCACAACTTCATACGATGCCTCAGAACATTCCAAGAACATTGTGTCTTTCCTCGAACACTATATAAATGTGGGCTTTAGCAATTCACACTGCTGCTCTGTTGTTCTTTGAAGTGAGAGTGAAATACTCTCCTAGCATGAGTCTCTTTATCTGAGAGCTGCTGAGCTCAGGTGGACGCTCACTTCAAAGAGTGCTGCTGCTACAGGCAAATTAAAACACGCCACACAAGCCAAAGTTCTCCAAAACACACTTCTCTGTGTTCAGCACGGCTGATAAAAGACCACAGGCTGACCTTCTGACATTATTTCACTGTAGATGAGGCAGAAAATAGAAAAAGACCAGAAAATCAAATGAACGATTATGAATAAACACCACAGGCAAAATATCAACAAAACCGAAGATTTGTAAAAGTTTATTTCATTTTATTTTCTTTTTGTTTCATACAATTTTGTAAAACAGCAATGTTCACATTGTTTCTTCATTCTTTTTATAAAATAGATGTTTATGCTCCGTAAATAGGATTGATTGATCCAATATCCAAAGTAAATGTTCAATGTTATGCAATTCATACAGATAGAAATGAATACTTCATGGTCTTTCATCAGTTAGATATGAAGGCATGTGTGATAAATATGGTCTTCACTCTGTGTTGCTGCAAACAATACTAAGTCATTAATTACAATTAATGTGTCACAGTGTAAATATATGATTTAATCCGATTCAATAATAATTTTGAAATCTACCACCATGTATTTTCCAACATCCTTAAAGTGCTACACACAAGGTGACAACTCCTCGGCGAAAGTAAAGGAATAGTTCACACAAAAATGAATATTCTGCCATTATTTAATAACCTTCATGTGATTTTTATAATGTTTTGAAATACTCATAGCTTTTCCATTACAAGAAAAGCTGACAATGACCATGTCTTGTCAAAAAAAAAAAAAAAAAAAAGTATTAAAGTTAATGCAGAGGCCTGTTGCTACTACTAGTTTCAGACAACCAAGCCAAACACTTTATGATTCACTCTGGAGCACATGCACCTGAAAGTATGACATGATTACCGAACAGCTAATCACATGAGAGAGTCAGTTTGATTCACTTCTCATGAAAGAGTGGGTGGAATTCATGTTTGAGTGGAAAATTGAGTGATCATTTAGAAAAATTTCAAGATTTCAACAATTTGCAAAGCAGAAAGAAATACCTCTGCTGCCGCAAAAGCTTGAAAGCAGCTGAAAGACTATATAAATGCTATATGACTATGTCAAAGTGAATCAGCTGAATTTATTTAGTTAATAATTCATATATATTCACAACAAACTTAAAAGAAAACATGGAAGCTTATTAATTTTAAAAGATTTATATAGTAATTCTAAAAATTGTATTTACAATAATGTAAACCTTTTAAATATATAATTAATTTATATTAAGATTCATATTAATTCTCAAATTTTCTCATGTGCAATGCATTCAAACTGCTTTAATTTACAGTAAAATATACCTTATTGCATCAGACGTGTCATTTTGCTTACAGCAAACATTCATACCAATTTTGGTTTCCAATCTCTTACCCGGAATACAACAGAGCAGTTTATCCTTCTTGAGACTAAAGAAAAAAAAAAAATAAAATTAAAAAAAAAAATACAAAAAAAAAAAACCTTGTTTAAATTAAGCCCAAAAATTGCCTTAGGCCTCAAAAGACTTAGCACTATATGTCAATTGTATTAGGCTATTAAATTAAATTAAATTAGGATATATATATATATATATATATATATATATATATATATATATATATATATATATATATAGAATATATATTTTGAATATACAGGTTTTGAACAACATGAAATAAGTAACAACATGAAATAAGTAATGACAAGTTTCATTTTTGGTGAACTATTCCTTTTTTTAATTTAATTCTTAATTCTTAATTATATAACTTCCTTTATGTCCTTTAAGGGGTCTGTTTTGTAAAATTGTTTTTAGACAGCCTGTCAAAGAAACAATTTAGTGAGCAAGAATCGTATTATGATATACAAGTGCATCTCAATAAATTAGAATATCATGGAAAAGTTCATTTATTTCAGTAATTCAACTCAAATTGTGAAACTCGTGTATTAAATAAATTCAATGCACACAGACTGAAGTAGTTTAAGTCTTTGGTTCTTTTAATTGTGATGATTTTGGCTCATATTTATCAAAAACTCACCAATTCACTATCTCAACAAATTAGAATACTTCATAAGACCAAAAAAAAAAAAAACATTTTTAGTGAATTGTTAGCCTTCTGGAAAGTATGTTCATTTACTGTATATGTACTCAATACTTGGTAGGGGCTCCTTTTGCTTTAATTACTGCCTCAATTCGGCGTGGCATGGAGGTGATCAGTTTGTGGCACTGCTGAGGTGGTATGGAAGCCCAGGTTTCTTTGACAGTGGCCTTCAGCTCATCTGCATTTTTTGGTCTCTTGTTTCTCATTTTCCTCTTGACAATACCCCATAGATTCTCTATGGGGTTCAGGTCTGGTGAGTTTGCTGGCCAGTCAAGCACACCAACACCATGGTCATTTAACCAACTTTTGGTGCTTTTGGCAGTGTGGGCAGGTGCCAAATCCTGCTGGAAAATGAAATCAGCATCTTTAAAAAGCTGGTCAGCAGAAGGAAGCATGAAGTGCTCCAAAATTTCTTGGTAAACGGGTGCAGTGACTTTGGTTTTCAAAAAACACAATGGACCAACACCAGCAGATGACATTGCACCCCAAATCATCAAAGACTGTGGAAACTTAACACTGGACTTCAAGCAACTTGGGCTATGAGCTTCTTCACCCTTCCTCCAGACTCTAGGACCTTGGTTTCCAAATGAAATACAAAACTTGCTCTCATCTGAAAAGAGGGCTTTGAACCACTGGGCAACAGTCCAGTTCTTCTTCTCCTTAGCCCAGGCAAGACGCACAAGAGGAATACGACAACTGTAGCCAAATTCCTTGACACGTCTGTGTGTGGTGGCTCTTGATGCCTTGACCCCAGCCTCAGTCCATTCCTTGTGAAGTTCACCTTAAATTCTTGAATCGATTTTGCTTGACAATCCTCATAAGGCTGCAGTTCTCTCGGTTGGTTGTGCATCTTTTCTTCCACACTTTTTCCTTCCACTCAACTTTCTGTTAACATGCTTGGATACAGCACTCTGTGAACAGCCAGCTTCTTTGGCAATGAATGTTTGTGGCTTACCCTCCTTGTGAAGGGTGTCAATGATTGTCTTCTGAACAACTGTCAGATCAGCAGTCTTCTCCATGATTGTGTAGCCTAGTGAACCAAACTGAGAAACCATTTTGAAGGCCCAGGAAACCTTTGCAGGTGTTTTGAGTTGATTCGCTGATTGGCATGTCACCATATTCTAATTTGTTTTTGTTAAATGTGAGCCAAAATCATCACAATTAAAAGAACCAAAGACTTAAACTACTTCAGTCTGTGCGCATTGAATTTATTTAATACACGAGTTTCACAATTTGAGTTGAATTACTGAAATAAATGAACTTTTCCAGGACATTCTAATTTATTGAGATGCACCTGTATATTCACTGAAGATTAGTTTTTTTTTGAGAAAGTACTGAGTAAGTGATTAGACAGAGATTTGACAATGTAGAAATTTCAGAATCTATCGAGCCTTCTAAACACTGTGGGAGAAATAAAGGAAAAATAATTATAAATAAATAAGCCAAATATCCATGATTAGTGTTCATGGAAAGTAATAGAAATGACACGGAACCGGTCATCATATTCTTCTTCGAATATTCTGTTATATGTCTTATTTATATACATATGATATGAGTACATTATGTTGCAGAATATCTGGAGGTCTCGCATACATCACTCAGATTTCCTATCAACTCCTTCTATTAATGAAACTGAATGTGCTGGAATTGGGGCCCGGGGCTTTAAATTATTATTCTTTAAATCCATTTTAGTAGTTTCTCGAGAGTAGATCCTATATTACAATATGCATGTACCACACTCGATACAGCATTGCACAAATTATCAAGAAGAGAAGAGCTGAGGAAAAAATACAGGTAAAAATCATCAGTATTTAGCAAAATACAGTAATTTTCTGTTCATCTAATATATACCCTACTTTGCAAGATAGTGTTAAAATTACACAGAATTTGAATAACACATATACAATGAGCTTTCACCAAAGAAACATCGAGTCACATGAAGTTATTCTGATCGATACATAATTCACCATAAAAACACAAAAATGCTTTTTTTTTCTTTTGTTTTTGCTTTTGTTTTTGACACTGTCCGTTAGATTGACCTCACGGAGGTCTGTCATTGGTCGAGCTGCCGCGGGCGGGTGGGCGGGCAGCGGGTGAAGACTCTTAGCACCTACACCTCATCATGCGAACGTTTAGTAGCTTAGTAGGGTTTCCCACATGTAGACAACACATGGATTCAACTACCTATGATAACTGTCACTAAATGCTCATCTGAAAATTTGCCACGTTCAGAGACGAGAGGGTCTAGTACCGTACATCTGTATTGCAGTTTTGATGTTCAACACGCATGTATTGCAATTTACTGTAGCCGTCACTCTCTTTATTGAATGAAGAATCAAATATGAAATGTGAAAGTCACATTTACCTTCTTACACTTAGTATCCTGATCATCTGAAATCATAATGTCAGGTTTGGATACAGGAGAAGAACAGTCATGCAAAATGAAATTGCTTTGAAATGAAGCATACCTAAATGATGGCATTAAAATATGACCCATATTAACCACATGGAACATGGAACCACCCAAATCTTCTGAAGATTTAGGAATGACATTATGGATAAAAAAAAGTGTTCAAAATAAATGTAAAAAATAAGAAATCAATGCATTTACTTCAACTGAACTTTCCATTTGGCCGATTCACTCACATTTTTCCGTTGTTTACTGACCCTCATGTCATTTTAAAAGGGTAAATTTTCTTTCTTTTGTGAAACCCAAAATAATCTTGTAGCCAGAATTTCTCAGTAACTTTTTTTTTTGATGCAATAAAAGCGGGATATTATTCATTCTGCCAAACTCAAAATATAACAATAAAGGCACCATCAACCGTCCACACCATAGATGATAACTATAACTAAAGTTTTAATAATTGTTAGAATTCTATAAAAACAGGGAAGTCGAATATCATTGCAATCCCTTTCAGAACAATTTTTTTCCCAGCTGATAAATAAACAAAAACTACAAACACACTGACAGCCAATCAGAATCCACCTGACTTTAGGTGTGCACCCAGGTTTGTTTGACATCAGAGTGCGAATTACACTAATGACAAATGACTGCATTACACTCATGACAAATAGAGGCATGTGCCGTTCTGTGTTGGCGCTTTGGAAACGAATTGAAATTTTCAAATTCCAAAGTACAAAAATAAAGTGAGCAAGCATCTATTCATTTTGCCGTATTCTGTAAACAGTTGCCACTCTGATGACGCAAATATAACGTGGTTCAGAACCAAAAATCACCATGTGAACATAGTCCAGCGGAGGCAGGGGGATCAATCGAACTCTGGTCTTGACCAAGCAATCAAACCAAGTGTGAAAGCACCCTAAAGAGCTTGAGCATTTAAAGCATCACACGAAAAAAAAAAAAAAAAAACTGCATTCACACAGAATGTAACCATTGTTTTCTCAACACTAATATTCCATTGGTGTGGACGCTAATATAATTATTGTTATACAATGAACAAAATGATAAACGCAACACTTTTGTTTTTGCCCCCATTTTTCATGAGCTGAACTCAAAGATCTAAGACTTTTTCTATGTACACAAAATACCTATTTGTCTCAAATATTGTTCACAAATCTGTCTAAATCTGTGTTAGTGAGCACTTCTCCTTTGCCGAGATAATCCATCCACCTCACAGGTGTGGCATATCAAGATGCTGATTAGACAGCATGATTATTGCACAGGTGTGCCTTAGGCTGGCCACAATAAAAGGCCACTCTAAAATGTGCAGCTTTACTGTATTACTGTTTGCAAAAACAAAAGTGTTGCGTTTATAATTTTGTTCAGTGTAGTTATTGTTTCTAGTGTAAATGGGCCTTAAAAGTAGTCTATACTTGTACACTGTTTGCAACTACGTGAGAGCTATCTATGAGAAACATGCCAAAATGTAGAATTCATTATTCAAGATAATTTTTCTGGACTAATTTTATGATGCATTTTATCCTTTTTTGAGCTTGGCAGTATAAATCACCTTCACCTGTCATTGTATAGAAAATTGCAGCTCAAACATCCTGCCCAACATCTTATTTTGTGTCTCAGGGAAGAAAAAATAAATAAATTAATTAAAATACAGGCTTTGGAACTATATGTGATTTTCAGTTTAAGTGTATTCCTTTAAGCAAATTTACTGAGAATTTTGTTATAAACCTGACAAGAAGAAGAATGAAAGATGGAATAATATAAAAAAAATCCAGATGTTTTCTCATTTAATGTTCTGATGAAGGCCACGACAAATTCTGTACTTCAAACAAGTTGACACTGAAAGGTCTCACGCAGATGCAGATGGAAAAAGCCATTGTAATCATAACCGACTTGTCAAACAGATACACGGTGAGAGACATTCTCACTCACGAACGTCTTAAAACGGTTTAGTTTCCTTTGTATTAGCTCTCCACCATACGGCAAGCTGTGTTTGTGTCGAATCCTCTGTATGTACCGTGTGAAGCGAGTGTTCTTGATATGAGGACTGTGATTCTCAGGAATAACTCATTTAACAAACACAGCGGAGGCAACGTGTCACTCGCTGTCTTGTCTGTAGGGGAAGCTGCGTTTCAAGTGTCTAAATCCATTTGGACGACAGATCTTTGGCAACTGTTGTGTTTATCCGTCATTACCATTAGATCTCTCTGTGTAAAAAACATTTGCTGGCAATGTATGAAGCACGAATAAATCAAAATGGCTGCAAGTCTTGCTCAAAACTGCCGTACAGAATTGTTACTTGTTTTTCAATTTGTTTAGGTGGCTCGAATGAAATCAACACTGTTTGTTTGTGCATTTCCGTGAGCGAAGGATGCCGCTACACTCTCCGTAGCCTTCGGGAACTTGCAGTCTAAGGGTTTTCTACTATTCTAGCAGGTCACGCTGGCTGCTGCAGTACAGCGTGTTAAACTAAACTGCTCCTACGGTCCGACGCATACCTGTAATGTACATCGCATTCAGAGAGACGGCACCTTGTTTGTTGCGTCCCCACCAAAACGCCGCAGCATTTTGATGAAACCAAAAGATAAATCGTCAGAACTCTTCAAAATGAACTTGATGTGCTATAAATGATACTCTAAGAAAACTACTTCCATTTGTGTCTGTCCGTAGTTTAATTTATTGCCATGCTCAAAAAAAGCCTCTTTTCCACATTTTCACATATATTTTCATTTGATCGGGGGGCTCCTTCGAGTCAGATCGTGAGCTTCGCTTTTGAGTGCCATTTGTAAACATCAGACTCGGACGCGGATAGTTTCGCAGACGTGGCTCGCTCTCACAGGAAGGATACCGATCGGCCTCCCTCTCGCAATGGCATGGTGGGATACATTGGTTTGAGGATGTGGTCACTACCTGGTTTGCTGCTACTGCCACCGTTCTGACTGGCCATTTGGTGTCGGATGTCTCTGCGGTTGATGGTGAATGCCGTAATCATCTCGGAGCCGTAGTCCCTGCTCTCCGGCACGGCGCCGGGGACGTGCCTCAGGTGGCCGTCTCCCAGGCAAGTCATGGAAACACGGGCGTCATCGCGGTGTTGCAGCTCATGTTGTCCTTTCCTGGCAGGCGACGGTCGTTGAAGGAGTGCATGTTGATCACTGCGTCCGTCTTCACCATGGCCGGCAGCTGGCGGTGGAGCTTGTGTTTCACCCGTCTCTCGCACGTGAACGACAGTTTGATCTCTTCCATCACCGCACTGCAGAAAGACCTCTTGATGGAAAAAAAGGCACATGGTGGGGGGGGAGGACAAAGAGAAAAGAGGAAGTAAGTACGTTCACGTCCATTAGCTGAGGGAGCCATTATGGGAGAGAGCTAGAAGTAACTGAGGGTGTCAGCATATTAAATATCTGTTTTGTTTTGTTTTTTGTTTTGTTTTTTCTAGCCTTGCTTTTGAAAAAAGTCTCTTCTGCTCACCAAAACTGCATCTATTTGATCAAAAATACAGTAAAATTGTGAAATATTATTACAATTTAAAATAGCTGTTTTCTATTTTAATATATTTTAAAATGTAATGCATTCCTGTGATGCAAAGCTGAATTTTCAGCATTATTACTACAATCTTCAGTGTCACATGATCCTTCAGAAATCATTCTAATATGCTTAGTGGTCAAGAAACATTACTTTTTTATTATCAATGTTGAAATCAGTGCTGCTTAATATTTTTGTGGAAACTGATATATTTTTTAGAATACTTTGATGAATACAAGTTACTGCAAAGGATTTATTTGAAGTAGAAATATTACGTAACATAAATGTCTTGTAAACTTATAAATGTCTTGTTAATTATAAATGTATATAAACTTTATGTTCAAGACACATTTTCTTTTGTATTCAGTGTATTCTTCATTCACACAATTTAAATATTAAAATTTTGACCAGAACAATAGTTTGATATTGAGTCTTCAGTGTGTTCTGTTTTCTTCATTTTTGACAAGGAAAAATATGCTATAGCTGCTTTTAAATCACTGAAACAAAAAACAATCCTTAAAATAACCACCAACATGTGGGGAAAAATAACACAATGTTCCAGTTCAGTAGGGAATATAATTCATTTTGAGGTGAGATGTGTGATAAAAAATAAAAAAAATAAAAATCCCATTTTTGAGTGTGCTTTTACATTCAAATACATGATCAAAGCGGTTTAAATGTCAACCTCCAGCTCTGGCATCTTATCTGCGAAATGTGTCTACATAAAAAGGAAGTGATTTGCGATTTGCTTGCTATGCTTTTTGATGTTTGATCGGTTATTCATCTCTTTTCTCAAATAACAGATCCATTCTGTGATGTTATCAGGTGTGAATGAACACTCAGCTTTAGTCAGCATGCCGAACATCTTCATGTCAGGATGTCTAAAATCTGTGACTCTGCACAAGGCCTTGCTAGGTATGCTCTAGGGTCTTCTGGGTGGTTGCTAGGGTATTGTGGGAGTGTTCTGGGAGGTTTGGTAGGACATTGTTTGATGTTTAGTTCGGCACAGTTGCTAGAGTATTACAGTTGCAGGGTTGAACTTCAAAATAATAATAATTTTTTTTTTTTTCTTTATTAGTCAAGAATCATATTATATTATCAATTTCCAATCAATCTCACCTGTTCACGCTCTGAATTTTTTCGCAGCTTGTAGATGAACTCTCCTATAGCCACAAACACTGACAACACCAGACCAGATGCCAACACAATGAAGATGCCGCCCAGATTCTGGATGCCCATGGGACCCGTTTCATACCGCTCATCTTCCAGACAGCTGCTGCCGCTCCACCACTTCTCTTTGAGCATATGAAGACGGCCATCTTCCAGGATACTGAGGATGGCAATTGTGATTTTATCCCTGTACGGAGAGCCTGAAAGAAATTCATTAATAGATGAGAATCTTCATTGGAAACATGAATACAAAGAAGACTGAGGACAAGTTTTTCTTCTTCTAAAGATTTTATTCAAGAAAGGCATCTAATTATCAACTGATTAATAAACTTGACAAATCTGCAAGGTGGAATAATACTCTCTCTCTCTCTCTCTCTCTCTCTCTCTCTCTCTCTCTCTCTCTCTCTCTCTCTCTCTCTCTCTCTCTCACTCACACACACACACACACACACACACACATACACACACACTTTCTTTTTTTCCAAATGATACAAGCATTCCACTTGCACAATGGGCTCTGAAATTCCATATACAACATGATGAGGAAAAAAAAAGAAAAAAAAAAAACAAAAAAAAAAAAACAAACAAACCTCTAAATAGACTTTACATTCTGACACTGACTCCACACTTGAAAGGAGTAGCGTTTCAATAAAGCATTGTATCCACACAAACACACAGTGTAACCCACTCCATTTCACGCTCAGTTTTTTAATAAATACTGTGTAAATTTGCAGTCACACAAGGCTTTAAGCATGTAAAATGACTTCAAACAACACTAACAACTATGCAGCCTTTAAGTTTTATGGATTCAGCTAAGAGGTCAGTATGTGATATTTACATCTGCTATGGGCCAAATGTATTTGTGCTATGGATATTCACAGGTCAGAGTTCATTAAACTTGAATTTTGATTCACATGCATAGGAATGGAAGTGAATAGAGCATAAAGTCTGCTGTGACCACAGCTTCACTTACATAATGTGAAAAGCATGGAAACAATCAACTTATTTACAGCAAATTTGAATTTATCTATTAATTACATTCTGAATGATTTAAATAAGTCCTGACGTTAAATTTCATTAGGTTCAGAAACATAAAAGTGCCCTCCAAATAATAAGCATAATTATGCAGTTACACAAATGATGGGTGATTTTCTATCCCATCACCCCACCTTACCCCTAAACCTACCCAAGCCATTTGGTTTACGAGGACACAGGAACTTTCCTCATAAACCATGTTCACGTTGTAATACCTATGTTGTTATACATATTTGTGTCCTCATAAACCATATAAACCTGTACATACACACACTTCTATCTTGAATCTAAATGGAGACATTCCATATACTGTACTTCTGTTCATATACAAACCTATTTTTACAATTGAGGATGTCCCAAAAGTTTCTTTCAAGAAACTTGTCCCAAGAGTTTTTTTATTTATTTATTTATTTTTTTTTCTTTCAGCATTGCACCCAAAAGCTTGTCATCAATGTTCAACACAGGGTCACATTTGTTTTTAAATAAACTGAACAAAAATACACAGTAATTCCTTCTCCAAATTATATCTTATTTGTGTAAGGTTAAAAGTAGAAAGTACAGCCAAAGGTGTCCATATATTAGCATTTTACAATTGATTATAGTGTGTTTCATCCAATCAGAGTCAGAACTATCTGTGTTATAATGGTGGTTTTACCTTTCGGGGTGCCGATGCCGTAACCTTTGCTGTCGATGATACCGCCGACTTGCGTGAGATTGCAGTTTCTGCGTGTCACATACTCAATGGTCGTTGACTCCATTAGAAGGGCGTAGTCTGACTTTAACACTCTCTGAATCCCATCTTCAATGGACTTGACGAACGATGTGCTCTGCCTGCTACTCATGAAAGCCCACATCTTCTCAAATGTAGACACTCTTGATTTCTGAAAAAGAGAAGCATCTTTTTTTTTTTAGTTTTTAATCAAAAGCAAGTGTTTGTATTCTTTGGAAATCACTCTGGTTGGTGGTCAGTACAATATATATATATATATATATATATATATATATATATATATATATATATATAATGGTGAATTTAAAAGTAAAACTAAAGGGGAATCAATAGCACCCCAGACTCACTAGAAGAAAAAAAAAAAAAAAAAAAAAAAAAAAACATGCCTGTGGCAACATTTCAGCAAAATGATATTACATAGCTTCTAAACCTTTACTAAACCCTACCCTAAACCCAACCGATAGTGTTAACAAAAACAGACGTGAGATAAAAACACATTTGCTGAAGAAACCATGCCATTATAGCTTGCCTATACAAGTCTTTAAGCTTTCTTTTTTCTTTTTTTTTTCTTTTTTCCATTTAAAAACATGAGTTTCATGCATCACAAGTACAGTGCTTTACCAGGTGAGTTACCGAGTAAGTTTACTTAAATGGAAAAGCCATACATATAGAGCTGGTTATGTGATACAAATGACTAAATATATTATGTTATATTATAATATATCATAATTTGTGAAAAAAGGAATAACATTTGTTGCAACTAGTGTACATTTAAGTTGGAAAATGTAGTAAATGGTATGTAAACCTTTATGTTTTTAGTTTTGCAGAAGAACATATCTCCATCATCAGTAGGATGGTGTGGCATAGTTGTTAAAGATTTAGGTTGATACGTGAAAGGATGATGTTGCACAAGGGGAGATTCGTGAGCTACCACCTTCATGCCCTTGATTAAGACACTTAACCTCAGGTTACTCCAGAGGGACCGAACCTTTAATAAATGTACTGTGTATTGCTTTGAATAAAAGTGTATGTTAAATGCTAGCTGATCAAGCAGAAACAATTTTCCTCGTGCTTATTTTGTGCAAAATAACCAACTCTTGCAAAACTGGAGCTGCATGCTAATTTTTATCCATAATGTATAAAATTGCATACTGTTATGCCATTTCATAAGAATCTATGAATGCATGTTTATTCTGAAATGGTTTTAACAGAAATATCAGCTTCCCTGCATAATATGCTTCTTTTCACAATTGCGTTGTGACTTGTGACCGTGTTTTGCTATCTTCCAACAGAAAATCATACAGTTACAATCATAACATACATTAGAAAGTGTACTAGTTCCAAGAGACTGTACATGCACAATATCCTCAAAAAAAAAAAAAAAAAAAAAGGCATTTTCCCCCTCCAGAGTCTTGACTACATTACAGTGACACTTTCTAGCTTCACACTATGGCATGCTGGTGTTTGCGCTGTTCTCTTAACCTTGAGCACCTGTTATTGTTCCTCCCCTTCAAACGCTATTTTCCCTGGTGTCTCTCAATATAATTGAAAGTGGCTGGGAATTGGCTTCAACGTTGGACTGCACAAGAATGAATAAGCAACTGGAGAGATACAGCTGACACTTCCTAGATTAAACAGTTACTGTGTACACTGGATTATCGCAGTTATAATGCTGCCTTCACCACAGCTGTGCTTGTTTTACTGTACGTAACGTGACGGACTGAAAACTAGCCTATTACCTACTGATTACTTTGCAAGTATATACTGCCAATTATATATATTTTTTTAATTAATATGTGAAGCAGTATTGGTGGGTTGTTGTACATATCATGGAATTACGTACATTAAATATTTCGCATGTAAAATTAAAGCACCGTCTACACTGAGTCCTACCTTAAACCTAACCGATAATGTTACATAAGCAAATGTGAGATAAAAATGCAACCGTGCCATTTTAGCTTGCTTCTATGAGTCATTGAGCTATTTTATCATGACTCACATTTAACATAATCATACCTGAGTGCTCCACTTTGTAAGTGCAACACTGTACCAGGTGGGCTACTGAGCAAGTTTACTATATCAAAAACGCCATGCGTATAGCTGGTAATGTAATGCAAATGTCAAAATTTATTTGTTTCCAAATCAAGTACTATGTTCTTTCTTTATCAATAATTTGCCCCATAATCATAATTTGTGTGAAAAGGAATAAAAGATGTTGCCATTTTACTGCCTCTATTGTTCATTTCAGCTGGAAACTGCAGTGAAATGTATGTACAGGTACATGTATGCACAGGTAAATGTATGCAGAGTCATGTTTTTCCAAAAGCCTGGGTTTGGTACTCGTCGAAGTGTGCTCAAGAAGCGTTCTACACATTTTGACAAATGTTCAGGTCATCCTGGTATTCCATACATACAGAAAAATCACATACTATGGACAGTATATCTGCAGAAACTGTAGTATGCTATTCTGAATATTGAGTCTCTTTATAAAGAAATGTATTCTGATTTAGAAGCAGAACCAATTGTGTGTGTGTGTGTAGCTTGCTGTCTCAGGATAATGAAACTTTAACTTCACGATTAGCACTCAGTTTAAATGGCATTTCATGGTTTTTTAAAGGAGGTCACGTTAGAAACCATAGCTAATCATGGATAATTGTTGGCTCAATTGCTTGAAACATTTAAAATGACCCAAGAAAATGAACAAGGGTGAGTGCTCTTTGATTACTCTTGATAAAATGTTAAATTAACATTTGATGTTTCAGGTCTGCTTTCTGTAATATCACATAAGAAGTTTCAGAAAGCAAGCAGAACTGAAGATGTTTAGGCAGTGACAGCTTAATATTTTAATTGCAAACACCTGTTTTTGTAATCTTCATTTCTAATGCTGCAATCATATACTTCAGGAGACAAAAAGGATGCACAATCAAAGAAACTATGCACGCTAAATGTCAAAGTCTTATGGAATCATATTCATTAGATTCATACACTGCATCTTTTGAAGTGTAAAAATAGAACTGATAGATATTTAAGAATTTTGAACTCAAACTTAAAACAAAAATACTAAGGTATGTTTTGGAACATGGTTATTTATGGAAAATGTATATGAAAATATTACAACATCAGCAAAAACAACATGAAAGCGGCCTATATTTTGAAATAATGTATGAATATGCAATCCTTGGTTTAAAGTCACCTTGATTTTCTGTCACTCAGAAACCTTTTTTTTTTTTTTTCTCTCCTTAGCACTACAGCATCTGAGAGTGAAAACTCAAAGCCGTAAAAAAGTAAAACCCTCCAGGCAAAAGCTGAAACTTTGGAATAAAAAAAAATCATTATGAAGGAACACTTCAAACATGGAAGAGAAGTGAGAGCACGGGAGAATTTGCTTTTACAGTGGGAATTAGGATCTAACTGGAAAAGCTTAAAAATTCTTTTGTGGAATTGTATTGATTTTTTTTTTTTTTCTCTCTGCACCACTCAAGAATAGAAAGTTGCTCCTTTTTTGAAAAGTTAGCTGAAGCTGTCTTTCAAAAATCTTCTGTTAACATTCTGCAGTTGCTCTCAACACTGGTGACAAAAAGCCATGTGTCAAGCTTCAAGAAATAAATAACATGTCAAATATATCACAAACAGTGAATATAACCTTAGTGAACTGCCATTGTGATGCGTCAAAATTACAGATTTCCAAAAAATTCTGATAATTTCAGAGTTGTACCTTAAAAAAGGATATGGTTGCTCCATCTTTGACTACGCCATACTCTATTTTGGTCTGTTTGGCCAGGTCATCGGCTGAGTCCACAGGCGAATCCATCCTCTCTACAGTGAGAAAAGCGGCCAGATTCGCTGTGTAGGAGGAGATGATGATGAGGGTGAAGAACCACCAGATTCCTCCAATGATTCGAGTAGAGAGAGCTTTAGGCATCAGTTCTGAACCTGAACAAAAATGAAATGCATCATCAACTTATTACATACAAAGTACGTGATTTTAGTTTAAAATTGATATTGATGTTTATAAGAAGAGAAAGGGAAGGTATATCAGATTTTTGCTTTCACTGTGACATATTTTTTTAATTGCAAGTACAAATAAAGAATATATATATATATATATATGCACACACACAGGCAGTATATAGTATTTTTTCCCTTGTACAAACTATCCATCTAAAGTCTTGATTCATTCTAAGTTCACATGCAGCTCATCTCATATGCACAGAGAGTCAAACCAAACAAACACAGAGATGATGGACAAACAGAGAGTTCCTTCAGGATAGGAGCCAGTGAACAGTGCAATGGTAAGTTAGAAAACTGCAAACCCCTGATTGTCTTTCACACAGACACACAGCCACACACACTTTTACCTTCACCTTCATTCAGCTCAGGATTGGCTAAAGTACAGTTGACAAGCTATTTTTTTTTTTTAAATTAAAAAAAAAAAATACCACAACATACAGAATCAAATCGGCTTTTGTGAGAGAGGGTCTTTGGTTTGTGGTCTTGCTGTTTTGGATGTTCCTTTATCACGTTTCAGTGTGTAAGCTATTAAGGAAATGCTGATGTCATGACAAACAACCAGCTGACAGATTTTCCAGCATAACGCTGAAGCTAAACATCTGCTTATCGCTGTGTAAAAGTAGGGAAGGCAAAGTTGCTAAACTGTGGCCGTCTGTGGGTTATTCTCTATGGGTTTGCTTCAGAGTGATATTAATTATGATGACCTGCTTTTCCCTGTCCTGCTATTTCTTTCACAAGCTCTGAAACACATCAGCCTGGCTGAAGTTAAAGCATTTCCCAATGAGAATAATTACCTGCACTTAACATTCCCACCTTCTTCTCTTAAAGAAGAAAGTCACGGTGCGGCTCAGCGCCGGAGGCTAGTATTCAATATTCAGCCTGCTACTTAGCCTTTTCACTATCAGTTTGCGCCAAAGCAATGATGTTTTAAACAATAGCATGGAAAATAATTAAAGATATGTTCAAAATGAGGGAAACTGAGCAAATTTATAAAGCTCAGCAGTCACCAAATTAACATTTTTGCAGTACGTCGATGGTAAACGTACAACCCCCTGCAGAAAGAAACCAGCCTAAGATGGTTTGCTGGTTTAAGCTTGTTTAGTTGATCAGCTCTGAACTTGCAAAAACAGACCATTTTTCATATAATAATCTGCATTTTGCAGAATGAAACATCCGTTTTTGTTGAGCAGGCCATGTCTAACCTGAATAATTTTTGGACAGAGATGAAAAATGAGCTTTTGTGCTTTTATCAGTTCAGCTGAACTGCCGCGTGCTAGCATGAAGGAGCTTCCTGTCTGACAGGACGTTTGAAAAATGACAATGTAGAAAAGAATTAAGACTACAACTACAACTGTCTGGTATTTTATGACATGTGAAAACATTTATTTTGTATTCATGCCAATTGTTTAGTGTCTGGTTTTATTCATTCAGATTTTTTTATCAGCAGTTCCTGCTGTCTTGCTCTAGCTGTAATAATATTGGGTTTACTTCTTGGATTATCCTTTCCAGAGAAGAATTGTATTACTCTTACTGTGTGTCTCATTATGCTATCAGCTTTGTCTCAAATGTTTATCCTAAAATGTCTTAGGAGAAACAAAATAGACAATAAAAATAAAATACACAAATGGCAGACCAAAAAGTAGCAGGTTGAATGCATAAAATGATGCATTCAACCTGCTACCCCCCATAAAACTTTTATGAAGGAAAGAAAAAAAAAAAGAAAATTAGAACAAACACTAAGAAAATTAAGAGGAATTGAATGAAATAATATTGAATTTATACCAGTTGTTTACTGAATAGTTTTGTTTAAACCTGCTGTCTTACTCTAGCTGCAATACCAATGAATTCCCTTCTTAAACAAATAAAATATTGTCTTATTTTCTAAAAATACATCTAGTTGATGCTTTCACAGTATTTAAACTTTACATCACAGTTGAACCGTAAATCATATCAATCATTCATGCAACTGGAGTAAGTAAACAGAATAACAAAAACACATCACACAACATTTAAAGTCAAGAGAGAACGTCTAACTCCATCCAAACAATACATAAACTGCATGGCTGCTAGTTTCAGTAGACTGTTTCAAATCGACAGGTATCACACGCATATCAGTAGAGATTTCATGCGTAATGAAATGTGCGGCAGATTTGCACTCCCCGCGAGCAAAGATTCACCGTGGGCACAGGAAGAGTCTTTTCTATTTGTCTCCTTACATGAGGTAAAACATTCCATTACTCCCTGCCCTGCTTTATTATGCCGTTTGGTTTTGAGGGTATCATTTGCTAATGTGTGCCTGTGAGGGGTGTGAAAACAGCTTCAACCCCTGCGTGTCTTTAATAGCTTCTTCCATCTAATTCTGTGAGGTGGCGGCTCGGCACAGAGCCAAAGAAAATATTTAAAATGGTACTAGAGGAAATAATATTTGAGAGAGATTGTCATTGACTTTGGTGTTGTGTTAAGATAAAAACTCAGATTAAGGCTGGAAAATGCTTCTTATTCAAAGCCGGTTCCATTAAAAGACTAAAATACTGGAACCAAATGATTTTGGTTCTGTTAATGATTGTTGAAAGTTTGCATTTTTAATGCAATTCGAACAATGTCCTGAAATACTTTGACTAAATTTCCCACATCACTATTTAGTGGTACTGGATCTATAGATCTATAGAGCAGTACTGGATCTATAGAGCCGCTGCAATATGATTCAAGAGATTTAGACGAGTTGTGAACTTGCAGTCGTAATGAGAGAGGAAAATTGAATACCACAAGAAAATCTTTGCATTGTCTTTTCTTCCCTGGCTGCAAGCAAAAAAAAAAAAAAAAAAAGTGCAAGCAGTGTAGTCCAATTTGTGAACACACACCATGAAAAATAAATAAATAAATAAATAAATACAGTGTAGAAAAAACTAAATCAATCAGAAAAGCTAGTACATTCAAAATTAATTACACACAAGTTACACAATGAATTAAACTGGAATAAATGAAAGAAATTGTATTTTTTTTTTTCTTGCCAAATTTACTCCAATAATTTTACTTTTAACTTGAAAAACTGCATAATATTCTGGTAACACATTTTAAAGACCAATTCTCACTATTCATTAGCGTGCATATTTCTAGCATATTGGGTGTTTATTAGTACTTATAAATAACATATTAATGCCTTATTCTGCATGACCATATTTTAGACCCAATAACTAAACTTAACAACTGCCTTGCTAACTAATAATAAGCAGCAAATTAGGAGTTTATTGAGGCAAACTTCATAGTTAATAGATAGTTAATAGTGATAAATTGATCTTAAAATAAAGTGTGAACAATAATCTATTTACAACTTCAACAAACAAACAAAATGAAAGTGTATGAATGATTCGTATGACTCGGTTCTTTTTACGAATCAGTCAACATTACTTAAAAGCACATGAGGTACTGGTTTGAATTAGTCTGTCCTTGTCATCTTCCTAACCCGACACAATGTGATGAGATTCTAGTGACAAGCAATTTGTCTGTCCACGCCAGCCACAACAAAATCAATCAAAAATCACAGCCAATCAGAAGAACACATGGGTGGGCTGTTTCCATTAACGCACTGCACTCGCAACAAAATGGATGAGTTTCTAATTCATAGTATTTAACCCTTATATTAAACCCTTTTAAAATTGTTAAAAATACATACTGAGTGACTGACATTCTTTGTTATGGAATACGTTTGCCGTTTTTTTTTTTTTTTTTTTTTTACAGTTTTAACTTTTGTTTCCTTTAATTTATTTTCAAGACCTGAGGTAAATAATCCATTATTGCTTTCAGTCAGGCAAAACGATACTCAAACTGATATTAGACCCTTTAAACATTATATAAAGTATATAATCAGTACCTGAATTCATCACTGTCATGGTTTGTATGTTGTTGTTCCAGCCAAAATCTTATCGCCATCGCGACTAGTTGGATAAAACTCAGATTAACGTGGAAAAGCATATCATGGCATCTGGTTAGCACACAGTTTAATGATTCACTTACTCAATGAATTGGTATCAAAGCACTACTTCATGTATTTCTTCGTGTCCAACACAAAATGATCCAAGAACTGCTGCTGTATTATGTATTAACATTAGGACTGTTTGAAATTAGAAAATTCTGCACAGAACTCATAACCGGCAGGTTTGAAGTTGGTTAAAAATGCTGTCCAAGTCATGCGAACGTGTTGCGACAGGCGGCTGCAGTGTTCAGAGTCCAAACATCTGCTTCTGCTGGAGTAGATTGCTAGTCCACTACGAGAAGTGGGTTTTGCCCGATTTAACTGCTCTTTTCTGCCTCCTCCCCTGACAGTAACGGCCTACTCTCTTCTACATTCAAAGCAAAGTCATTGGCATCTAAAACGAGCCTATTAATTTCCTTATGATCTCCTTGTGTCACTCTGAAGCCGCGTGCCAGCTGCGGCGAATGAATGAAACATTGCATTGAGACGAAAAATAAAGAGGAACAACGTATAGAGGGCAGGACATCTGGCCAAACGGAGATGAGATGAACCACAGAGACGCCCCACTGTGCATTTGCTACGATAGAGACAGTCTTCTGTCGACTTTCATCCCAACCTCAAACTCACAATCGTGAAGGTCTCTGATGGCAGCTGAGTGTCAGAAAACAAACGCTGCTGTTATCCCTCTAACCTGCCAGTGTGTATGACAGATGTTTGACACCCCTCATCTCCGCCTCACTGACAACCAAGATGACTACTTCCTCCTCCTGTCAGAAAAGTCTGAACTCAATATGGTTTTGACAGGTAAAGGGTGGAAGACAGTCAAATCACGCTGTTGTCAGGTTTTTCGGCTTGTTTGCCATCTTTGGAAAGTGCGTTGAGTTTGCAGAAGAAGTACTGTACCTTGCTGCATGAGGGAGCCCACGCCAAACCAGAAGCTGTTGAAAAGGGTGAAGTTGTTTTCTACCACATCGGAGCCTGGGTTACACGGATGGGCGTCATACCACTCGTACGGGCTGAACCTGTAGCAGGAACCAGAGAGAGTTCTCAAACATGATCTCTATATTTAAAGGTGAAGTGTTTTGCACTACCAACGACACCAAACAGAACTGCAAAAATAATAGTTTTTCAAATTTCCACATCCAGGGACCATGTTATCATAGAGGGCTCTTCTGACTTGCACTAGAACTACTCAGAACATCCCAGCAACTATTGAGCGGCACCCTAGTAACTGCATAGCAATGTGCTAAGAATAGCTCAGAACACTTTAGCAAGCATACACAACACCCAAACATTCTGCAAAAAACATTTAACGGTACATTTTCTGAAAATGCAGAAATACACCCTTTTGAGAAAGAAGTACACTGTGGCATATTTTCAAAAGGAGAAGTTATTAAAGGGGAAACAACAACAACAACAACAAAACTTTAAAGAATATACTTAAGTGCAAACTGAATGTCATGGTTGTCGACACATAACTTTTTTTTCCCCCCCTTAAGTAGGATTTAAGTACAGCTACCTATATAATGTCATAATTTGTTCTTTTGTCTTTAGAATATGGTTAAAGTGATAAACTAACATATACTTGATAATAAAAATAATAATGCCATTTTTAGTTGCAAATTGCATGTTTAATAATATTTAAATATATTTGTAATTAAACATTTGTAATGAGTGGCAATTTACTACATTTAAAATATGAATAGCACACTACAGTTAAATATAATCAGGTACTTTACATATGCTTTAGTCAGTCCGACTAATGTGTATTGACAGAAGATTATTAAAACAAAAATTTTAAATGTATTTGATGGTAGAAATTTTAATGGTAACACTTTAGAACAGGTAACACATATTCATTATTAAGAGTTTTCCCTCAATAAACTCCTAATTACTGCTTAATAATAGTTAGTAAGGTAGTTGTTAAATTTAGGTATGGGATAGGATTAAGGGATCTAAAATACAGTCATGCAGAATAAGGAATTAATATGTACTTTATAAGTACTTATAAACAGCCAATATGCTAGTAATATGCATGCTAATAAGCAGCTAGTTAATAGTGAGAATTGGTGAGAATTTTTATTTACTTTTGACATTACAAAGTGCACTTTAAAAACAAACAAACAAACAAACAAACAAACAAATAAATAAATAAATAAATAGTACTTTAAGTGCATGCAGCCTTTTATTTAGGCAATATTTTATTAACTGCAACTACATTTTTTTTTGTTTTTTGTTTTTTAATATACTTCTTAGATTTGAAGTACAATACAAGAGTACAATCAATACAATTAAGCACACTTCTTTTACACAAGGGTAGTCATTAATGCATGTTATAAAAGTTTCATATTGTGAGATTTGCTAATACACACTCTTATGTTACTAACATAAAGTGACTTCTGACTTCTAATTATAAACTCTCCATATTATAAAAGCACTTTACTTTAAGCTAGACTTTACTAAACTTTAGATTTTACGGGCCAAAGGCATTTATAACCCTAGGGAAATGTATTACAGATTGGCCACTTCAGGGTATTTTGTTGAAATCAAGGCAAGTACTCGCTAACTGTGACGAGAGTGCACGTTTTGGTTCTTTTCAACAGCTTGTTAAACTATAACGTAATTAACTTTGGACACTCCCAGCAACTGCAGATGTCTGTAATTTCCCTTATAACACCTGTCCTTTAACATCTACAGTACAAGTAACGTCTCAAAGCAGATGCTTCAAAAGATGAGAGACGCAGGTATTGGCTAGGGACTTGTTAGCAGAGCACATGCACCATAGCTGGAAACTCGCAGAAGACACGTTGTATGATTGCGTTTGTCTATGTGCATGTTTTCACTCAATGCTTGGAAAAAATAAAAAATAATATATAAGTAATATATAAATAATATATCCATGTATAGTACTCCTTCACTGTCTTCATGTAAAAATTGATGTGTGTATTTTTTTTCGAAGTTAAAATACTATTTCATATTCTTATTATACAGAGACATCAATAAATGTGCCTTTTTTTTCAGGCTGATTTCCCTGAAGAGTGCACTTTGAAAACATTGCTCTTTTTGTTTAAACAGCCCAACCAGCTCAACATAGCAACAAGCAATGGTGTGACCAATGGGGCAGGGCCATCTGCTTATTCAACCAGTGGGACACAGGAAGAGTGTTTTGGAAACCTGTTTGACATTATTTTTGTAATGCTTGGGGTATGTCAGAGAAATCATGCATTTCACCTTTAAATAAAAGAAATAAGCAAGTAAAAATAGAAAATAGTCAATCCTTCATCTTTCCATCTTCTATGTGACCAGTGTTAGTAAGCTACCCCCCCCCCCCTCCCCAAAAAAAGTATAATTAATTATTAGCTACTAATTACATCTTCAGCAGTGTAATTTGATTACTGTACTAATCTCACTCTCTAAAATGTATTGCATTACTTATTACTAATTTACCTTCTAAATCCCATATCAACCTCGATCAGTAGAACAATAAAAGAACAGACATGAATCTGTTTTTTTAATTATTTTAAATAAATAATATAAAACTGCATTAATTATTGTTGAACTAAGGTATTTAAAGGGGGACTTCTATTGTTTTATTTAGAATTGTTCTATATTCTATACAATTACAACATTCAGTGCATTTACTTTAGAAGTAACTGTAATTAAATTACAGACAGACAGACAGACAGACAGACAGACAGATAGATAGATAGATAGATAGATAGATAGATAGATAGATAGATAGATAGATAGATAGATAGATAGATAGATAGATAAATAAATAAATAAATAAATAAACAAACATTTACTTACTAATGCATTGCACCCAACCTGGTTATTTACTCTCTCTTATTCTTGTACAGAAACTAAATGTCAGCATTCTTGATAGGCTGTAATTGATTGTAATTAAAAAATAAACCTGTGCATCTTCATTTTTGGTCTCCAAGCATTTTTTTAAGAAAGATGGAACAGGGAACAGGCACATTTTTCAAGCTAAAGAGTTCAGAAAAGTCTGTGTAGTATACACTTTAGAGCTAAAAGGCTTCAGGTGTCATGAAAAACAATTTCAGATGTCAGGTCTTAATTAGGCACCAGACAAAATGGCCTCTCTCAAAAAGCACTCTTCCAACTGCAAAATGCATTAAATAATAATAATAATAATAATAATAATAATAATAATAATAAATAAACAAATAAATAAATAAATAAATAAATAAATAATAATAATAATAATTATATATATATATATATATATATATATATATATATATATATATATATATATATATATATATATAATGTACTACATTTTTTTTGTATACTCTGTGAAATCATACTTTTCATTTTATTTATTTATTTATTTATTTATTTATTTATTTATACTTATTTACATATATCTGAGATTTATTTTGCTGCCGTTTCGTCTGATGCCATTACGTCTGAGGACATTTCATCTGATGCCTAATTGTATGAGATTTGACACCTGACACTGTTTTTCATGAGACCTGTAACCTTTCAGACTGAGTCGCGATGCAGTTTCGTCAAATGGCTGAGGTCTGAGTATGTCCTAATATGTAGACCGTAAGTCTGACTTCTGTAAAGTCTCTAGTGCCTGTACTCTTCATTAAGAGTCACTCTGAAAGCCCCTTCAGTGAGAGGTGCTACACAAATTTCTGATTAAAGCACTCCTACAAATAATGACAATGCCACTCAAAGGACCCTCGAGTAGGGTGTTAAAACCTGTTTGGAAAGCAGGCTTTAAATGACTGAATGGATGACAAATTGTGAGATATTTTAATGTTAGTTTGATCAGTGGCAGTGTTTATGGCAACCCTTTCTGACGTGAAGAGCATGGGACATTTCAACTCCATCTCACTGCAGTTCGTACATATTTTACAAGGTGGCTAATTCGTATGAATTTGTACAACATCACTCATATGAATTCGTACACTTTTTGCTAAATTGTATGTATTTTACAAGTTTGTATGAATTCGTACAAATGACCTACCCCTAACCCGGCCCCTAAACCTAATCATCACTGGGGTCTATACAAATCCTACAAAATCGAACGAGTGAGGTCGTACGAATTAGAGACTTGACTTCCACCTCGTAAAATACGTACAAATTGGTTGTGAGACAGCGTTGGACATTTAATATTTACTACTTTTACTTTTACATGAGACTTTTATCTGCTTGTTACATTCTTAACATTGTTAAGAAGTGGTTAGGTTTAGGAATAGGGGTGCGCTTAGGTGCCTTAAAAATATTGGTAGCAATTTATTTTACAGTCCTGTCACTAATGTACATATTATGTGCTTATTATAGTAATTACAATAATGAGATAATAACTAGGTACTAACCCTGAACCTAACTCTACCCCATGTAGTTACCTTATATTACAAGTTCTTTCGTAGGTAGGTACACTGTAGGTACACTGTAAATACATGTAAGTGCACATACTGTAAAATAAAATGCAACCAAAATGTTTATACTGTAAATAAAAATATCTTTCTTACCTAAAAGCTTTAAGATAATTTAAGAAACTTTCTGAAAATAAAAATACTGATGTCAAGTATTTCTCATTAAAACCAATGGGCTTACCGGGTATGTCAGTGAACAGCTTTGGGTGTCGGTATAGAGGCAGTATCTGATTGAGAATGGGTCGTGTATGATCATCTATATGCTGTATAGTGAAAACATTTGTATGAGCTACATTTACAGTTGTATGAATCTCAATTAAAAAATAAAAATAAAAATATTAAACCCAGAGCCATCTGAAAACAATTGATGCTACAGCTTGTCTCAGGTTTAGATACATTTTTCTGAGCCTTTTTGGCAATGACATTTAAAAGCATGAAGATGACAATTTAGAATTCAGGTCATTTGAAAATGGACTTAGATTTTTACATTTTCCGATAAAAATGTGAGTGATGCTTACCTCTGTAAAACTTGCTGCCATTATGTAAGGATGCTGTTTTTGGTTGTTATGATGATGCTAGGCAGTTCTTAAGATGTTCTGATTTTTATTTTATTTATTTATTTATTTATTTTTTCATGTGCATTGTGCACCTAAAGTGCATATGTACTATTCAGTTGCTAAGATGTGGTTGTTAAGAGGTTTTTTTAATGGCCACAAAAATCCTACCTGCACGTCTCTTTGATATTCTAGTCCCTAGGTATGGTATGGTCCCTCAGCCTTAGCAAACACCACTAAAACACATTACTGTTTGCCCTTTGATGCTTTACCCAGTGAATTCAAAGCAAATATCGGTAGGTACCATGAAGGTTAATAGTCCCAGGTGCACAGGCCACAGGAACAATTGGTTGTAGCTCACCTTGCGATGACGAAGAGTACACAGCTGACTCCCAGGTAGGCCAACAGGATGTAGACCCAGATATCAGGGGTCATGGGGTTCAGGAAAGAGAAGAAGCCAGAGTTGGTGCTGTTGGGTCTGCGGTACAGGATACTGATGCCAGTGTTCAAGAAAGGTTTGGAGAAGTCGATAGCTTTCTCTCGCATAAAGGTGATTGTGAGAGGAGCCACAGCAAGGTCAGCCCTCTAGAGGATAGGAAAAAAAATTAGGATCGAAGAAGTGTTGAAACATTGAATGGTGACAGTCTAGTCAATAATATTCTTTGAAAGTGAACATGAAACCACACTGGCACCCATTTTACTTCCCTTATGTATTTATTTATTTATTTTTTTTTTTTATGAATTAAACAAGACATTTAACAATAAAGATATGTTAGCCAGGACTTGACTATCCATCAGAAATTCATTATTTGAAATTAATTGTATCATCAACCCATGCTCATTGAAAACTGTGTCTGTGGTGAATGTCCTGCCAAATGATATTACATTGCTCCCTGCATGTTTCATGACACCTTCAAAGTGAAATGTCCAGTCAGTGGTGCTAAATGTAAGTTCAGTTTTATCAAAAAACAGGTTAACATGAATCTTGTAATGTTGTATTTGTTTGGCTGTTGTAAGTATCACAGCAGTAATTAAATGATCAGTAAGTGGTCACAATGGAGATTAATGCTCACATTTGAAATTAATGGATAATAGGAAATTTTAAAGAAAAGTAAAGAAAAGAAAAAATTGGGGTGAATCAATAAATTATTGTATGAATAATTTGCTGCCATCATGTCATCCATAAAAAGTAACTTTAATCTGATTATGAGCATTTCTAAAATGTAATATAATCTAGTTACAAGTACTTATTTTTTTTGGAATTCAAATTACATATCATCTACAATAAACCATACCCTAAAGCTAACTGATAGTGTCAACAAAAGCAAACGTGAGATAAAAACCTATTTGCCGAAGCAACATGCCATCTTAGCTTTCTCCTACAACTCTTTGAGCTGTTTTATCATGTCTTGTGTTTCACAGGACTCGTACCAAAGTGCTCCATATCACAAGTACAATGCAGTACCGGGTGGGCTACAGAGCAAGTTTACTATGTCACAAAAGCCATACACTTGGAGCTGGTTACATTATGCAGATGTGAAAATGTTTTAGTTTCCTAAAAATGATTTATGGTAAAAGTGTTTTGAGGTGTCATATAGTGTTGTGCAAGGAACTTTGCAAAAAAGCCTTTATTAATTGATCATCTGCAACTGTAATCATAATGTCCGTGAAAATAAATAAGTGATGTTGTTTTACTGGCACTAGTGTTTATTTCAGCTGGAAACAGCATTGAATTGACATATCGGTAAGCCCCGCCCCCCTTAGTTACTGTTGCTCCCTTGGACAAACAAACGGAGTTGCTCACTGTCTTACAATTACAGCTGCAGTGTGAAAACCTTGTCCCACGATGTTTTTGCACAATTTTGGACACAGAAGGCCACCAAATGGGAATTAAATATTCCATGGAGGGATTTATAAAATATTTAAAAATAAATACGGTGGGTAACTCGAAGTGAGGGTTTACAGATCACAGTGCAAGTGGGAGAAGTCTCATATTACGGTCGGTCATCACGATCGCGCATGACAACATGCAGGATCAACACTGTTCATGTATCGCTGGGTACGATTAAATTAATCTACATTTAACCAGTTTAACATGAACAGACAGTGAAACGTAGACCTATAGACACTGTACAAGACGCGAGAACAGTCCGCTATTTAGGTTTGTACGTTAGCATGGACTCACTCACTTTAACGTTAGCTAGTTTTAGACAGAGATACCTTGCTAAAGCACAAGATAACATTAACGTTCTGCTTGAGCAGATGAAAATTGTAACTTAATGAGTGTATGACAACCAGAAAATGAATGTTTTTGTCTTCATTTGTATTGGGGTTGAATACTTAGGGACATTTTGCTCTGTTTTGTTTGGATTCAGGAAATGTAATAAAATAAATTATATTGTCCATCCTCTCAGGATACCTAGAATCAGTGTTACAAGTACACCAGGCACATTATTTTTCCATTTTTGTAGCATAAACACCATAAAACCGATGTGAGCTTCGGATCTTCCAATGTTTCTCTATGGCGCTGAAACCTACAGATGTCCGAGTTCCCTCCCCGTGCAACTGATACTCGACTGCCATTGGCTAGTCTGCGTTCGAGGGGAGGGGCTTACCGATAGGTCAATTGTATGTATATGTACAATTTTGGAGTTTTGCAAAAAAAATAAATAAATAAAAATAAATTAAAAAAAAAAAAAAAAAAGGTAGGTAGAGGCACGTCTTTCCAATGAGACTATGTTGGTGTGCACGTATACAAGATTGTGGACTTTTGTTCTGAAACACAACAAATATAACTTTTATTTTGTTCCCAGTAATGTGAATTTCCAATAACTTATGAAACACAATGAGACTCAGAATGCCTGTTAAGAAAGTAAATAGAGACCATTTCAGTTTCATGCTGGCACAGTTGAAGTGCTTCAAAAGGCACAGCACACAATCACTGAATTAGCCAACTACTACAAACTGAGCATGATGATTGTCTAAAAAAAAATACACAGTAACTATTAAAATAGGTGAAGTCCATTGTTTGAAAATCCATTGTTCATTTTTCAGAGCCTAGAGGTATCTAGGCTCTGTACTGATGTTGGAGCAATTACAGGCTGAATAACCGTTTGACAAAATTGTTACACATATATCATTACAATGTAATTGTTACCAGAAATTATATAAAAAAGGTCTCTCTTGTGAGAAATATATATATGACAGTATACAAACCATCCTATCACACGCCGTAACACGGGCAAATTCACACCCCAGAAGCTCAAAGTCAGTATTGCCAAGGTGACTCAACTGTTGAAACAAGTGGCCTAGTTTCCTCGCTGTCTGCTATTACATTCCCTCCCTCTCTTTGAATCGCAAGAGAAGGGAGGCATTCACTCGCTGATATCTGGCTGCATATTTAGAAGGTCACCATTTACATCGCCTTACCCTGCTTCCTTCTCTCCAGGGTTAGACAGGAGGTTAATGAAACCAGCTGCTTGGTGCACGCTTCACTGCGTCCTTCCCCCTAACATGATGAAACTCGCGAAGGGGTTCAGTCTCTGGTCTTACAAAATACTGCAATCCAACCATCATGGATTGAAGCATTTTCATCACAACGTGATGTCCTTTCTTCCTCCTACAACACGACCGCTGTTAGATTTTCCTGGCTTTCTGTGACATTTCATTGCTGTGACCTGTCCTGGTGGTTGGACGGTGAATTGTATAGCCTCTCTTTGTATTGTTCTGTCTATTCCTGCAGACTGGGCTTTGGTCTCGTTCTTTTGCACAGTAGTTATGAAAAGAGCCACAGTTCTGATTGACAGACCTGAGTGCCTAAAAATATAGTACAGCATGTGGCTAACAAGAGAAAAAAAAAAAAAAAAAAACAAGAGAAAGAAAACTCCAGTGTGTCTACAGGTTGGGTACCTGCAATCTCATTAAATATTTAAATTAACAACACACAGTTCTTTCTTTTATCCTCTCAGCATTATGCGGTAACAATACAAGACTATGGATCTCACCTGCAGGGCAAGGAAATCCCTGCTGAAAACACCATAATGTCTTTTGGATGATGGTCCCTCAGCCAAGGTTCTTAACTGGTTTGACCAGCAAGACTTTCTTGGTTGTCAGCCTTGGCAGCTATGATGAGGAGTGATGTTGGTAAAAGATTTATGTTATCGAAAAAAAAAAAAAAACACATATATATATATATATATATATATATATATTTAATTTTTTGACCATTTTTTGACCATATGACCATTTTCTGTTTTAAAACGACACACAAGGGTTAAATAAAATGCATATAAATATCCGTCATCACTCCAAGTCTTCCAATAATACACCTCACCAAGCTCTTTTTTTTTTTTTTTTTTTTTTGATTGTGGGGAACAAAGCATACAATGCAATGCAATACAATGATGGATGAGAGATGTACAAATAAGCGTTCCTTAACATATACTGTCTGTTTCACAAAAGCTTAGAACATGGCCCACCCAATCAGATTTTTGAGCGGGGCCTACTGTTTTATAAAAACAAATAAATTTGCATTAGCGAGAGATAATTAAACCAAAGACAGACATGTCAATATCATCTGTGATAATCCTTTAAGGACTTTGCCTTTGCTTGTCAGGTCATAACAAGAATGATTTAGCTCAGCAAAGTGTTCAGGACTGTGAAATGTATTAAAAGGTCCTACATAGTCCAAGTCAAAGTTAGTACAGCGAGACAATGAGCCAGCGCTGGTACATAACCTTCCGGCTTATCCACCGGAGCAAAGATTAATTACTATAACAGGAAGAAATGACGTGCTAAGGCAGCCATTAACACTGGCATTCCTGGATGATTAATGAGATCATCAATTATAACTAAATCAAGTATGATAAGCCTGTTGCATCATTTAACACCTTTACCATCGTGACCTTTAGCTTTGGAGTGGGATTTGTGGCCACTTTTGGAAAAAAGGAGAAAAATAAACTGTGATGTCCTACTTGACACAACAGCCCTTATGACTTTAATTAATATCCAGTTGAGTATTTAAGAAGCACTCATTTTTCTTTAGCATTGCAGCTACTCTCCACTATAAAATAAAAAACAAAATAAATATTTAACGCTCTTGTCTTTACTTTGACATCATATATTCAACAAGTCTCCTGGAAAGCATCTCCTATCTAACTCCCATGAGTGATCTATAATCTCCCAGAAATCTGTCACTGTCAGTGCAGCAGTCATAACACTTTTTCAATTGTTGTGCAACACAGAAAGGTGGAAAAGAAAACACACACACACACACACACACACACACACACACACACACACACACATATATATATATATATATATATATATATATATATATATATATATATATATATATATATATATATATATTATTTATCACCAACTTGTTGATAAATGTTTTGCTGATTAATATACAGCAATCCATTTCTGTTTATTTAGAATCAGGGTTATTATAATTAACTTTAAAAGAAAATCTACTTATTTGAAATAAAATAAACATTAACTGAAAAAAAAAAAAAAATGACAAAGCCCAACAAAATTGCTAAACCTTTAACTAAAATTAAAGCTGAATTAAAATCTAAAAATAAAATCTAATTTGAAATTGTAATAGTAATAATTGATACTAAAATAACATTGTTCACGTTTATTAACATTGGATTAAGAACAAATTCATATGCGAACACACGTGAATTAGGTGGATTTTGTTTGGTGAGAAGTTCTCCTATAAATACAAATAATTCATGCAATTATTAGTGAATGAGACCCAGTGTTTTTTGACAGTGGAATGCCTATCACTGAAATATTGTTTTGTGAAAGTTGGGATTTTCTTTTTATTTCTCTGGCATATCTGATTATCCTTCGTTTCAAGGGGCTTGGTGACCTACAAAGACGAATGAAGACATCTGACTTATTTTGAAAACCTACACGAGCACATGCCGTTAAATAGATGTACTAACTAGGGCAAAGGCGTTTGGTAATTCAGTTATGAAACCATGATTTATGTGAACACGCGGGGTGCCAGTTAAAATATATCACCCTATGATTTAATGGCACTTTATCAGCCGAAAACAACCCCATACTAATCTGTTGTTGCTTGTTGTCTTCTTTAAATCTACGAGCCCTCGATGGATGACCCAACACGCGCATGTCACGGGCAGCAATAACACACACTCATCGTGTAAAGAACAATACCAAAGTAATGAAAATTCTGTAAGAGCTAATAAAAAATACTGATGAAAATAAATTGAGCTGATAAATAACTTTGACAAGAGCCATTAATAACAGCCTCTCAGTTCCCCGTGCTCTCACAACAAGGGCTCTCGAGCAACCAAGTTCTTGTCTATAACTGAAAATAGTCGGCTCACGCTGACGTATGAATGGCGAGGCAATCGGAAAAGCTATTCTAAGTTCATGGAAATGACTTCGGAAATCTCATTCCATTAAAAAAAAATTTCCTTCTGCGCTCAAGTCTTAAATTGTTTTCATGAAAGGCTCAGGCTGCAACATTTGGTGAGAATCGGTTGAGAAATCACAGAGTCCATAAATCCATCTTCAGAGATAAGGCTTTGAGTTTACTCACATGAAAACACTCTATCTAGCACAGACTCATGTGGCAGGCCGAGGTCAGGTCCCAGAGCTTGTTTCTTAGTTTGCTTTTCAGGTCTGCTGATTCCAGATCAGCTTATCTATATAGACAGCAGCAAGAAGGGCACTCAGCCGCAAAATGAGTGCTCCTAAAAATACACACCGCACCTTCGATACTGTGCAGGCCATCTGATAAGGCTCAAGTATACTACACACCCAAATCCATCGCATTGAGCCCGAGGCTTAAAACATTCGACGAGAAACTAAAACTGGTCAAATTCTTCAGAGAGATATTTATAGAAATCCAATGATTAAAAACACCATGAGATCAGAGCTGGAGTTTGGTTGTGAAAACTATTATAAGTGAGCTTGTTTATTATATTTGACATGTTCATAAACTACCGCTGAGCACATTTGTATTCACCTTTTTAGTGTATAAATGACGATCCAATGCAAAAACAAATTCAGTGTATCTGGTATTATCTGTGATTGTGGAATGAGATAACAGACAGTTTACACCTGTTTTTAGTGCTGTCTACTTGTAATCAAATCAGCCCAAACAGATAACAGATTAACACAGGGTGTAAATTGAGTCTGTATCTCGCAAACAAGCTGCTGCTCTAATGGTGTAAACTATATAAGAATTGCATTGTCTTGTTTCTCTCTTCATCATTTAGACTATCCCTAGAGGAATTTCACTAGTAAGCCAGTCCTCATTCTCTTTGTTTATTCTGGAAGACTGGTTACACTGCTTTATACAGCTAAATTTGCGGAAAAAGCTATTAATTATTGCCATTATTAATCCAGCTAAACAAGATGACTTCTTGAACTACAGATTCATTGGTAAACTTGCAATAACGTCACATTAACCAACATTAAGTAACAATGAGCAATACATTTGTTACAGTATTTATTAATCTTTGTTAAGTTTGCAACAAAAATGCAACAGTAACACTATTTTAAGGATCAACTCTCACTTTTAACTAAAATGCATATACAGTAACTAGGATATTAGCTGTTTATTAGTACTTATAAAGCACATACTACACTGCGTTCCAAATTATTATGCAAGTGATATATCAGTAGGACTTCTGTACAATAAAGAGTCAGATTTTTGTTTGTGTTGTTTTTCACATATTTTTAGTTAACTGGTATCAATCTCAGACAGGTTTGTTCAATAGTTTGCCAGTTCTTCTTAGGTAAATGGAAACCCTACTTAAAGAGGTTGTTCCACATTATTAAGCAAGTCACAGTTCTCATGAAATATGGTGAGGAAGAAAGATCTTTCTGAAGATGAAAAGTATGAAACAACGCAATGTCTTGCAAAAGGCATCAAAAGGCACAGAAGATCTTGGTCAGATAAAGATTTACTAAGGAAGGTTTCTGTCAAACAAATGAACTGTATTGTAATGCCAGCTGTAAAAAAGCCACTGCTGAGCAGCAAACAGATGTTTGAAGCTACTGGAGTCTCAAGATCCTCTCCATGTAGACTGGCAGTTGTGTGTAAAGCTGTGTTTCAGTCACTGCTAACCAAACCTCACAAAGAGAAACCTGCACAGTGGCTGTAGAAACACATGAAGATTTGTTTTTTAAATAGTTTAATTCACTTACGAATGCTGCAGTACAATGGATGGTCCAGATAAATGGATTTCTGATAGTTGATGAATGGCCATCCTATTCCAATGATACTGCAACATCAGCAAGGAGGCGGTGGGTGATGATTTGGGTTGGAATATTGGGAAGTGAGATGTAAGGTCATTTTAGGGTGTCAAAATGACTCCTGCAAGATATGTGGAGTTCATAACTGACCATTTTCTGATGTGGTATAAAATGAAGAATAGTGCTCTCGGAAATAAAAGGATTTTCATGCAGG
Organism: Spinibarbus caldwelli; assembly: GCA_039654775.1. Taxonomy (NCBI): domain Eukaryota; kingdom Metazoa; phylum Chordata; class Actinopteri; order Cypriniformes; family Cyprinidae; genus Spinibarbus; species Spinibarbus caldwelli. The sequence continues at coordinate 4,915,896 of CM077227.1, read as the reverse complement.
ACAACACACTACGCCATGCTGCATAAATACCATGGTGCTAAACAGTTTGAAAATGTATTTCTACAGCCACCGTGCAGGTTTCTCTTTGTGAGGTTTGGTTAGCAGTGACTGAAACGCAGCTTTACACACAACTGTCAGTCTGCATGAAGAGGATCTTGAGACTCCAGTAGTTTGCTGCTCAGCAATGGCTTTTTTACAGCTGGTATTACAATACAGTTCATTTGTTTGACAAAAACTTTCCTTAATAAATCTTTATCTGACAAAGATCTTCTGTGCTCTAAGACACTCATAAATCTTTTGACAGTTCAATAATTTCTATTTGCTTTTCGCAAAATATTGTTTGTTTTGATGCCTTTTGCAAGACATTGCATTGTTTCATACTTTCATCTTCTGAAATATCTTTCTTCCTCACCATATTTCATGAGAACTGTGACTTGCTTAATAATGTGGAACAACCTCTTTAAGTAGGGTTTCCATTTACCTAAGAAGAACTGGCAAACTATTGCACAAACCTGTCTGAGATTGATACCAGTTAACTAAAAAGATATGAAAAACAACACAAACAAATATCTGACTCTTTATTGTACTGAAATCCTACTGATATATCACTTGCATAATAATTTGGAACGCAGTGTAATGCTTCATTCTGCATGAACATATGTTCAGCCCTTTAATCATACAACATACCTAAACATAACAACATCTCGGTTACATATGTAACCCTCGTTCCCTGAAGGAGGGAACGGAGACGTCACGTCGGATGACCGACGAAATTGGGATCTCACCAGAGAGACAGCTGGTGCACCGCATCAATTCATGCTTTCGCTGAGGAGCCGAGCCGGTGGCCCGGCAACTCAGCGGTGGTACAGCGACTGTGGCGACGGGACGTGACGTCTCCATTCCCTCCTTCAGGGAACGAGGGTTACATATGTAACCGAGACGTTCCCCTTTCAGTCGGTCACTCCGAGTCATGTCGGATGACCGATGAAATTGGGATCCCTACCAAAGCGCCACAGGAGCTGCCCCTTCCAGTGCCCTGTGTAGGCCTCCTGATCCTTCCTATAAGGCAGACGATAGGACTGGGCTCTACACAGAGAAGGTCAACTACTGTTGTTCCTTGAGCAACCCAAACAGTAGGACTAGGATAACACTGGGAAGCGTGCCCTTCCACTTGGAAGAGGCACACTGTGGAGTCACCTCCTCCCAGAGGGGGTTAAGTGACATTCAGACATGTGAAGTAACCCCGTAGGGCCCTATTGCACATGGAAGTCTCTGAGATGGCTCAGGCTGCATCATTAGAGATGGCAGAACGTGGTCTGCCAGGGGAAACACGGCTCTAATAACCATACCATGGAATACACATATAGGATCCCGGCAGGGTCTCTGATATGGGCACTAGCCTCGCACCAGATTTCAAGAATTCATTGGCTGAAGGCCTGGCGCCGGACGCCCCGCCGCGTCCGGACGCCGGAGTGCTGGAGGACTCAACAGGGTTTGCCTGGTTAAGGAACTCTCTGGAGAATTAGGCGTAAGGACGCCGCAAGCCGACTCTGAGCCGGCCCTCTCAGTGCCACTACCCGTTTGAGGTGAGAACACAGGAGGAAACTGGTTCGACACGTAGGGCTATAAAACCTAGCGAACGTGTTGGGAGTCGCCCAACCCGCAGCTCTACAGATGTCTGCTAGCGAGTCACCACGAGCCAGCGCCCAGGATGATGCGACACCCCTAGTGGAGTGAGCACGCAACCTGAGCGGGCAGGCCACACCTTGTGCTTCCTAGGCCAAGGTGATGGCATCCACTATCCAGTGGGCCATCCTCTGCTTGGACACAGCCTTCCCCTTCTGCTGTCCTCCGTAACAGACAAAGAGCTGTTCTGAGGTCCCGAAGCTCTGAGTTCTATCCACGTACTGACGCAGTGCGCGTACAGGACAGAGCAAAGCTAGGGCTGGGTCTGCCTCCTCCAGGGGCAGCGCTTGCAGGTACCTGGTCCCTGAAGGGAGTGGTAGGAACCTTGGGCACATAGCCGGACCAGGGACTCAGTGTTGCACTGGGGTCGGCAGGCCCAAACTCAAGGCACGACTCGTCGACCAAAAATGCCTGCAGGTCCCCCACCCTCTTGATTGAGGCCAACGCAGTCAGGAGTAGGCTTTTCATAGAAAGAAACTTTAACTCGACTGACTGCAACGGCTCAAAGGGGGCCGTTTGTAGGGCTCTTAGCACCAATGCCAAATCCCAAGAGGGAAGGGAGGGAGGCCTCGGAGGATTTAACCTCCTGGACCCCCTAAGAAACCTGACGACCAGATCGTGCTTCCCCACCGACTTCCCCTCTATGGGGTCGTGGTGGGCAGAAATAGCAGCAACGTACACCTTAAGGGTGGAGGGGGACAGCCTACGCTCCAACCCTTGTTGCAAAAAGGAAAGCACGGCTCTGATCGAACATCTCCGGGGGTCCTCCTGGTAAGAGGAACACCATTCAACGAACAGGTTCCACTTCAGCGCATAGGCACGTTTTGTGGACGGTGCTCATGCTGAAGCGATAGTGAGCGCTACCTCCTGGGGCAGGTCACCTAGAACCTCCGCGTCCCGTCCAGGGACCACACATGAAGTTTCCACAAGTCTGGACGCGGGTGCCAGAGGGTGCCCCGTCTATGAGAAAGCAGATCATTCCTCAGAGGAATCGGCCAGGGAGGGGCTGTCGCGAGGAGCATGAGTTCCGGGAACCAGGTCCTGTTGGGCCAATATGGAGCCACTAACAGGACCTGCTCCTCGTCCTCCCTGATCTTGCACAGTGTCTGTGCTAACAGGCTCACTGGGGGAAACGCATACTTGCGCAAGCCCTGGGGCCAGCTGTGTGCCAGTGCATCCATGCCGAGCGTTGCCTCGGACAGGGAGTAGAACCACTGGCAGTGGGTGGTTTCTGGAGATGCAAACAGTTCTACCTGAGCAACTCCGAACCGACTCCAAATCAGCTGGACCACCTGGGGATGGAGTCTCCACTACCCAGGAAGTGCTGCTCGGGACAGCTCGTCGGCCGCCTGATTGAACACTCCTGGGATGTGGATGGCACGAAGGGACCTCAGATGCTTCTGACCCCAGAGGAGGAGGTGGTGGGCGAGTTGCGACATGCGTCGGGAGCACAAACCGCCTTGCTGGTTGATATACGCAATGGTCGCAGTGTTGTCCGTACGGACCAGAACGTCCCTGCCCCGAAGGCGCTCTCTGAGGCGGCGCTGGGCAAGGCATACTGCCAGCAACTCGAGACAATTGATATGCCAACGCAGAAGGGGGCCCGTCCAAACCCCTGATACTGCATGCCCGTTGTACGTGGCACCCCAGCCGGTGGCCGAGGCATCCGTGAATACCACAGCATGCCTGGATACCTGCTCCAGGGGCACTCCTGCCCGAAGGAACGAAGGATCTGACCACGGGCTGAAGGTCTTGCGGCAGGCCGGTGTAATCTGAACCCGGTGAGTACCGCATTTCCACGCCCACCTCGGGATTCGGCCATGGAGCCAGTGCTGAAGCGGTCTCATATGGAGCAGACTGAGCGGAACTATGGCCCCAGCTGCAGCCATATGCCCCAGGAGCCTCTGAAAGAGTTTCAGTGGGACCGCTGTCCTGCCTGATAAAGTCTTGAGGCAGTTCAGCACCGACTGAGCGCGTTCCTGGGTGAGGCCTGCTGTCTGGTTGACCGAATCCAACTCCATGCCGAGAAAAGAGATCCCCTGCGTTGGCACGAGTTTGCTCTTTTCCCATTTGACCTGAAGGCCCAACTGGCTGAGGTACCTGAGCACCAGGTCCCTGTGTGTGCACAACTGCTCTCGAGAGGTAGTTGAGAATGCGCACACCCCGTTCTCTTAGGGGAACAAGGGCCGCCTCTGCGACTTTGGTGAAGACACAAGGCGAAAAGGGACACCCCGAAGGGCAGGACCTTGTACTGATATGCCCGACCATCGAACACGAACCGCAGTAATGGCCTGTGTCGCGGGAGAATCGAACATGAAAGTACGCGTCCTTCAGGTCGATCGCTGCAACCCAATCTAGGGGACGGACGCACCCAAAAATGCGTTTCTGCTTCAACATCTTGAACGGCATCTTGTGAAGTGCACGGTTCAAAACTCGCAGATCCAAGATCGGTCGTAACCCACCGCTTTTCTTGGGCACAATGAAGTAAGGGCTGTAAAACCCCGACCTCATATCGGCTGGAGGGACCGGCTGTATTGCATCCTTCGCCAGCAGGACTGCAATTCCCGCATGCAAGACAGGGGCATCGACGGTCTTGACTGAAGTGAACCGGATGCCCCTGAACTTGGGGGGACGCCGGGCGAAGTGAATCGCGTAGCCGAGTATGATGGTCTGCAGGAGCCACCGAGACGGACTGGGGAGCACTAACCAGGCTCCGAGAGACCGCACCAGCGGGACCAGCGGGACCAACGGGGCCACCGACGTGCCCGCGGTGGGGCAGCGAGGTGGAACACAGGGACCGGCCCCAGGGCCTGTGACGGCAGGGGGTGGGGTCTGGGTGTGCAGTGTAACACTCACCTGATTTCTCCTCGTGTGAGAGGAGACACAGGAACCCGGCTTGAGGCTTGTGACAGCCCGGCGTGTGACGACTTGAAGCGGGGACTGGAGTGCTACCGCCCTTACCTGGTTCCACAAATGGGCAGGAGGAGTGCTCTTGGGCAACCACCCGCTGCCTGCTGGCGAGAGAGGAGGAGGGAAGCGATCCTGTGATGCACGGATCACCACTCTCCTCCTCTTGAGACCCAGAGATTGAGGACACCGCTCTTTACTGATGTTTTGGGTACCGCTGGCTGCTGGGCCAACGGCGGAACAAAATGAAACAAAAGATACTCCACCCGGCCCTCCTCCGGGGGAGGGAGTGGTGCAGTCACCATCTCCCGACGAGCAGTCTCCTCCATCTCTGGGTCGACCGTCCCAGGGCCTCTTGCACTTGCCGCCAGGTTTGGCGGGGGCCTGGACGGGCTGGGCATCCTGCCTGCGACCGGCTCCACGACGCTGCCTGGTGGAAGGCTGCTGCGGCTGCGTGGCAGCGGGGGCGGCCGCAGGGGGGCGCCCACGGCGACGAGCAGGGTGAGTGGCTGCAGCTGGAGCGGAAGCAGCAGGTTTCCTCCGGCGCATGATGTGTTTGCCTCAGTCTGCTTCTGGGCTGCCGAGAACTGCTGGGCAAAGCTCTCGACAGTGTCGCCGAAAGGTCTGCGACACGGGAGCATTCAGGAACTGTACTTTCTCCTGCTCCTTCATGTCAGCGAGACACAGCCAGATGGCGCTCCTGGACCACTAGTGTGGACATCGCAAGACCCAGAGACTGTGCGGTCACCTTCGTCGCTCGAAGCGCGAGGTCCGTCGCAGCACGCAGCCCATGTAGAACCGCCAGGTCGTGGCCTGGTGGACCTGCAGTAATGTCATGGCGTGGAGGGCAGAAGCCGCCTCCCCACAGGCTCTATAAGCACTGCCAGTTAGACCTGATGAATACTTACAGGCCCGTGAGTGGAGACACGGGTCACCCCGCAGGGTGGAAGCGGCTGTTGGACACAGTTGCATGGCCACAGACCGCTCCACCGAGGGGATGCCGCATGCCCCAAAGCGGCCCCACTATCGAGAGTGGTGAGAGCGGAGGAACCACAAGATTTGTTTCGGGCAGTGAAAGGTGCCTTCCACGACCTTGTAAGCTCCTCATGCACTTCCGGAAAGAATGGCACCGGAGGGGGGCGCTGAGAACCAGCGCGACCCCCACCGAGAAACCAATCCTCCAGCCTCGAAGGATCGGGACACGGTGGAGGATTCCACACGAGCCCGACATTCTCGGCGGCCCGGGAAAGCATAGCCGTCATCTCTGGGTCTGGCACGGACAACGCTACCACACCCGAAGGGGGCAACGCAGCCGGGTCGTCATCCCCGGAGAGACACGGCCCGCCCTCCGATGCAGTGATCGACATCTGGTCGTCAGAGGGGGCACCGAAGGAAACGCGTGGCCAGCGCGCTCCTTCGGCAGCTCCACCGGCTGCGGAGTGCTTGAGGGGTGAGGAGCTCCACTTGGGGAAGCCCTCACCGTAATCCTCAAATCACCTCTGACTCCACCGGATCCAGCGCGCATGCCAGATCGCGGCAGAAGCAGAGGGACTCCGCCATGTTTAACATAGCGGAGTCGCACTCCGAAATGGTCATGTCCCCGCAAGAAGAACATGAACCATCCACGAAAGCCACCTCAGCGTGCTGAATGCCCAAACACGTGAGGCAGCGATCGTGACTGTCCTGAGGCGCCAGGAAACGACCACACCCAGAAATGCACGGGTGAAAAGACATCTTTAAAAAGACACGATCACCTGTGTTACTCTTTTGGAGAAATTGCTCTTTCAGAGAAATGCTCTTTTAGTGCTGAAGCACGCAGGGGAGCTGGCCACTGCACACTCCTAGTGTGGCTGTCAGCAGGAAGACGATCTTTCTCTCCCGGACACCGTGACCACCGCTGCCGCGCCGTAACGCCCGCACTCGCTCGCAGAACACTCTCTTGGAAGGGAGAGCAGTAGCTTCAACCACTACCGCTCGGCTCCGAAGCGAAAGGATGAATTGATGCGGTGCACCAGCTGCCTCTTATGCTCACGCTGTGATCAGCGGCAGCTGGATGCAGTAATCGCATGCCAATGTCCATTGGCTCGTTTAGTTACACTCGAAGTGGATTGGTCTCTCTGGCGAGATCCCAATTTCGTCGGTCATCCGACGTGACTCGGAGTGACCGACTGAAAGGGGAACTACATTATAAGCAGAAAACATGAGTTTAAATTAGGCAAAAGTCATAGTTAATAGTTAACAGTGAGAATTGGACCTTAAAATAAAGTGTGACTAATGCGACTGTATTCTTAAGAGATGCAGCTTTTGATTTTAAATATATATAAGTAAATGTTGGAATTAACATGAACTAAAAAAATCATGAACTATCAAAACTGTAAAAACTATTCTTGTTTTACTCAAGCTGCAAATGTATTTAACATCCTTTCAAAACGGTAGCATGTTCTTATGTAGACACTAGCAATTGAAAATGATCACAATGATATCACACCCAGTTAACACCACAACAGAGTTAACACGGTTGTCACAATGTGAACACTAGTATGCAGAGTTGTTCAGAGTTGTGTATATAAGTCACCAAATGCAGGTCCACTACACTCAAAAAAGTGTTAAAATTAGAGAAAAGGTACAGGAAAGTGGAAGAAAGGAGAATATTTGTCTCTGATGAGACCTATATTAATGTAGTTAACCAAGGCCTTTTTAGGGCACTGTGCTTTCTGCCATGTGGGAAACATTGATGGAATCATGGAATTCAGTCTTTATAAAGCAGCATATTACAAAATATGGTAAATTTTGGGTGAATAAATCAAAAGTAGGGTCACAAAATGGATTAAATTTTGATATGGACGAGTGTCTATGAACATTAAACTTCAAAACTACTATTTAAATATGAAGTCTGCATGTTCTTTAGGTCTTTGTGTAAATGATCGGTGCAGTTTCATCTACTACACATACTGAAGCATGCATGAAGTGTGACGCTCCTGGTGTCACTATATGAGGACATGAACACATGAACTTCATCTCCAGAGCTGCTCCGAGACTCACTTCACCAGCATTTCACCATATAATTTGAGAAACACTATCATCCGACATATAAAGAAACTCAAAGGTCTTCATTACAACCCACACAACAATTTTTTACTTAAAACTTTGCAATATGTAGAGCTGATTTTGTTGTTCTGATTGTACAATTATAAAACAAGAAATGTGTTAATTATTTGGGAAATGTGCCTTAGCAATTTAGGAAAACTTTTTTTCAACCATCATGCTCATCTCCTTTTCTTTCTACTAAGTTGACTAACTAAACGATATTGTACCACATGTTTACCAGATCTATCGTCTAGTGTTTGCTTAGTTTGCCTGACTCTGCTGAACTCAGCTGGGGGTTCCCTGAAATATGAGGATTCGCAGTTTGGAATTTTTTTTTTTTTTTTTTTTTCTCTCAGTGCAATTCTCTGCTGTGCATTTTTTTATTAAAAATACCGTCTCTGCTCCACTCTGCACTCATTAGGCTACTCTGTCTGACCATGTCAGTGCGTCGGCAGCTCTCCTCTCAAATTATGCAGGGGAGAAGAGACGTTAGTACTGTGAGGGAGTAAAGGGTTTGAGGCTATAGTCCTGAAAACACACGCTCGTCTACAACCCTATTTGGACTGAATAATTACCTCATACATATGACACTGGCTCAATAAGATGTCAGTAAGATGTGGTGTATCCCAAATGCATAGAATCATTTGACATACAAACAGTTTCATTAAGTTTTACAGTAAGGTGCTTAAGTTCAGGGGCGTCATGCACTCATTATTTCTGAGGGGGCACGAGTTGATGGGGGGGGGGTTAACCTAATAATGTAATCTATTAACTATGCATAAAAACCTGTCTGTTTATGGGTGCCATGCCATAACATATTTTTAATACTACAGACTTTATATTTAATGTGAATTTAACATTGAAAGTTAATGTGAATAAAAACATATCACTTTCATTGTAGCTACAAAAAGAGAGCAAAGAATATTTACATTATCAAATAACATTTTCACTGACAATCTACTTCAAGTACTCTCAAAAACTCCCATTAAAATCACTGAAGCTGTTTACACTTTGAAATTAATATCTTCAGATTCGTACACATATTTTCACTTTGCTGTTCCTGACGAGAAAATTTGCCAGAGAGAGGTATTCAGTCTCATTTTAGCGATGACTCATCTGAACACCTCTGATTGGTCATTGCATTCATAAGCTCAACAGCATCGTGTGTGATTGGTTATAATGCGCAGTGCTGTAAACACGTGTCTGTATATGGCTCAGCGCCAGCCAGCGAACGCAGATTTGAATTAAGCAGCTGATGACGCACGCCGGTGTGATTGTATTAAATATAGAAAATATTAATCGGCTATTTTTTGTTTTTTGGAAGCTGCATTCAAAATCCACTTGGCTCAAAAATTTGAGGGGGCACGTGCCCCCTCACTTTGAATGGGCATGACGCCTCTGCTTAAGTTAATAGACTAAGGTATCCATTAAAATTCAAAAGTTTAGATCAATAGGATTTTTTAAAGTTTCTGAAAGAAGTCTCTTATGCTCACCATGGCTACAGTAATATTGTGAAATATTATTACAATTTAAAATAATATAATATATTCTATTTGAATATGTTTTAAAATTTAATTTACTTATATGATAGCAAAGCTGAATTTTCGGCATCATTACTCCAGTCTTCAGTGTCACATAATTCTTCAGAAATTATTCTAATATGCTGATTTGGTGTAACAGTTGAAATCGGTTGTGCTACTTAATATTTTAATTACATTTAAATATGATTAAATAAAATCTTACTGTCTACAAAGTTTAACAGTGTATGTGATTAGTATTAGTATTTCAGCATAAAAAAGATGAAGAATTGCAATTTCTCTATCAGTAGATTATATGGTGAAAAGCAGTATTTTAAACAAATAATAATAATAATAATAATAATAATAATAATAATGATGATGATGATAATAATAATAATAATAATAATAATAATAATAAATGTCTGCACAATAAAATTACAGCTCCAAAATGTATTTACCAAACAGTGCAACATTCAACCAGTCAGGTTTTCATCAGGCACAAAACGTTGCACTGTATGGTAAATACATTTTTGTAATTTCACTGTAATTTCAGTGTGCAGACATTATACTCATTCTTTGTTTATTATTTGATGTTTTTGTCCTGCACCTTTTTTTTTTCAACCTTTCTAATCATGTAACACTGTGGTTTATTTGTGTAGATACAATGTACCTAAATGAGGTTCAAAAACATTAAACATTTATATTTTCATGCTGAAACCCACACCCCACTTTATTTGTTGGAGTTTAAGTCTAAATTAGCCTCAACCCTCCATAATTTGCACCTTGCAGTATATCAAATTTCAAGGTGTAAAAACTATTATTTGATGTGGTATTACATTTCATTATATTTGACGAGATACATACTTATTATACTTTTTCACCTCCAGCCCTTTACACACACACACACACACACACACACCCCATCTCCATTTTTGACTCTTCCAGCCATAAGCCCTTTGTTCCCCTCAAGGTGACTGCAATCGGGACGGATCTGGCCAAATCACAAGGAAGATTAAGTGCCGCTGCAGTAAGTCACCTCTCCCAACCCTTCCAGCACCTCGCCATTGACTCCCACCATATGACTTCCTCCACTAAATGCCACTTAAGCTATTACAGCTCTCCAGCCCCGGGCTTCTGGTGACCTCAGAGGGTGAGGACAGTGAAAGGGCGATGGGATGGGAAGCCAGCACAGCAGCACCCTTTCCTGTGACAGGGCTTACACCCCCAGCCTGACAGCACTGAGACTTGAGAGAATGGGCTGGGGGTACATTGAGGGGAATCAGCTTTCAGCATTGTCTAGTTCTGCTGACTCGGTAGATGCGTTTAAACATGTATTTGCTGTGGCAGCACTTGCCGCCATGTCTTCGCAGTGTGTCAATGCGATCCAGGTGTGTTCTGTCACCATTGCAGCACGCGTTTTGTGAGAGGAAGCAGTATTGGAGCGAGCAACACGTTTAGATAATTACGTTATTGTCTCATCTTGGCATTTTGTTTAGACATCAGAAAACCAGGAGAAAGACTTTATTAAAGTGAAAGGCATAATTAGAGATGCAGGTACTGGTAAATCTGACTCAGCAGAAACAGCATTAGTGGTGTTCGTTCCTTAACCGCTATGATGCTGTGCAACGTGAATACTTACGTGCTCCATGAGTTCCTTTATCATTCCATTCCACTGGCCTTTATCATCTTGAAACCCATACTTTCCATCCGGCACCAGGTGGATCTCGTAGGAAAAACCCAGAATGCTGGCCAACTCCTTAAGCAGGTCAATACAGAAGCCCTCAAAGCGGTCATTACCGACGAGTGCCTTGTCAGACTTCTTAAGCATGACATATGGCTCCTCCTGTACAAATACAAAATATCCAATGAGAAGTATCTTCAAATGAGCTGAGGTTTTTCATTTGGTTTACTGCACACACACCTTACTGAGTAGAAGTAATCCCAACTGACAACTGGCAACAGTCTCAAAGGCAAACAAATTCACTGTTTTACATAACCCATGTCACAAAATATTTTTACAGTTTATGTTGCACCAAGCAATTTCTGTGTCACTAGTGGCACCATATGAAATTGCAGATTGTTTGTTTGAATGGCCTGAGATAGAAATGTTGGCTCACCAAATGATTTGAGTATCGGGCTGGATTGCCTCAAACCAATGTGAAGCAATTCTAATTGGCACCCCAAGTTGCAAAAAATTTGCATGTTTTAGTACAGTGTAAAGTAGTTTAACGATCCCATAAAATGGCATTAGATTTCAAGGAATTTCTCTGCATTAGATGTCATGATTTGTTGGGCTACTTTAGGAAACATCAATAAAAATACATTATGCATTCGCATGTCTCGACCATCCCACCTAGACATTATTTTACTCCGATGGTCCATGACAATCTCTACAGGTCATTATTTTGTCTTGCCTCTTGCATTCCCTCACAATGAAGAAAGCTGTGCTATATGAAAGAACCCAAGATGTTCCTGGGATTGGCTCATGCAGTAGAGCTGGCATGAGGTACTCAAATGTTGGCCAGAGAGCAGGAGAGAGAGAAAGAACAGCCACAACCCTAGAGACATTGGTCCTGAGGGGCTCTCAAATCTGAAGCACTATCCTGTTGTACTGAGCCACAGTGATAAGCCTATATTACCCTGGGATGTTTACGAATAAAACATGTTGACATGTTGAACATTTTCCATGACCCAGGCATCCTTAACATGTACATCCCGAATCCACAATGTAAGGCTTGATAGGAAGGAAGTTTCAGGAAAAGCAGTTGCATTGGCCAAGCCAATCAACCTTCACCAGCTGTTACACACACCTCTAGAACCATTCCCATCATCTGTGTCCATCGAAATCTTTGCTAAAACCTGGCCATAATAATCCCAATTGCAGAGGGTTTGAGAAGTGGCTTCTTAGTATAGGAACCAACCCAGGCTGAAAATATGTGCTTGTGGAAACATTTCTGCAACATGGATATTACATATTTACATTTACATTTATGCATTTAGCAGACGCTTTTATCCAAAGCGACTTACATTGCATTGAAGTTACAGTTTTTACATTTTATCAGCTCTTGCTTTCCCTGGGAATCGAACCCATGATCTTGGCGTTGCTAGCGCCATGCTCTACTATTTGAGCTACAGGAAAGCTATTGCTCGTTTTGTGGAAATTTCAAGGTGAAATATCCAGTGATTGCCGTTAAAACACGCATTAAATACATGACCGTGGCCACGTTTTTTTATTACATTGGTATAGACACATATTGAGGCGCTTTTTAGTACGTTGCTTCAGGTACATATTGTGCCAGTTCAGAATTCAAATGTCCGGGGAGTGTTGCTAAAAGGTTAATGCACTATCATGTTGGAAAATAACAAACCCCCACAAGTAACCCAACCCTAAACCTACCCAATAGTGTTAAGGAAATCAAAAGTTATAGAAAAACGCACTTGCTGGTGCAACTGTGCTATTTTAATTTCTTTCTACACAGGTTTGATCTGTTTTGTTGAACTGTAGTTTCACAGGATTCGGCACACGTCACCTCTCAATTGCAATTTTTGTGAGCTATCGAGCAAACCTACTGTGTTAGAAAACCCATTCATATGAAGCTGTATATGTGATGGTAATGTTCAAAAGTATCAGTTTTCAAATCTCGCAGAATCTTACAATTGTTTTGAGGGTATAACATAATAATGTGCAAGGATCTGTGTGAAAATTAGGCTTTCTGAATCAAACCGCTGGTCTGTAAATCACACTTTGTGTGAAAGGAATAAAAACTGTCAGACTTTTATTGCCTCTGTTGTTAATTTCAACTGGAAACTGCAGCAATTCATATGTATAGGTACATTTTTTGAGTTTTGCAGAAACGTTGGTAGAGGCACATATTTCCAATGAGCCTGGTTAGGTAGGAACTGTACTAGATCTGTCAGTCTCCTTGCTGTTGGACCTAAACCAGGTTCTATGACATCTGAAATGTTGTTTGTTTCCGGAACGCAGAGGTCACTACCTAGTCATCTTATGCCACAGAAGATTGAGATTCCATTTAAGTGCAATGAAAAGGCATCTGGTGGGGCTGCTGCCAAAACCATCCAGAATATATCTTTTAAATTGCAAATTATTCCACCTAATCTACGGATGAGTTCCCATTACAACACCGAAATACTGTTATTATGGAACCATGAAAGTATCCCAGCTTGTGAAGGGCTTGTGCAAGTTGTTGTACTTCAGTTTCCCATCTACAAGCAGATGGTTTAGTGAGACGGTTTAATCAGATATTAAAACTCAAGTGAGTGGGTGCAACTGGGATTCTTCTGTAAAATTGTCTACGTATTCCTCAAGCCAACAAAAGGCTTTACATCTATTGAATTACTCATTGGACACCAGTCTTAAGACCTTCAAGGCATTGCGAAGTAGCAATGGGAGCAACAGACATTGCTCTTCATATTTAGACATGCTGATATATTAACATATGATTGATATTGAGGATGCTCAATAGCACACCTATCATCAAATTGATCATTTTGGGCTTTTTGGTATTGTCCATACACACTTTCTGACCTACTGGATCTACAGTATCAACCAGGCTGGGACTAAATGTGGAATAAGAGGGAACCGGGAATATTCAAAAAGACATTCACTTGGGTGAACAACTTCCTTTACATTAGCAATAAAAAAGGTACAGTACATAAAATTTGTGAGGTATTTAAAAGCAAGTGACAGTAGAATGGCTTCTGCTTAATGTTGAGGTCTTATTGAGGAGGAAATTCATTGGATTAGTCCTTGAGAAATCAGATCCCTTGACCTGTGACATTTTTCGTAATGGAGACAGATAAAGATGTTTTAATGAAGCATTATGTCAGCACCAGTAGTTATACAGTTATTTCAGGATTGCTCTATTTATTGCTTGCAGTGCTTCTGATCAAACTCCCTCAAGGTGACCTTCACTATCTGTGTTTCATCAAACATTCTGTGACATCCTTCTAGCCCTGACAGCATTTTCCATTTTAGCCAGAAAAGACAACATGACACAATTCAAGCCAGACAGAAAATCCAAAGTATTCAGCCTGGCAGCTGAAAACTGGACTAGCGTTCCTGTCATGCACGTTCATCCTTGAACTGAATTGGCGAATCGGTTTCAATTCTATGCCCTGTCCAGACTTCTTAATAATAATAGATGCTTTAGAGTGTTGTGAACAATATTTCCAGTGGGATCCGTCAAGATCTGAGATCTGTGCACTCTGAAAAGACTGTAAAATAAACTATTCATTTGAGAGACCAGGACTAGTTGTCACACAGGAGCATTTTCACAAGGGCTATGTCAGCACTCTCAGTAACTAAGTCAATTACATAAATAGTCTCAGTGTCTCTAATTACTATGCACGTACATTTAAATTAATCATTTGATGCAATGCACTTATTGTGTACATACATGTTTTTACATTGTACTCATAATGAAAAATGCATTCCTGTAATTACATCTATAATTAATTTCTGTAGTTACATCTGTAATTACCCTACAACTACACCTCAACCCACATTTAAATCTAACCATAGGACCAGATCTGTCTCATTTTATAAGTAAATTCTGTTGTTTAGAACAATGGTTTGACATTTTGGCGTGCTACCTTTTCCATTTTTCATGAATTGCTTTATATCATTACATATTGTTTACTATCAAAGTTTGTCACAAAACATCAGTGTGTGGTAAATTAATGGTTCTTTTGTCTGTCAATAACATCTTTAATCTAATAAGTATCTAAAATATAAGCATCTTTAATATGTGCCTATACAAAAACTTCAAAAATACACTGAGTGGGAAATATTCATTGGAGTTAAAAGTGTGACAACTAGCCCCAGTCTCCGTACAAATATACAAATACAGTACATAAAAATTAAGCTACATGCAGGTATCATAAATTTTATGTGTATATATATATATATATATATATATATATATATATATATATGAAAAAGTGGGCCGTGAAAAAGGTTTTTGCCCCCTTTCTGTTTTTTTTTTTTTGTTTATTTTTTTTGCATATTTGTCACACTTAAAAGATTCAGACCATCAAGCAAATTTTAATATTACACAAAGATAATGCAAGTAAATACAAAACGCAGTTTTTAAATGATGATTTCATTTATTAAAAAAAAAAAAAAAAAAAAACTGTCCAAACCTACCTGGCCCTACTTAATAAATGAATTGCCCCCTCCTGTTAAATCATGAAAGATCTGTGATTAACCACATTATTTTACAAAGCTGAGTTAAATTTCACTAGCCAAACCCAAGCCTGATTACTGCCAGACCTGTTGAATAAAGAAATCACTTAAATAGAACATGTCTGACAAAGTGAAGCATGCTTAAAGAGCAACACATCATGCCACAATCTAAAGAAATTCAAGAACAGATGAGAAACAAAATAGTTGACATGTATCAGTCTGGAAAGGGTTATAAAGCCATTTCTAAGGCTTTGGGACCCCAGCGAACCACGGTCAAAGCCATTATCCACAAATGGAGAAAACTTGGAACAGTGGTGAACCTTCCCAGGAGTGGCTGGCCTACCAAAATTACTCCAAGAGCACAATGACGACTCATCCAGGAGGTCATAAAAGAACCCAGAACAACATCTAAAGAACTGCAGGCCTCATTTGCCTCAATTAAGGTCAGTGTTCATGATTCAACATTAAGAAAGAGACTGGGCAAAAACGGCATCCATGGGAGAGTTCCAAGGCAAAAGCCACTGCTGACCAAAAATAACACAAAGGTTCGTCTCACATTTGCCAAAAATATCTTGATTATCCCCAAGGCTTTTGGGCAAATATTCTGTGGACTGATGAGACAAAAGGTGAACTTTTTGGAAGGTGCGTGTCCCGTTACATCTGGCGTAAAACCAACAGAGCATTTCATAAAAAGAACATCATATCAACAGTCAAACATGGTGGTGATAGTGTGATGGTCTGGGGCTGCTTTGCAGCTTCAGGGCCTGGATGACTTGCCATAATTGATGGAACCATGAATTCTGCACTCTATCAGAAAATCCTGAAGGAGAATGTCCAGCCATCAGTTTGTGACCTCAAGCTCAAGCGCACTTGGGTTATGCAGCAGGACAATGATCCCAAACACACCAGCAAGTCCACCTCTGAATGGCTCAAGAAAAACAAAATTAAGGTTTTGGAGTGGCCAAATCAAAGTCCGGACTTAAATCCAATTGAGATGCTGTAGCGTGACCTTCAACAGTCCATTCATGCTTAAAAACTCTCCAATGTGGCTGAATTAAAACAATTCTGCAAAGAAGAGTGGGGCAAAATTCCTCCACAGCGATGTGAAAGACTCATTGCCAGTTATCGCAAATGCATGATTGCAGTTGTTGCTGCAAAGGGTGGCACAACCAGTTATTAGATTTAGGGGGCAATTACTTTTTCACGTAGTGCCAGGCAGGTTTGGACAGCTTTTTTCCCTTAATAAATGAAATCATTATTTAAAAACTGCATTTTGTATTTACTCAAGTTATCTTTGTGTAATATTAAAATTTGTCTGATGATCTGAATCATTCAAGTGTGACAAATATGCAAAAAATTAAAAAAACAGGAAGGGGGAAAAAACTTTTTCACATTACTGTATATATATATATATATATATATATTAGTGCTGTTAATCGGCTAAAATAATAATCGCGTTAATCACAGTCATGGACTGTGATTAATCATGATTAATCACAAATTTAAAATACTAGGATTTACCTGTAAATGTGTTGAAATAAAGAAATGCATGACAAACTAGTTTAAGGAAACAGAACCTTTCACACTTCCGCCAGATATGAGACATAATCCTTATTATTTTTTTTAATCATTATTCGTTTGTTTTTATTCAGCCATTATCAGCCTTTATACTGCCAATAAAACGTTTACCAAGCCACATCGCTTCAATCCCAGTATACATGTACCCAACTATTATCAAAAGTATTTCTAAATAAATACAAAACATTTTCTTGCGACCTTACGTGAAGTATTATGACAAAATGCATTATGAAGAAGAATTGGACCTGTTCTGCAGCTGCATTAGAGCTAATATTAGCATCATGCTTCATAAGACAATTTATGAGATTAATAGTACACTTTTACTCAGAACTCACTTCAAACCACCATCAAGTGTTTGTAATAACTTCCTTTTGCGATCACATGTGGAATTCGGTCGTTTACTGTCGTTAAAATATGCTATAAATAGCACCTTTTATATCGCTGCACAAATTAGCATTTCAGATGTACACATTCATCTCAAGAAAATCACATACAAACCATATCCTATCGTAATCGTGTGTTTATTATCTTATATAATCTATAGTGGCTGTTGTCATGTTTATTTCTGCTGTGTAAAAGCCTAAACATGTGCTCTGGCTGAAACTCACATTGTTTGTGATGTTACAACCGCCTCTCAGTTCTTAAGTTGTCAGGTATACATTCCAAGTATAATACACATTAGTAAAAGGATCTATTTTCATTTTTATATGTCTATATACACCTTGGGCGGCCGTGGTACTTTATAAAAGTAGCCCAAAAAACCTCAACCCATGGCTCTGTAATTTTTCCGCGACTGTATTTTCAAAATAGCTCACTTGTGCCGCTGCCCTGGCTTCACTGGTTCACTGTACCCTCATCACACAATGATAGATAACCTTCTGCTCTGAGATGATGGCAAGAAGTTGGGGTAAAACCTTATCAAATTATTAATTTACGTTCAAAAAAATTAACGCGTTAAAATGTTTAGATTAATCGCATGCGTTAATGCGTTAACGTTGACAACATAAAACATTTGGACTTTTATTTAAGACTTTTTAGGTGTCAGTCTGCTTTAGATGAAACCACGAGCCATTGATTGAATGGATGTAGAATGAAACAAAACTTTGTACAAGTTGTCCAATTATCTTGATCAAAAAGTTTGTGTGGCCAAAAAAAAACAAAAAAAAACAAACATCTATAACAGTTACCATCTGTTCTAAGCCCCCAATCTGTATAATTCGGTGGCAAATCAACTTTTTTTTTTTAATTAATTTATTTTTTAATACCTTCTCCCTCTTTTCCTGTATGAGCAGTAACAGTAAAGAATCAGTTACATAGACTGAAGTATGAAACAAGCTGTTTAATCAAAGCAAGAAAGTGTTAAATGATCCCTCCATCATTTTAGTGATGGCATCAGACAAAAGTTTTGGCCTTCTCAATTGTCAGTTGATGCAATAAAGCAATCATATTATATTCTAAGGTCCACAAATTAGGTGCAATCTCACCACCTGTTTGCATTTTTCTCTGAAGGAAGTTGTTGTCAGTGAGCCTTTAGAATGTCAGTACGCCATAATTTCTATTTGCCATAATTATTATGTGTGATGAGTTTTTTCTTCATTTGCATTCCAAATTTTGTCACTTTAGAGAGACCCTTATTCAATACTCCTTTTTTAATGCCTTAAAAAAAATAACAATAAAATACATGGTTTCTATCTTAAGATAACAAAACCCAGGACCACTGCATGGTACTAGAAAATTACTGATTATATCCTATCAATACCTTAACTCATAATTATAGCCTTGCAGCTCAATCCACATTTCATGACAGTGTTTATCCCTGTTGATAACTCATCTGCCTGTCCAAAATAAGTCCACAGAGGCTGTTGTCAGTACCACAAAATCCCTAAACATTCCTGCGACATGCATAATGCAGCCCTCAGGGCATCTGTGAGAATGCAGTGTTGAATGGGCACACATTTATTTTAAGACGTGTCATCTGTGCTATTATCTGGCAAATGACATTGGGTAAAGCAGAATTTCACCCAGCATGCATCTGCTTGTAACAGTAATAAGTTAAGCCCACATATCTATAGTAAATCTCTGAAAATATCTTATGGAGAGAAATCAAAATGGAATGGGTCAGTGGCATTATCCAATAAGTGTGCTGATTGAATTTTTAAAGTACCTGTGCAAGGGTTAGCTGTTCAAGCTTATTACTTATTTTTAGGGCTGTCAAATATAATGTTCAATCAAATGAACTGATTAAGCAATTAACAATGGTAACAATTTGTTTTACAGTGTCCGGTCACACTTTATATTAGGTGGCCTTAACTACTATGTACTTACATCAAAAAATAAGTACAATGTACTTATTGTGGTCATATTATATTGCAAAACACTTCTGCTGCTATTGAGGTGGGATATGGGTAAGGTCAAGAACAGGTTTGGTGGGATGGGTAGGTTTAAGGGTGGGTTAAAGTGTAAGAGATGGGTCAACAGTGTAATTATAATGTTATTACAGAAATTAATTACAGATGTAATTACATATAGGTATTTTTAAAAATATAAATACAATGTAAAAACATACGTACACAATAAATGCATTGTATCAAATGATTAATTTAAATGTAAGTACATAGTAGTTAAGGCCACCTAATATAAAGTGGGACCAAGTGTCCTTGTTACACATAACATACTGTATACTTCCTATCCACCTTAACGTAAGCACGGGCACAGCCATTTGTAACTTGAATTTGCAAGGCTTCTGGTCTCATTCACATCCAGTTATTTGAACAAGTTAGTTGAAGAAAACCTGTTATGCTGTTTGCTGTTGCAAACTGATATTTGTAATAATGTTATTTTAAATTATTATAATAATCATAAACGCATTAGTTTGTAGGGAAAATAGTTTTACAATTTACTGCACTTTGTCATTCCACTAGTTATTTACCTATAGTGACGAAAGAAAAGGAAGTTTTGAATATTCACCAAAAATAGCTTACTTCCACATAGGTAGATAGAAATAACAGTAAATATTGTATAAACACATGAAACTAACTTTTTTTTTAATAGTTGGTCTAGAATGTGTCAGAAATCTTTGACTGTTGCTGTTTTTTCTTTTTTGTTTTTTTTTTCTTGGATCATCTTGCACCAAAAGGCCACCATATTATAAGCTCATGCTTCAGTTTTGTCGTCTGCCAATTTAAATGCTAGAGCTCTTTAAATGCTCACGCGGGTTGCCAGTTTGAGGACATCCATCAGGAAAGAGAGCATTTTACAGTGGAAGGCAACAAGTTAATGTGTTGATTTATCCATGTTTCAATATTCCTCTGGTCACAGAGCTTTTTAGATGGACACAGAGGCTTTTTAGGTCAGGTAGAATCTGCAATTTCTAACCCAGTTCATTTTATGTCTTCCAATGGCTGCAATACGCTGTGTTTTCTACCAACTGGCAACCCGGGTAGTTGAAATACTATTGGGTAAACTGGCAGTGGGCGGAGTCACAGAGACCAAAACAAAAACAGACATTCCGACATGGAACACACATTTCAAAGTAGAATAACTGGCTGTAGTGTTGTTGTTGTTTGTTTGTTTTTTTTGTTTTTTTTTTACTTTTGGATAAACAAGAATGTAAACTTAGCATGTTTCCTAAATATCTGCAAACATATTATGGTATTTTTATGCTTTCGAGCAGTCAAAAAAAAATTACATACAACATGTTTGAATTCAGAACGATTTTTCAAACTACATCATAATGGTTATAGTTACCATCCATGGTATGAACGGGCCTGAAGACTTCATGTCAAGTTACAGTACAAACAGTTTAAAAGAAAAAAAAAAAAAAAAAAAAACTTTTTATTTTTAGATTCTTATTTTTTTGTTTTTTTTGTTTTCATGTTTAAGCTTATATATCGCCATATTAAGAATTTGATTATATTGTGTGTGTGTGTGTATGTGTGTGTTGGTTATGTGCCTACTCAGAAAGACTTATTACTTTTGATGAATTACATTGCAAGTAGTAGCACCTGAGGCTGTATCGGCTGCAGACTTCCATGTATGGGGAAGGGAAAAAAAAAAGAAAAAAGATAATTAATATAAATATTAATTGTACTAAGTTTCATTTCCTATTTTAAATAGCCAAAATGCGTCGAGAGCTGGTACTATCTTCAATTCAGAATTGATATTCTGCTTACTAAAGCAGTCACGGGAGATGGTTGAGCCTCAAACTTTGTTTCAAACAGGGGAAGACATCTTGTGTTGTTGATTCTGCCAGGTCAATTTATTTCAAGGACTGAGACACTGAAAGGGACAGAGCTATTTGGCATTTCTGTGAGAGGAAATGAGAATCTGGAGCATGTGCGTTTCATTACTTGAAAAGCAGCCCGTATGCTGACCTGAAACAAGGTAAAGCACGCTAGAAAAGAAAATGAAATTTGGTGAAAGAGTTAATTAGACATAGAACGATAAAGCAAGAGAAAGAAAGAGCGCTCTCCTTCACACAGAGCATCTCGATGACCTTACCAGGATGGTGGTGATGACCAGTGAGCGGTTGGAAAGTGAGTCGGTGATGTTCATGCCGTTCTGCCTGGGGACCTCGGTGATGTTCAGCCCCCCAGATGCACTCCACTTCCCCACCTAGAAAAGATGAAATTTATGTAGTCAGAACATGTTTCAGTTACCTGTGTCACCCATCCAGATCACAATAACCCATCTGACTGCATTAGCAGCCCTGTGCTGAGCTCATCCAGAAGCATTAGTTGATTGGCTCTTCTGTTTTTATGCCAATAGGTCTGTGCTTGGGCTCATGAGTAGCTAGGCCCTTGCATACACTCTGAATACATTAACATAGAGGAAGGGCAATTGCACCAAAGGAGATTGCTTTTCAATTCAATTTTGCAAAAAAAAAAAAAAAAAAAAGAAAATGTTGAACAAAGGAAAAATCAGAACGTATGGCATGAATCATAATCTGATAACATTGTAAAGGTGTTAACTTTTTCTGGTAATCAAATACTCCTATCATCCTACTCATTAAAAAGTTCTTACAGAGAAAGAAACATCTTTATCTTAATCATTATTTTGGTCTTGCTTTCCAGTAAAAAAAAAATATCTAAACATCTTTAAATAAACAGTTGACTTACACAAGACTGTAGCAATGATGCTGATAATTCAGCATTGCATCACAGGAATAAATTACATTTTCAAATATATTCAAATACAAAACAGGTATTTTAAACTATAATATTATTTCAGTATATTGCTGTTTTTACTGTATTTTTGATCACATAATGCAGCCTTGGAAAGCATAAGAGACCTGTTTCAATTGTATTTATTTATTAATTAATTTATTAATTTATTTAAATATTAAATATTTCAATTTTTGACCAGTATTGTATATTAAACTGGTCATACCTTAACCAAACAACCCAAATATATCCTAAAACTACACTCAAGACAAGAGATATTGCTCAATATTATCTTGCAAGCTAATTTGTTTAACTCTGGATTGGGACCAGTCCAGTTGATTATCAATCAATTAATCTATTTTAGTCAGAGTGTTCTATCTGCCTCAAGGGATATTAGAAATGAAACAATTACAATGCTTACAATTAAGGTACAAACACACATACACAAACACACAGCAAACATATACACAGTAAGAGGCAGACAGCAGAGGGAGTTGAAATAGTTGTACTGTGAATAATCCATCTAATATCAACACATAGCGAATCTGAGCAAATTAAGCTAGTTTTGCACAAACAATCCCCTGCAGCGAGAAAAAGGAAGTCCTGCATATTGTTCAGTCACTCCTCAACAAATCATTACTGCAAATGGCCTCATAGCTGTCCGTATCCATCTCTGTCTGAAGACGTGCAGCAGTTCCCTCTCCTGCACCACCACAACTGCTGTCATATTCATAAAGCCACAACAGCGGCAAATGTCAGAGTCACGCAGGTGCAAAAATCACCCGATAACACCACTCACCTGATGCGAAACCTAACATATGCATATGACTTGACACATGTATTAGTTACAGATTGTGCAAATTCAGGGTGATGCAAATTTCAGATGATATGCTACGCCATTTGATAGGGTGATGTTCCATTATTTCAAATTGACTGCAATTAACTCAATTCATTAAAAGTGATTATCAGGGGAAGGAACGATTATTTATTCACACTGCCGACAGGAGACTTTCTTGGCCTTCTGCTTATTCAAATCTAAAATGCAGATTAATATCCATTTTTTTTTTTTTTTTCTGAATTTTAACTTCTAGGAAAAAAAGTTAAATCTGTGGTCTACTGGTTTTGTGGAGGTGTTTGGTGCAGAAGAGCTGCACGATGAATCGTATTTTATTCGTGATCATGATTTCTGCTTCTCTCAGTTTATTAAGCATAATTGTTTCCGATATGTGCCCGCTGGTTATACTGAAAACGTCTCATTTCAATTTATAATTTGCATTATCTTACACTGGTAACAAGCATCCACAATTTTTCATGGTTGTGGCTGCCAGATGTCAAGCCTTTAAATCCCCCAGTCAGGGCTTTTTCTTAAATTGATACATTTTCTGCCCAGTGGTTTACTTAATCTTCCCAACCTGACAACCATATGCACATACTCTGAAAAGATCAGCAAACATGTAAGCTGGAGTTTCTGCTCAAATAAAAGTGTAATTCAGCCAGTCTGTTTTCTTTCACGCAATCAGTTATTTATCCTGAAAATTTTCATTTGAATCTGCCATTTGCATTGGTAACTGTCAGGACAATGGACCTGTTTGTGTGTGTTTCTCCCTCGTATTAATTGTTAATTTGATTCCAGGTGTGTCTCGTCTTCCTCCCCTGATTGTCCTGTCCTTATAAGCCCCAGTCCATTCAGTTCATGTTGGTCGGTCCTTAAACGTCATTTGTACGTCTTTCCAGGTGTTCCTGTGTCTATTACGTGTTTGGATTATTAAACACTGTTTTTGAAGTACTCCTCGTCTCCTCGCTCCTTGCTCCCCCGAGAAGTGTGACAGTAACATGCCTCTACAAGTGGTTGTGGTTGCCAGATCTCAAGCGTTTAAACCCCCAATGAGAGCTTTTTTATTATTATTATTATTAATAAATCGATATATTTTCTGCCCAGTGCACGTGCTCTCTCTACAAAGCAAAAGCACTGATGAGCTGAAAACACTGGCAAACATGTACTTTAGTAAATTAAGTCTGAAATGCATATATATATATATATAATTTTTAAGCACAATAACCATGATTAACCATTACTGTGCAGCTCTGTGGTACAGTTTTGCCTTCTCTAACAGTGTTTGCACAAACACACTTTGCGTAATTTAAATTTTGTGTCCAAAGTCTGACAACTAATAAATAAAATAATAGTGCTAATCTCGCACTACTCACACTTCTTTTCACAAAAGTGAGCGCAGCTATACTTACATACCTCATTACTGAACAAAAGCATGCTATGTGTAACTTCAGCGGTCATTAACGGAGGCTTGTAATTAACAGTACTTTGTACACTAATCCAATTTGCTTTATGATCCGCTAACTTATGCTTATGTTTAAACACCTCATTTGCTTCCTTGTTAGCAGCTAAATTAAACGTAAGACACAAATTGCTCTTTATTTGCACAGCAATGGTGACCAAATGAGACAAGGTACAAGAGGTTTCAGTATGTTAGACTGTGAGATTAGAAGGTTATTTGAGGGGAGAAACAATCCTTTGCAATGACGCATTTGTTCTTAGGCAGCATGAAAGTTTCTGGCATAATCGACTATGCAAAACAAAAGTAAATTATTACATGTTTAACAGGCAAGCATTAGCAGAAGACAGCTTTTGATCATTTTATCCCTCCTGCTATGCAAAAAAGCATGAAGACATAGCAAAAGCGTTATTATCCAATGTGTGCTTTGTTTGCAAGTTATGTTGTGTCTGATTTGAGACAGTTGTTATGTGTTTGTGTGGTGGTTTACCTTTTGAAGGCCATCCTCCTTAAGACTCACAATGTCAAGATCAAAGTCAGTGCGCAGACCTGTAGTTCTGTTGAAGCACAGCCGTCCCGTCAGGCCATCCCAGTGAGACTTCAAAGAACAAAGAGAGGGGTTCAACAATTAAAACACACCAGGGTTGTGCAATATTCAGAATTTAATTGAGAATGTTATTTCAATCCCAATTAAATTTCCCAATTTGAATTTAATTTAAAACAACAAAGGAGGCAGAACTGGAGTTGCAATTACAATTTACAAAAAAAAGAAAAAAGAAAAAAACAAAAAAAAAAATTGGAGTCACCATATACAGTGAATGCATTTTAAAACAAAAATAAAAAGAAAACCACTTAAAATGAGCTTAAACATGCATGTTATGTTAGATAATACATGCTGAAATGACACCTACAATTAGTATTTAATTTGCTTTCATTAAATTTAGTTATTTTAATTTAACATTGAGGTTATTTTAATTTAACATTGAGGTAAGATAAATAATAATAATAATAATAATAATAATAATAAAATAAAAAAAAATGTTGCAATGGCAACTAGCTGAAATAAAATAAGTTTTAATTCAAATTCCAATTCAACATCTTGTGGTGTGTGTCCAAATCCATTCAAATCCACACTCATGAATTGAAAAGGAGTCAGTTCTTCAGTTCTGAATTTTGTCCAAGTATGGTACACTTGTGCTTGCACACACACACTCCTCACAGCACACGTACACACCCAGCTTCTATTTCCTTTTTAATTACATTTTACATCCCAGTGCCTCAGACATATCTTCCCCCAAGACCTCCGTCCTAATTAACGACCATCTCACTTGCAACATTCTCTAGAGACATAGAAAAAATTACATTGCAACTCCTCCTCCCCATTCCTCCCTCGTCCCCTAAGCATAGAGCTCCTCCCCCCAAACAACACACTGATCTCCAGCCCTCTCCATAACCTCTTCCAAATGAAACACCTCCGTTCTTGTTCAGGAGCGAGGACATTTCAAAGGAACGCATGTTCTCCGCTATGCCAAAGAGAGACAATGCTCTCCACGCCAACTCTACAGCCCTCATTTTGCTCTTCTCTCGTACGCGCCGCTCCACAGAGCTGTGTTCAACAACTCTAATCTGCCTATTATGAGTCCCAATCAAAGTCTCTCTTGTGAGCTGAAATAAGAGCTGATTATGACGAGCACATTTGCGTGCGAAGCACACGGTGATGAGAAAGTGGGACACTGTGAGTTTAGTAGCGCAGGGCCAGAATAGTGTGAATGCAAACTCGCTGCAATCAACTTATCTACTGCACTTAAATGAGGCAGTTAAAATGGATGGTGAATGGTGATTGTTTATCAGGTAATATCCACCATTAAAACTAAAGATTGCCTCTGAATAATGACGCTGTATTTATCAGTAGAAGAGTATTTACTAATGACTAATTGGTAAAGGTATTTGGATATTTAGGTCACAATTAAATGTATAGGAATGTCACTGATAAGAAAACATTATTTATTTCACAGAAAGTTACAACAGGCATAATTTTCAAGCTAAACAATTCACAAAAATAAGAGTTCATTAGCTGTAATTATATAATTTAGTAAATATGATATAACATATATATATATATAATTAATTTCAGCAATTCTTATGCATGTTTTTTTTTTTTTTTATTAGCTTTAAATTAAATTCTGTGATATCATATACATTGGCTTTGTATCAGCCATCAGCCACCCTGCTTTCAGATATCAGCATCCGTTGTTGAAAAAAATCCATATTGGTCGACAACTTATAAATAAAAGCTTGATTTTCTCTGTATAACTTAAGAATATACTGTAAACAAATTATTACATTACACAGTGTTTTCCAGTCAATTCCAATCGATTGATAACACCACAAGTATAATTCATCACATTCATTATGGGAATTGCAAAAACTGACAAAATGCATTTTGTCTTCAATTTGAGTTGCGTATCTATTGATTCTACTTGCAGACCTACCAAACTTTAATGAAATCTTTAACTTGAAAAGTGTGCTTGCGCTATATTTCTCTAAAATGAAAATTTAAATATTGAAAAGTTTTGAAAATACTCAAATATTCATTTAAATATTCAATTGAAAATTTAGCAATCATCTCTAAAGTGTGAAGATACTTTTTGGAGTCACCATAAACAATAAATGCAGTTTAAATCAAAAATGAAAAGAGAACCACTTAAAATGAGTTTAAACAGGCGTCTGTGACAAGTGTTCAGCAGAGAAGCTGATACTGTGTTATTTAAACAATATCTTATACATCTTATCTTGTCTCTGGAGAGCTGAAGTGTTTGTGACAGCAGTGCCATGAGCGATTGTCATTACCTCTTTAATGAAACTCATGAAGCGTCCTCCGAACCTCCAGGGTTTGTGGCGATGACACTGCAATGAGTTGACAGTCATCTGCGGCGCATGCTGGTAAGAAACCGACACGATGTGGACTGCGTCGTACGTCAGAGCAGCATCTGTCTGGAATAAATAGGGGGGCGATATGTCAGCTGAAAGGATCTGACAAGCGGGAGGAGTTCAAGACCTGACCAGTTGACAACCTTGTCAAACAGCAAACTGGGCCACTGCTCAGGATCATTAGCACACTTGAATCAAAATGTAAACAGAAGAGAACTCCTCAACCTGTGATTCAATCTGATGCTAGGAGACAGAGTGTATGAGTACATGTTGTGTTGTTTTTGGAGGAGGAGAAGGGTGAGATGGATGTGATTCAATAAATAGGCAACATTTTCATGTTGTTGTGTGCCCAAGTTTCCATGGTTCATATTTATTGTTTTGATAGTGTATAAGGGTTAATAAGAGGTGTTAATATAGTGAGCTACTAACAAGCAAGTGCTTCATTGGCAAATTAGAGGAATTGCACTTGATATGAATAAGGCTTTTTTAGTAATGCATCATTGTTCATTGTTCTTTAACTGAACAATGCTAGAAGTCTAAATGTCTAAACGTTAAAGAAGAATGAGTGTTTGAAAACTAACTGTTTCTATATTTGTACTGTAAAATCAGAAGTCAATGTATTGCTTCATTCCACATTGCACATCTCCAAACTGTGAGTAAATGGTCACACTTTGTGACCTTTCTTCATGCTAGTACAAGTTTTGTTGGCATTCTGTTAGCTACAAAGTTGCTAAACTCTCTTTGATTTTGCGCTGCTATTTTTGATGAGAAACATCAAATGGCAAATGCTCCAAAAGTGGAACAAAACAGCGGTACTCATTTGAACTCAGAGCAGGTATGTTTACTGATCTTGATCATGTGATCCAGTGAGAAGCACTTGAATTCAGCACAGAATTATATTTTACAAATCCCAGATGTTTTGGTGATTTAAAGTCAAATAAAACAGTACTGACATTAAAAACAGAAGAAACTTTGTGGCATGAATGATCCAGTCAGAAGGCTTTTCAATCAACAAATCACCAACATTTATCATGGACATTTATCATTTATGTAATTACACTATCATTACTGTAACATTTATTAACACTAACTCTAACCATGGCATTTTTGCAGAAATAGTATATTCATATTAAATGTTATTAGATTAACATAGTCATGTGTATACTATATTACTGTGTTACAGGAGTAATGGAATAATACAGTAATTATTTATAATTAGTGTATTTATAAATAATTAAAAATAAATAAATAAATAAATAAACAAATAAATAAATTAATTAATTAAAAAAAAAAAAACTTTTGTTATGAAGCTGTGGCAGTTTTTTACTAAATACCACAGTTTTCAATTTTTTTTACTGTGGTAGTGAGAAGCCTTACATGATTTGCCATGATCTGCAAGAATATGATAGTATGGAAGAACGGCTGTGAATTTTAATGAATTTTAAGTAAAATTTTCGGTAACACTTTATTTTAAGGTGTCCTTGTTACACGTTACATGTACTTACTATTATAATAACAATGAATTATGCATAATTACATGCAAGTAACCCTAAAACAAACTCTAATCCTAACCCTAACCATATAGTAAGTGCATGTAGTTAATTAATATTACTCAGTATATTAATAAAACCCTATTCAGGGTTACACTTAACCCTATTTGGTTACACTTTATTTTAAGGTGTCCTTGTTACATTTAAGTAATGTAACAAGGACACCTTAAAATAAAGTGTAACCAAATTTTTTTTCCAATAAAAATACACTTACACAGAAGGGTTTTACGCTTCTTACAGATGTTACAATTGTTGAGTAATTTTACATCTTAATCCCAACTCAAACGCTGTGCTTTACTGTCCAAAAGCTATTTCCATGAGACAAATAATGTAATATATTATTAGTTTCTGTTCCTTCTGCCAGTGCTACCAAATCAGGTGTCCGTGCCACAATTTTGTAGAATTTGGTGGCACCTGTATCTCTCACATGTTAGTTTGGACTCCTGACTTTGATGGACAAAGAAAAAGGAATCTATCTGCAGGGTCCATCAAGCAAGTACAGCACAAGAGAACAACAGGAGATTTTAGACCTCCAACCATTTCAGCATCTTTAACCACTGTGACTGGAGTTAATCTCTTTCCACAATCTCTGCATGACCAAGTCATACTTCTGAGCCAAATCCAACCACAAGTTCCCATTGAGACACACTCAATCTACAGCAAACAGGCTACAGCTAAATGTTAAGGATTGTCAGACACTGCTTCCTTAAGTCTGTTCTCCCTCAATTTTCATAACACTGTTTTCTGGTCTGCTGTAAGCTCAAATACTGCCAAAGCATTTCTCAAAACCTCTCTATACTCTATGATAAAATATGTGCATTTCATAAGAGCCTTAAAGGGCTGCTCTCCTGCAGAGTTGTGCTTCAATTAAACACACCTGATAAATCAAACCAACATTTTCAGGAATACTCAAATATTACAGAGAGCTTTGTTTAATCAAGGATTAAACTAAACTCTGCACGATGAGGTGACCCTCTTAGACCAGATTTACCCATGCTTTTAAGTGAAGAAGAACATTTTCCAAAAAAATTCACAATGTATTCCCCTACATAACAGGCTAAAAAGTTTTATTTTGCACATTGAAAGATGGACAAGATATAGCTTCACCAACTCCAGGAGAAATGCTAGGAGCAGCATAAAACCTTGTACCTCACAAATCTGACCAAGGTTTTTGATCCCCCAAGCTCAGCTCATCAAAGAACATTAACATTTACTGTGGCTTTCAGCAAGGATGTATCTGGTCTCCGGCCCTCTTCAGTCAGTTTCTTTCTATGCTCCTAAAACATTCCCTCTAACATATACCAGGAGTGCCCAATAATACTCTTGGAAGGTCACTGTCCTGCAGAGTTTAGCTCCAACCCCAATTTAAAACACACTTGAACCAGGTAATCAAGGTCTTCAGAATTACTAAAAAAACTTGCAGTCAGGTGTGTTCAGGTAAATCTGTGGGATGCTGGCCATTCAATAGCAGGATTGGACACCCCTGACATATAACTTTTGAGAACTGACATGCACAGAGAAACAAGAATGATTGTCCACTGACCCTCATGACCTAAACAAGGACAAAAATACTCAATGTAGACAATAAAATGTTACTTTTCAGCTCTGCTACTGGCACCGGCCATAAAGTAACAGCTACTGGACTGAATATTTTTGCAACAATGAATAAAAAGCAAGAAAATAACTGGTACACCATCCACTTGCCCATCTCTTACACATCCTACTATAACAATCGTCTGGAGAGATGAGGGCTTGAAGTGTGCATTGTTCAGGCAATGTGAGCTACTCTAGATCGAGCATGTCCGCAGGAAGGAGGACGGGTCTTCACTGAGATGTCCTTTATATCGACCTTGCCATAGGCTTCTTGTAACCGAGCAAAAAGTTATTGTGATTTGATAGTTGTGGGTATTATGTGAGTGTTGGGAACACTAGACCAGATGGAAAAGTACTTTCAGTCAATAGATGGACTGACTAAACTGAGTGGTTGCAATGGTCTGTATTCAAACATTCAACACACAGATGGATGTGGCAGGAACTATATGCCTCACATCAGTCTTGTTAGCTGTTCCAGATCCAATAATACCATCTAAGATGCATATGCTAGAGTTTTCAACCTTGCACAAAATACATAACGCAGTACACCTTGATATTTATGAAACAAAAAGTCAATTTAGTGGAAATGGTAGCACTGAAAGCATTTTTTTTTTTTTTTTGTAGTAACAGTACTCCTCCATATCAAAATAATCAGAAATTCTACAGAACGGCGTAGGAGTATTTGAACTACTGTGAAATAGATTAATAGATAATCACAGAAGCCATACAGTTGAAACCAGTCTTTATGATATTATGGTATTCAACAATGGCAGTGCATGAAGCATACCATTTGGGAATGGTAACTGAACTGAACTGCTGCAGTCTAAAGGATTCTATTACCTAGAAAATAAAAGTAGATACTGTATTTGAGTACCACCATATTTCTCTCAACCAAGGCAATAATTATTATTACAGACACCAAATCCATCTGAAACAGTTCACAGTCCTGGAATTTATTAAGAAATAAATAGCTCTCTTAAAAGTTATTTTTAAAGAGTATAGATTAACTAAATAAATATGTCTATGGCTTAGATTGATTACAGTGAAAGTGGAACCTATTCAAAGCTTTTGTGCCGTTGTTTAATTTGGCATTTCTTTTTTGTTAGCTGGCGGTGACATTCAGGGAGAAAATGGAAGCATACCGTCATGATCCCTTCCAGGAGACCGGAGTCTGGTTTTGGGGGAATCTGCCTCTCAAGGGACCACTTCTCCACAATGGAGGCGACCTGAGGATTGTCCACATTTAGGATGCGGAAGCCGGTCATATTGACGCCACAGAAGCGATATGGCTCCAGGTTTATGGCCATGAGATCCTAGAGGAAGAGCAAGAGAGAGAAAAGATCTCATTTAACCAGCCTGAATCGAGCTTCATTGTTGCTGGGTGAGAGGCTTCTTGTCTCTTTGTCCCCTAATAAAAGCGGGAGATAGAGAGGGGGGGTAAAAAGAAGATAGACAGAGCAAAAATAAAGAGATTAAGGATAATACCGTGCTTTCCAGGCCGCCTGGGTACAGCCAGATGAAGCATAGTAGGACGTACACCTCTGTGCCAGCATGTATGATATCATAGACAGTGAGCCAGGAGTCATTCGCACAATAGCTGATTGAAACAGTTATTTACTCTGTAATTCGGTCTTCATTGCTCCCATCCAGCGAATTGAACCGTAAACACTTCACACCGCTCTGAATGCCGACCTGACACTGAAACATATATGTCTGGGCATTCAATGATTTTAACTGTGTGGATTCTTCAAAAAAGGATCTGAATTTCACATTCTCAGTGCAGTGATGTGGGATGAAACACTCTGAAAAAGAAATTGCTGGGTTGGAAAATAGCATTAAGATTAAGTGTAAATTAATCGAGATCTTTTCGTCTTACGAGGTCAAAGCAAAAGGCACAGCCGTCTAACAAGGGGTTCTGTAAATCTGAGAATGAATGGCAAAATGAGCAAGACCGTGTTCATTGAAACAACTTCCTGTAATGTGCTGAGGCTAATTAACGCTCTAGAACAATACCAACACACACCCACACTACGCATACTATTGTCTGGATTGTTATTCTGAGAACAGTCGCTCTGTTTCTTGTTCCATCCTACATATTGCCAAACATGTAGGGAAGGTGGGGGCGGCGAAGAAATGTGGTAGAACATAATAGTCTATTTCATTAACACCCTGTGGGGCTGGAAAAGTTCGGAGAGAAGCATGAAAAACACATGCAGAAAACTATTTGCCCCAAGAAACAGCACTTTTTGAACTAGACCATAAATGATTTCTTGTTAAACGTAGATGTTATGGTGGAAGTCTGTTTTATGGCTTCTTTCCATCTTAATGTTTTACTGTATCAATGCGGCACTAGCGTATAAGCGATGATTGATGCTCAAATGCTTAGAATGTGGCAGAATTCTAGTTGGGTTATTGTAAAAAATATCTTTACGAAAATAGCTAGATTGTTCATTTTACTTATTATGTCTAAGCAAGATTATGTCATGTAAATCCAACATCGTAATTCACCCACAAAAAAAAAAAAAAAAAAAAAAAATCCAGCTGCAAAATGCATATTTAGTGTAGGATAATAAAAATCATTTAATATATGATGGATGTTGTATATTACACATCAAAGACAGATAAGGTGACATTGATTGTGGAATTTGAGAAACATCTGATAATACTAAGAAAATATCTCAAGTTTCACAGAAAAAGCATCGTTGAAGGTTATGAAAATATACTGTAAACTTTTAACGTATAACGAGACGTTTATGCTCCTCTGCTGTTCAGTGTGTTGCAAGGGCATAAGAGCATGCGAACAGAGAAAACTTTTATTTATTTTATTTTATTTTATTTTATTTTATTTTATTTTATTTTATTTTATTTTTTTGCAACAGGCAGCATTTCTGCGTGGACAGAAGAATCGCTGGTAGCTGGAATCTTGGATTGAGCATCACGTCTGATTAAGACACACTGTTACAGTAATAAAAATGAATAACTTAGTACTGGTAGCTTGTTTCACAGCAATCTGAGAATAAGTACACAAAAATTACTACAGTGCCTTTATAGATTAATTAGGCCTTTAAGACCTTTTATAGGTGAGGAAGCAGGAATTATGATGGCCTGTTCTAAGGACAGTTATGAGATATTATCTCAAACACATCGTTGTTGACTTTTCATGCTTTACTAGGTACATCTCAGAATTAAAAAAAATTGTCAGAAAAGATAAAATAGCAACAATAAAATTTGTTTTCATTTACGTAGGAAAGTGCTGTTTACCCACAGAAGACATTTGGGTTCAAATCCAGACTAATATCACACCGGCAAAGAGCGTGTCATTGTCATAATGTGATATTGAATTATTTGTTATACAATTCAATATATAAAAATGTAAGCAAGGAAGAAAAAACCAAGGACTGTCATAAAATCCTTCATGTGTGGATTGTGGAATTACTTTCTTACGTCAGCAATTCAGAAAGAAACTTACATGACACCATATTGCCAGTTTATCAAGTTTTGCTCCAAAGTTGCATATATAAACTATATTTTCCATATAAAATGTTCATATTTGAATGTATAGTTTGATCGAGCATGACACTTCTAAAAGAAACAGCTCCCTTAAAATGTCTCTTCAGGGGAAAAAAAAAAAGTTGATTTATCATTTTTTGGCAGCAGCTATTTATGCTAAGTTTAAATAAAAAGGCAGTGTATATTTACTCTAAGTACAAATAAGCAACTTTGTTGCCAAAAGCCAATTTCACTAACTTTACTTACTATTTGAAGATACGTTTTACGTTCAGTACACACAGCATATTACTTCTGTTTACACTTTGGGTAACATCTATGTCCATTTGCATTTTGTGTGAACAAGATGTTTTTTATACTTGGCGTAAACACTTATCTACTATTTTTACACTTAGTATAAATGTCTAAACTGCCTAAACGTTTTGAAAAATCCACAGCTTTAGAAATGAAAAAAATAGCACATATATAGACTGTACTGCTGTACGTTTCAGTTTCTGTGAAATCATATATAAATGCACATTCTAGAACCACATTTTACGTACAAATACCTACATTTACTAACAAGATCACATTGTGCAGTCAGATAACACAGTTCAACCGTTTGCATTGTCTTCCAGTGAAATCCAACTTGCGTATCTCCTCTGGGTGACTGCTATGGTCTATTTATCATAACAAATGATATATGTGTGAAAATATCATAGATCAATTCACATGGGCTGAAAAATTTTAATAATCTAATGAAAACACACAGTTGATTAGTTTCCAGTGTGTTGGGTAGTAATTAAGCCTTTAGCAAGGATCAGTAAACCTCACTCATAACTCAGACGCTTGACATATACAGTGCATTACAAGGACACTTTATTCACCAAGTGAATAAAATTTAAATAATTTAAATAATAAAATAATAAATTAAATAATATAATAAGCTATCTGGAAATATATATTAAAAAACTAAAATTGAAATTAAAATTGTAAATATAAACATGGACGCTTATTCAAAACATTAATAAATACTATAAATAATACTAAAATAACAGCAGAGCTTTCTGAATATGTCTTATATGAGGCCTCTGTAGTAGGCTCACTAGATTTGGCAACAGCACCCAAATGTGTTCAAGAGAAATTTTGTTTGCAAGACAGTGAGGGAATTTCTAAAAAACAGTGATTTGCAATTTAAACTTCTGAACTTCAAAATCCAGAGGTGGAACACAATTGTCAATCACTTTGTTGCCTTTTTAAAGGCTTTTCAAAGACATTTTGTTGATCTGAGCTTGAGGGAAGGGCTAATGTTTACACTGGTGTGCCGGAAACTCCATTAAAGGCTGTTTTGTCAAGAGAAATTGATATTGCAGACTGGATCCAAAGCTCATCTTCAATTAAAAGCCATTCATCAAAAATAAAATGGGAGCAGCACAAGAACAAATGACATTCAATTTGCCGTTAGTACTGCGGTACATTACCAGAGTGGTGAAGATGTAGTGATAGTATTCTGTCATCATCCCCATCATCTGGGCCTGGAGGAAGAGGAGGGATGGGGTAGAAAAAATCAACAAAAAAAGGTCACTATGTCATGTCAGAGTAATTTGCAATCATTGTGGCAGCCAACACAAACAATGACAATAAATGAGATTGAATCAAAATAGCGGAACTATTCAACTCTGTTGATCTATCGATGTCTCTCTCCATCTGTGTTTCTTGTATTATATAGCACAACAGCTAGCTCACCTAACTTCTAGTAGTGAAAAGGTCCCTTCAATAGACAGTTCACACCAAAATGAACATCCAGTCACCCTCATGCTGTTCCAAATATGACTTTTGTTCTTCTGCCGAATGCAAAAGAAAGGAATATTGATACTGATCTTTTGCATATAAAGGAAGTGAAAGGGGATGTTCGACAAAATGGATGGAATGATATGATGATGATTTATTTACTTTTGCTATAGGGTCCTATGAAATCCCTTATATTTTTCCCCAAATTCTATTCTATTCTATTCTATTCTATTCTATTCTATTCTATTCTATTCTATTCTATTCTTATTTGTTTGTTTGTTTGTTTGTTTATTCAACTTCAAATTCTAATTTTTTGTTGAATTTTTCTGGATTCCATTATAATAATCTCTTAAAATTTTAGTAATAACAGTGCTCTATGAAATGTGTTGTTTCTATTATTTATTTATTTAAATTCTGGATTACTTTTATGATTAAATACAAATGTATAATCAAACATGGTGATAACAGATACACCAAACTTATTTAAAATGTAGTCAAATGGCAAACAAAGTGCAGCAGCTACTTTTTAAATTATTTGTAGTCGAAATGGTGCTACTCATTCAAATTAAGACACGTGGAACAAGCAGACTTCATATTTCATTCACAGTCTTTTCACGCTTCAGTAACACTAGTCCATATTGCAACTTGATAACATGTACAGCCCTACTTTTGGTCTATTCATCTAAATTTGGCCAAATTCCATGGCATTCTGGGTTATACGGTTCCAATTTTATGTCTGGATTATGTTCACATTTTATGCATCGTGGAAATCATAGGGCCCTAATCCTGCATTCAAACATAATGATTGCTTTATATATTGGTCATAGCTACTCCCAATACGTTTCCTTCAATGTTCATACAAATGTTCACTTTTCCCTTGGCGCTCATATGTCTGCTTTAATTATGCCATCTGCCGTGAGGAAAACTCAAGGTTATGCTGAGCTCTTTCCCTCTTCTAGACTGTAATCACTCAAGTTTGTGGAAAAGTCAGAAACTGTTTCATTTCTTACAATGGGTTGCAGAAATAGCCCTTTCTATGTCTGTGCCTGTACTTTCTATATCTCCTAGTCCCTCACACACACACACACACACACACACCCACAAGCATAGACTGCCTTTTAAAGACTTCTGGGATTTAGCCCACAGACGTCTCAGACAGACTCTGTGTCTGACTGCATTTCCTATTTCTCTTTGGCCTGAGGGGGAGTACATGCACTGACAGAAGTTCACGAGAGGCTGACAGAGAAAAACGAGCCGCAGACAGGTTGTAGACAGGTGACCGCAGCACTAAGCTTATTAAGAGGACTCGGGCCATAGAGAATGACACAACTTTTTCATAAGTTCAAATGTGAAATAATACAGCCTACAGTTAAACTGGAAGATACAAGCAGGGGCATCAATGCTGAATGAAATGAAGAGCAAAATACTGTCTGGAGAGCCTTTGAAACGCATACAAGGTTTAAAGCAGTAGCTGCTTGAACAGTGTTTTCTCCTAGATATAAATAGAAAAACATTTGACCCGAGCTAAACATTCTCCATAGCAGTTACGTTGTTATCAGATGAGCTTTTGTTTTGTTGCAAGGACAAGTTTGTGAACGCACAACCTAAATCTTCCCTTCACATCTACAGCACTGGATTAAAAATAAATAAATAAAAAATACCGATTTCTTTCAAGACTACACTGCAAAGTTTCTTAACTGACATCTTAGAGTTTGCTTTATGTATTTATATTTCAGGCTAATAAAACATGAGAAATAGTGTTTGTATAATTGCCCCAAAATGCATCGCTGACCATGGCAAAATATTTAATGAGCATTAGGTGGCGCGGTAAGAGGCAAAGACTTCAAATTTGTCAAATCTGGTTTACTTTAAAGGCTTCTAAAGGATAAAACATTTGTACAGTGCGTAAAGCATGTATACAGTGCATGTGACGTAAATTTCGTCCTCAGCATAATATGCGTATACAGCCCAATGTTTTAAGTACATTTGCACAATATAATAACGTGTTTTGGTAAACCATAATTATGGCATAATAAATAATTCTGAAATTAAAAGTTGAAATTATGACATTTCATAAGTTACATTCTTAAACAGTTAGATTTTTGAGTCGTCATTATGCGGAAAATGTTGGAATTATGAGATAAAGGTGTTATGACATAATTCACAATTATGACAAAAAAACAGCTTTTTATGTCATAATTGTTACT
The DNA here is from genome assembly GCA_039654775.1 of Spinibarbus caldwelli. Lineage (NCBI taxonomy): Eukaryota > Metazoa > Chordata > Actinopteri > Cypriniformes > Cyprinidae > Spinibarbus > Spinibarbus caldwelli. The sequence goes on along the minus strand of CM077227.1, from coordinate 4,877,902 downwards.
TTTTATCTCATATTTTTCACTTCTCATATCATAATTCTTACTTTTTAATCTGATGATTATGATTAAGTATGCCATAATTTTAATTTAGTATCTAATAATTTTGACTTGCCATAATTTCTGCTTTTTATCTTGTAATTATGACTTTTTATCTCATAATTATGACATTTCAATTTGTTGTTATATGACTTAGACAATAGGGATACATTTTATCTCATAGTTATCTCATAGTTTTGACGGTTTGTCTCATTATGATGTAGTATCTCATAATTTTTATTTTTTATCTCACAACTATGACTTCATTGCATCAATTATATTTATAACCATACAATTTGAAACACTATACTTTCAGCTGTAAGCATATGCTAAGCATTCGAGTCAAAACTGAAGTTTACTTTGGGCTTTCACAACATTTGACTATACGATTCTATTTGCTGCCATAGACTTCAGCTATGCAAAACTAACAAACTTTTTAGGTGCCTACAAACTTTTGATGTTTAGCTCTCTAAAAAAAAAACAAAAAAAACATCAAAGCAAATGGTGTCTTCAAACAAATGATGCAAGAGCTACAGCAGTACTAACAACCACAAAGTGACTAAATACTTTTACCGTAGTCTTCATTTTGAGAAGCATATCTATTGTTTTATCCTCATTTCAAATGTAAGCCTTTCTTTCTGGCACTCAAATAATACTATGGGTGCTCTAAAAAAAGATAAAAAAATTAAAAAAATATAGCACTGGATGTTTCTGTTTAAAATTAAAACATACGTTAGCAAACAGGCACTCAAACAGATTTGTTATAGAGCCCTTTTTAGACAGCTACAGATTCAAAAATCCAATGTGTATCTGCTCATACAGGCCTTCATAAGGGTGCCAATAGAGAGCTTAAAGAAACAGCTAACACTTTTTGGGGCCACTGTACATGTTCACATGTATGTGCAGCTTCATCTCTATTCTGCCTACAGCAATATGTATGAACTCACTTGTTTGAGGATCTGGGCAGCCATTATGTGGCTGCAGTCAAAGATAATGCGAAACTCTCTGCTCCTTTTCATCTCTTTGAGCAGAGGCCTGGTGTCCGTGGTGTCCAGAGGTAGCTGTCGGATCTTCAGCCTGATGTTATACCTGGATGGAGCCATAATTAACTCCTGGAGTCTGATTAAACCTGCACAAGAAGAATTGAGTGCCAAAGTCAATTACTTAGTATATCAGTACCAGCTCAAACCCTTCTAGGGGAGTCAAGCAGGTTTTGAACAGGATAGCTGGTATGTTGTTGGTTGAATGTGGCCTAGCAACTGTAACCAAGTTGAAGGAGACGGTCTACCATACTGATATCACTAGACAGAAACCAATATATTTGCTAGTGCACTTAATGGGCCAATATTTGGTCAATATTAAATTAAAGTTCTAATTCTGGGAAGATTTCAAAAATACTAAGTTCTCATGTCATTAATGAAGGTGTTATAGGTATTATATTGTCCACCCTGCACTACTGACTAGTGGTGAAAAAAAAAAAAAAAAAAATCAATCAATCACTCAATCACTCAATCAATCACTCAATCAATCAATCAATCAATCACTCAATCACTCAATCAATCAATCAATCAATCAATCAATCAATCAATCAATATTTTCTAGGAAAAGTGCTGGTAATTTTCTTTGAGGACATTATACAATACAAAGATTTCACAGATTGATTTCCTTTAATTAATTTTCTTTAAACTTTAAATTTGTACTTGCCATTGAAAGACAAAGTTGACCAACTGGTCTAGACCAAGTTAAATCAACGATTTTCTTGGACCAGCTAAAAACCATGTAAAATTTTGATGGAGAGAGATTGGGAAAATTGGAACACGACCAAGGCCAGATTCAAACCCGGTTCCCTTGTGAGCAGATCTACTAAAATGTTGAAAGCAAAATGCTTCCCTCTGTGCCTCAGCTCAGAACATATATTATAAAGCAGATATTCGATTTAACGTTGTTATCTTGGTTGTATTATTAATAATAAATATGTTTTTATCACATAGTTTGCATCTCAGATGAATTGCTTTCTATTCCGTTTCTGTCAGAAGCAGCATTGCTCGATTACTTTGATGCAAACTGTTTCTAGAATATCAAGGCCTGAAGCCTCATTCTGACAGCAATGGGAAAATTGAGAGACATCTGCTTCTTATCACTGAAGTACAGAGTCTAAAATACACTTTTAAAGGTGACGGTCCTACTTTGGCTGCAAGGACTTCATCAAGTAACACAGTTTATAATGACACACTGACATAAAGCCATTATCTCTCACCTGTGCTGTCATCGTAAACCACGGTGGCTGTCTTCCACTTGAGGAACTGCACCAGGTCTAAGATAGCATAGCTAAGAGAAGAGTAATCCGGGTACAGGTTGGCATAAAATGTATCCCTATTGTCCATCGGGTGGTGTTTCCATCGCACTTGAATGTGTGGCACCTCCAGGGCATTGCAGATAGACTGCACGGCATTCGATGAGGAGCTGTGAGACGGCCCAAATATGGCAACTACACCTAAAGACAGCTGGTCGCATGCTGGCGAGAGCAGACGGTGGGTCATAAAACTGAAATGTCACTGCATACAGAATATTCCTTTATACGTTTTACAAAGCGGTGGTAAATTTCACTCATAACCATTTGTACAGATGGAATATTAGTATTTATTAAACATATCTTCACATAAGAAATAGTTATTTTAAATCTCAATAACATTTCACAATATTACTGTTTTACTGTATTTGTGATCAGAACATGAGGACTTTAAAGTGGGTTTTGGCGTAAGAAATAAATTAAGATTTAATAATACTCATTGCTTACTGGTAAAAAAAAATTAAAAAATTAAAAAATTAAAAAAAAAAGTTACATATACTTAAAGGAATAGGTCACCCCAAAATGAAAATGTACTCAGCCTCAAGCCATACAAGATGTAGATGAGTTTGTTTCTTCATGGGAACAGATTTGGAGAAATGTAGCATTACATCACTTGCTCACCAATGGATCTCCTGCAGTGAATGGGTGCCATCAGAATCAGAGTCCAAACAGCTGATAAAAACACCACAATAATCCACAAGTAATCCACATGACTTCACTTCATCAATCAATATCTTGTAAAGTGAAAAGCTGTGCGTTTATAAGAATGAAACAAATAATAAGATATTAAGACATGTTTCACTTCAAACTGTCGCTTCTATCCATAGTATTGCTAGCTGCAGTGAAAAAAGACATCTCATCTGAATCAGGAGAAAAATATGCATAGATCAAGCACCATTTACAAGCCAAAACAGTATTTTGTCCAGAAGTGACTGTTTTAAGTTAAAATGCCTTAATAACGGGTTTGTTTCTTACAAACTTGCAGCTTTTCACTTCTCAAGACATTAATTGATGAACTGAAGTTGTGTTGTGAATTTACTTGTGGATTATTGTGATGTTTTTATCAGCTGTTTGGACTCTCATTCTGACGGCACCCATTCACTGAAGAGGATCCATTGGTGAGAAAGTGATGGAATGCTATATTTCTTCAAATCTGTTCCCATGAACAAACTAACATGTATCTTGTATGACCTGAGGGACTAAATTTTCAGCAAATTTTCATTTTTGGATGAGCTGTTACTTTTTGTAGTCTAAACACATCCACAAACCTTTACATTCTCACACCACTCACCTTTTCTGGAGGCCTCAAAGCTATCATAGATATTAATCCTCTGAATGTCGTACGTTAATGTTGTGTTGGGCAATAATGTCCTGTTTCTGTTGATATTATTAACTGCGAATTTAAAGGCCAGTTCCTCGGCGCTGACGAGCGCCACGGGTCCATCCGTTTGTTCAAAAATCCCCCCTAAAAAACAAGAGAAATCACTGTCAAATGAACCAAAGCTGAACCTGAAGACGAAGCCTGGCACCACATCCAAACCTGGAGGTGTTTTGCATTTAGAGCTGTCAGCTAGCTCACTTGTGTACTTAAGCAACCCTTTTCGATCTGCTCATCAGCAAGAAAGAGTCTCTGACAGTCACAGCTCAGGCTTTTAAAGTTCAAGGCCATAATGGAGATGAGGAGAGTGAAAGAGAGAAAGAGAAAAGTAAATGGCTTCATCAAAGGTACCTTGCCTCCTTAAGGCCTGCAGGTCACCTTTCATTCTCTGATAAAATAAAAAAAAAATAATAAAAAAAAAAGATTCATACACAGGCCTATAGCTTGTGGATAGAGTTTTTGCACAAAAGTTTGAAAGTTTAAAGCCGTTTTGGCAAATTCATTTCATAACAATCTGCTGAGATTTTCAGAAATGCATTTTACTGCCAAGATTCCACCAATAGAAGAGCTGGAAAAGTCAACTCTGTGTTTATTGACTTTACTGTGCAATAGAACCCTATAAAAACAATAAAATGATAACATCTGGAGCACGCTGAGCAATCTTCAGCCCTTGAGGATTAATGCTGTTAGACCTGCTTCACCTTTCCAGAGTATATCAGCGATATGACGGTCTGAAAGCCAAAGACATATGAGCAGAGAGAAGTATTGGAAAAGCAAAGATTGGTCGGTTGTACAGAACTCAATTTCACATATTATCGGCTCATGCTGTTTGGGATTTAAAATATTATTAGCACTTTCCACAAGAAGAGTACAAAATAACGGCTGAAACAGAAGTGTCTGAAATCTGAAATGGAGTAATTTATTATGATTATGATTATTATTGCTGTTGTTATTATTATTAGTATAGTAGTAGAAATAGTAGTCCAGAAAATTGTCATTACTTAGAAAAATACTTAATAAAAGTTATATATATATATATATATATATATATATATATGTGTTAAATATATGTTATATGTGTGTGTGTGTGTGTGTGTGTGTGTAATATACATGAAATAAATAGTGTCAATACTTCTCTTGTGTCCAAATCCCCTTCCTGGATATCACAAGATTGATTGATTGATTGATTGACTGACTGATTGATTGATTGATTGATTGATTGATTGATTGATTGATTTAAATGGGGTTTATCAAGGGATTGCTCAGACAACTGATTTGCTTAAAATTTCCTACTTGTCATGCATGACATGCAACTTATATAATCATTCATCTAACATGTGCAATAGTTTTCATGAAAAAATATGGGATTTGTTCCTCTAAACCTTTAAAAAAAGACCAGCAGTGGGACGCCAACCTTATTTGTGGAAAGTGCCTGCTGAATTTTATAACGCATAAGCATACCAGATAAACACCATGCCAAACACAGAAGAACCCTTGGGCTTTCTTTTAACATTCCTTTTTAATATTTCAAATCCTGCTTTTAGAGTCCGTAGCATGTAGATCCATGAATGCATGAATATTTAAGAGTTCTTGAGTCAGACCTCAGCACAGGTCAAGAACGACCTGAACATCGCTGTTATTCTCCTAGAGGAGAAGAGCTCAAGTACGAGGCTGCAGGGGATATCACAGGCCTACAATCCAGAGAGCAGCGCAGCGCAGCATCCATTGAGCCATGCACACTATTTATGACTCCAGCGCTGCTTGACTTCTGAAGGGACATGATGCATAAACTCCCTGGAAAGAGCCCCGGCGCATTAAAATAAATGAATCCTGCCGTTTTGTGGGGAAATCTCATTAGAGTACATTAAGTAATTGCTGGAGTATATACTAATTTGACTATTAAGAGGATAAAATGTGCATTGCTCGGAAGCACTAAAATAGATTTAATAAAAACGGGAGATCAGCTGCTGTGAGGAGGAAAAAAAACGCCCCGCGAATAGCTTTACAATGAATGCGTCTGTTTCCAGATATACAAGCCATAAAGCAAAACGCTTGCGACTCCTCCATCAAACGACAGAGAAGAAGCTTTGTTTCCGATCAGGAGAATCTCTATCAATAAATAGATATGACAAGTTAATGGCGCAGGATATTTACGCTGATGTATGGCTCTTTGCTAAACGGGGTCTTTAAAGGGCTACATGTAAATTGAGCTGTAACTTTTGATCTGAGATTTCTTGCACATCTTTCTCTAACATCAGTCAGTTTAAGTTGCGATTAAGTTGTTTCCTGTTTTGAAACAGCTTTACAAAGGCAGTCTAATTAATCTCTTGGGTTGTAGCCTGATAGAGAAAACATGTGCTCATTACAGCTGCTACCTTTACTAATACGGCTGCCAGCAGACCTCTTTACAATCCACTAGCTGTAAATAGCATCACAATTATAGAAATTCTTAGCGCGTGATTTCCATCAGGGCTAGTGAAATAGTGTTTCTGAATGAATCTCGTACAGATATTTTCTCCCTTTTTTTGTATTATTATTTTTTTTTACATTTGCACAAATGTACTAAATGTGACACCAGACAAGTTTTCAGTTGCTGTGTGTAGATGCGGATATATAAATATCTGAAAATAAAGCAAAAGTTACTCAAACTTATTTTATGTTTTAAAGTACAAAATGTTATTTGTCTATTGCGTAATGGAAACAAATGGTTTACAGGCACAAGGTTTGAGATTTTCTATTTTATGCGAATGCAAGATAAATCACCTTCCTTTTGCCTGTTGTGACAAGTGGAAGGTGAGGTCTGAAGAATTGTGTGTGTGGGAATTGTAAAAAAAAAATAAATAAATAAATAAATAAATAAATAAATAAATAAAGCATGAAACCGAAGCAAGATTTTACTGGAATTAGACTAAAAAAAAAAAAAAAAGCATCAATCTCTACCTGCAAGATTTTGTGGGCAGGAGCGGGACAAAATTCAAAAGTTGAAAAATAAATATAAATATTTTTAGTGGGAGCAGGACAGAATCTTGCAGGAGCTGGCACAAAAAAAAAAAAAAAAAAAAAAAAATTAAATAAATTAAATAAAATAAATTAAAAAAACAACAAACAAACAAACAAACAAACAAACATGCAGATCTCTAGCTTGTAGACTGCCACCTACTGGTGTAGGTGAGTAACAGAAAGGGTTTTTGGTCAACAGAATCTGAATTTTAGTCACTGGGATCAAATCACCACCATTAGCTTCACGTGCCTTTCCACCCAAGCATCATGAGGGGTGATTTTATTAGGATTCTTGACAGGAGTAAAACAGTTTAATATTCAAAATATTGAATAAACAGTGAGAATACTGGAAGTAAAACAAATTGTTAACAAGCTTAGAACAGAAAGAAAAAAAAAGAATAGTATGCTCAGGTCTTGGTGAATTTAAGGGGATAGTTCACAGAAAAAATACAAGTTCTGTCATCATTTATTCATTTCATTCCAAACCCATTAGACTTCCATTCATGATGTTCAAAACACAAATGAAGAGATTTTTAATGAAACCTGAGAGATTTCTATCCACTGAAAGCCGAATACTTTGATTCTTTAAAAAGTTAATTAAGACATATGAGAATATGAATTGAGCGGTTTAATCAGTTTAATCCATTTAATGGTAAATGGAAGCTCGAATGTGCTAGCATGATACATGAAGAAGAAAAAAAAAATCTTTTGAGCTTCCAAATAAAAGCCAATTTTAAATTTGTTGATCATGTAAAGTTATCATGTCTCTTCAGAAGACTGGATTTAACTGTTCGGCTCAAATGGATTACTGTTATGATGTCTTTATGAACGGCTCAAATGGATTACTATTATGATGTCTTTATGAACGTTTTGTTGCATCAATGTTTTGGTGGAATGGAGGAACAGAAACCTCTTAAGTTTCATTAAAAAAAAATCTTCATTTGTGTTTTAAAGTTAAAAAAAAAAAAAAAAAAAAAAAAACTTTTAATTTTGGGGTGATAACCTATTTAGCATACCAACAAGACTAACCTGTCTTCCAATTTATTTTTAACCCGCAATAAAACATTACACAAACTTTTAAAAGTTTCTAAATAAACAGTTCAGCAATAAACAGAATCAAAGTTAACATTGTTTGAACTGTTATAATCAGAGACTAAAATTAACACTCGCCAAGTGCTAAATGCGAATAAAATCGGCATTGTCAAGTATATGAAACAGTGTTACTCACCAGCTGGCTGGTAACTTTATTATTTTATTTTATTTTATTTTATTTTATTTTATTTTATTTTATTTTATTTTATTTTATTTTATTATTCATTCATTCATTCATTCATTCATTCATTCATTCATTTATTTGTTTGTTTGTTTGTTTGTAATAAATCCTACCTAATGGCTGAGAATGTGATATGGTTTAGCATGATAACCAAATCACAAAGAATGCAATGAAATTATAAATATCTGATGCTGTGTATTTCACTGTGATCTTTTCACATGAGCAGCTCATGTTAACAGAGTTTCATTGTTTTTGATTAACAGTAAATGCTGCTCCACACAAACTCTACCTCTGCAAGCCACATATAACGTGCATTTAAAAATGCAACATTCGCCAAACATCTTCCCACCTTTGTATTAACAATGGTTTATAAATCTGTTGTCAACAAAAAATAAACATTTCATTTTCACCAAAATAAAAGCTCTGATTTAATTTTTGAAAGCAACATTAATTAATTAATTAATTAATTAATTAATTAATTTATTTATTTATTTATTTATTTATTTATTTATTTATTTATTATTAGTAGTAGTAGTAGTAGTAGTAGTAGTCTTGTGTATTACTATTTTAATAAATGAATTATTATTATTATTATTATTATTATTATTATTATTATTATTATTATTATTATTATTATAAATTAAAATTATCGGTCCCACTTTATATTGTGTCCCTAAGTACACAGTATCTGTGTACTTACATAGTAACTTGATGTGTACGTAGTATGTAACCACAGTGTAAGTACACAGTGGTACATAGTATCTACAGCTGTAATATTTCTGTAACTACACACGTGTAACAACCCTCAGAATGGAATGTGTAAGTAAAAATGTGCAACAGGACATTATTAACAACATTTTTGGTAATGAAAGTACAAATATGTAACAGGCCTAACAGCATTTTTTGTTAAAGAAAGTGTTATATTAAGTAAACAATTCCTATGGATTTACCATGTAGTTCCTCTGATGTTAAAAAACAGCGGCCAGTAAGTTAGGCTTTACATATAAACTGTGGTTGGTGTCTAGAATGTTACACTTTATATTAAGTGGACAGATCCTGAGAAGTTACCATGTAAATACACTGGTATTACAGTGGTGCACCAACTCCAACTCGAGATCCAACTCCTCACACTTTACATATCCTTAAACCTACCCATCTCCACACCCTGGATCAAACTGTTCCAATTACTCTTATACATACTGTTGTTACAAAATGTAGTTATATAATTCCTGTTACACGAGTACTTAGTGAAGTGAAAAAAAAGTGTTGTTACCAATGTCCTGTTACACATTTGTACTTACACATACCATTCTGAGGGTTGTTACATGTGTGTAGTTACAGAGATATTACAGCTGTAGATACTATGTATTAGTGTGTACTTACACTGTGGTTACATACTACATACACATCTAGCTACTATGTAAGTACACAGATATTAGGGACACTATAAAGTGGGACCATCTTTCTAACAAATGATCTGTTAAGCCATACAGTATATAATGTTTTAATGCTATTGTACTCAATGAAAGGTATGATAAAGTGTTACTGAAAAAAAAAAAGTGTAGAGAGACAGAAAAGAGGAAAGAACAGGAAATCCAGTGCATTTTCCCCTAACATACTGTATGGTTTTTCATAACGTTACGACTCCAAAAAAAAAAACCATTAACGCACAAGGCAAGTTTACAGTCGTGGGTCAACTAACGCGACCCTGCGGTCTGGCAGCTGTGTCGGTGCCTTGTACCCAAATATACTGTACCAGTCTGAACGCTTCCACACTCACCACACACAGCCAAGCGTGGCTCAGTCAAAAGCCCAACAATGAGACAATATCATTATGTTTTGGATGAATGTCTGCATGCAGGCTGAGCTTTTCTAGAGGGAGCTCTTTTGTAGCACACCACTCCCCTGGTCACTTTCCCAGCATGCCTGTGAATAGCTGCGCTGCTCCCTGGAAGCTGAAGGTACTCTGCCACACAATGGCAGAGGAGAAAGCAACAGACAATAGCCCGCACTAAACAATTACGGCAAACAACCAGCATTGTGCACAACACTGACCAATTAAGGGACGCTGGGTTGCCCTGTTATCCCCTTCCATCTGTCTATTCCCCAAGGAAAACAAGAGGAGAACTCGGCGTCTGCCTCGAATGAATGAGTGCACAAGTCAGACATATTACAGTGGGAGAAACAGACATCATCTGTTCCTTAAACTCAGTCTGCCATGATTGATAACGCATAATGACTTTCAGATTATACGACAAATTGACTAATGCATTTCTGGCCTATGTTTACTTACAAATACAATAAAAAGCTCTGAAAGAACAGAATGAGAGGAGGACTGTTTATTAGCCATGTTAGATAGACTCATGCTTCCATTTCTCATTTTATCACTGTCTGAGTATTTTATTCTCTGTCATTTGGAAACTAACTACATTCCTTTGCCCACTGCCCATTGACTTTTGTTGTATTATACCTTCTTTTTAAAAAGAATATTGGCTTTGCTTTTTTTCTGTTTGTTTACACATTTTCCATTCTTAGCATTTTATACCTTCATTAGTGGCATTTAAAATATTTAACATTAAAATTACATTTGAAATGAAACCTTTTCTATAAACTCCTTATTTATGAGTTTCTGACTGGATTAATTAATAACTTTTATATGAATTCCGCACAAATTCATTCAGCTTGGGTTTCATGATTAAAGCCCATTGTTTTTTTTATTGCATTTCCATCTATATTTAGAAAAATAAATAAATAAATAAATTAAATGGCATGACTGAAATTATGGTGCTCCCATAGAAGCTCGAAGGGTAAAAAAAATCAGCATCTTCATAAACATAAATATCAAACATAAATGCTTGAGAAATGTGGGTTCCTTTATACTTTATTCCATGAAAATAAATGTATGGCTGTCTATCGATTAAAAATGTCAATCAGATAAATTAAATGATACGCTTATTAAATAATCAAATTAACCATGGTTAATTGCATATATCACAGCAACGCCCCAAATAACGTCAATATTTAACCCTCTGGGGTCTGATGGGTGTTTTTGGGGGCCTGGAGAAGTTTTGACATGTCCTGACATTTGTGCTTTTTTCAGTTGCTTATAAACTTATAAATGGCTAAAGTGTAATAACACTGTAATAAGCACAAACTGGTTAGGTTATTGTGGCATTGCATAGAACGTACAAAAGGTGCGCTTATTTATTTACAATTTACAATATATTGTATTTTTCGATACCATGTGTGCCATGTTTGATGGTATGTTAAAAATTGTTGGGGGAAAACAAGAGAAAAAAAATAAATAAATAAAAATTAAAAAGTCACAATATTAAAAATAAAATTAAAAACAGCCCATTTTTACACCATTAAAAAAAAAAAAAACAGAAAAGTTATAAAAAAGCAGAAAACTGTTTTTTTTTTAATTTTAATAATATTTTCACATTATTACTTTTTATTACTTTATTTTTGATCAAATAAATACAGCCTTGGTGAACATAAAAGGTGTTTTATCGACCCCAACCATGTGAACAGTAGTGTTTATGGAGGGCATTTTTTTTAATTTTTGTGTTTTATCTCATTTATATCTGATAAATGAATAAAAAACAAGTATTATTATTACACAATATTAATATTAAAATGAAAAATAGCCCCCTTTTTCAGCATTTCAAAGCTTTACTTAAAAAAAAAAAAAAAAAAAAAAACCTCCATTTGTCCATTTCCACTAACAATACGATAGCGGTTATCTAAAGAGCGTTTCATGGGTTTTTTAAACTAGGATTTTAGTCTGTTACATAGCATTTCAAATTACCATATAAATGACAGCAGCCAATCAAGCACAAGTTTAAGTCTGCAGTGATAAAGAGGGATAAATTAAGATCCGTCCCTGTCAAAGCCCCCAACCTCTCATTTATTCAATATGATTAGCAATATGCATATACGTTCCAATGTTGCGATATCTTCTCTGTCAAATAACTGTCAGGTAACAACACATTTGTAAAATCTAATTTTATGCTCAAGTGACTCGTTTTCTCGCTTCTGCAATTTATCACAGCGTTCGCTCTGTTCCTCCCTCTCACACTCCCTCTCGCACACAGCTTTTGTGTTTCTTTCCAGCCCACCGTGGCTCACTCGCTTTCCATATCTCTAGCATTGCAGGGATTTTTTTTTCTGAAACACTGCACTATTACATTAAACACTTGACAGGATGACAAACACAGGGACATAAACAAAAAAAAGTGACATATAATGTTCAACCTCCCTTATACAAAGGAGGCTGGGGCTAGTTGTCACAAGGGCTGTAACATAAAGGTTGCAGACAGGCCTATTTCTTTAGCAGTGTGTTTGTATGTTTGCTCAAAATCTGTCATATATACTAGGGTCATTTTACATTTTAAAAATTACAGTGGTTTTGTATCAATGACATCATATATATCGTTATTATACTGTATCACTGAAAGTAATTTTAACAATTATCGTGTCTTTAGAAACACAGTTGGAAATATGACATAGTCCTAAGTATTTAGATAAAAGATAAGATAAGATAAGACAAGATGCAGTGCATTTGATATATTTTATTTCAATTTCATAAATAAACTGCTGTTCAAAATTTTGGGTTAGGCAAGGTTTGTTTGTTTGTTTTTAAGAAATTAATATTTTATTCAGTGAGGGTGCAATAAATAAATCAAAAGTGAGAGTGAAGGCATTTACATTGTTGCAAATAATTTCTATTTCTAATAAATGCTTCTTTTTTTTTATTTTTTGGTTTCCACAACAATATTAAGCAGCATAACTATTTTCAACATTAGTAATGCAGTAATGGCTGATAAAAATTCAGCTTTGCATCACATTACATTTTTAAATATATTAAAATAGAAAACATTTTAAAGTAGAACATTATTTCACTGTATTACTATTTTTTATTTTTTTTTTTACTGAATTAAATTCAGCCTTTATGAGTATAATATACTTATTTCTAACATTTGACCAGTGTATTTTTTTCTTTGCATTCTTGTGTTTCATAATTTACTGTAAATATGCCTGAAAAATTATTAAATAAATCATATTTACAAAAGGACTTTTACTTTTCTCTTTCAAGGAATATATAATATTTCACAAAAGTATTCTTCTCAAATCACTCAAATTCAGCGCATTCAAATTTCAATTGCCTGGGAAGTGATTAAATACATTTTAATTACAAATAATTAGAAATTTGTGTTTTAATTGTAAATATGCTGTGAATGATTACCTTGCTATTTCCAAAAGTATTTCATATTTCAATATTTGAATATTTCATATTCTCAAATCAGTTAAATAAACCGTAGGTTTCTATTGTAAGGCCTTACCCCATATAGAATGACAACTCGCCCAATGGGGCACATTGTCACAAAAGGTCAGCGTGTGTTCATTGAACAGTGTCAGTATTTTTCCCGGGTAATACCAAGTGGAAATGTTCAAATGCTTTTTTTGTAGCCAAGACTTAAGTTATGTGCCTATACAGATGTCAATTTTCAGACATGAAAACCTGAATAAGAGAATACAAAATATAGTGCGGCTATAACATTGCAAACACAGGTTCACCACTGATATTATACTGCTACACCACAGCCCTTCCATATCAGTAGAGTGACACTATTGTTGAATGCAGGTGGTTCACTCTGGGTGCCAGACGCCCTGGTCATATTGTGCCAGGTAACCTCTGCCAAACTCTGCAGAACAATGAAGGGCGCAGGCCAAAAAAATAATGGATCCAAAACACATACGTGCACGCACACACACACACACACACACACACAGAAAGAACCCGGAGCAGAATCTGGGCCTTGGCATCCATATGCATCAAGAGAGAAAAGGAAGGTAGCGCCCAGCAGGCAAAAAGCCAGACTTTTTCATTAGCAGATGCTTTAAGTACATCACCATGTTCCTGAGCTCAACACTCGCATCGCGTAACTGTGAATACATTTTCTATGATAAATTCACATTATGCAACTGATGCTGATTGGTCAATACAATGTTCCAGCCATGCTAAAATATACAATATACAGTGATGGATAGATTGCTTACAAATTGTAGTCCATTACTAATTCCAAATTACCTGAAAAAAAATTGTGGTTAGTAAAGTTATCCAGTATATTACACACTTCAGGTAATAATCTGACTACTTTTAGATTACTTTTAGATTGGCCTAACTCGTTTTTCACATTGATTTAAGATTTTAATTGGAATAGAATAATCTTGTACCATATTGACATAAATAGCCTTCCAAATACACAGTAATACATGGTTAAATAACCCATTGAGTGATAATTCAAATAAAAATTAATATGTTCATAGTTGATGTAATGTTTAGATGTTAAGAAAACACTTCTAAAAATTCAAAAGAATTTTTTTTTTTTTTTTTTTTAATATGTATAATCCAGTGGTCAAATTTTGTGTAGCCTCGTAGTTTTCTGTGTAATTAACGGCATCTGTCTTGTGCCTAGTCTTTGCGAATGTCAAAACTGGAAGAATTTCTGAATCTATATAAGCAGTAGGCTATTTTAAAAAGGAGCATTTAAAAGGTGAAAAAGAAGAAGAATTAGGGAGAATCAATAAATTATAATTCATTGCTATTGTGTGAATAATACGTAATCATGTAATCAACAAAAAAGTAACTGTAGTTGGATTATGAGTGCTTTAAAATGCAATATAATCTAATTACAAGTATTTAATTTTATGGAATGTGATTATATATTATGTTATCATGTATTTATGTATTATGTAATCAATTACTACCCAGCACTGATGACATTGTAACAGTTAGTTAATTTAAAAAACTCTTCAAACCATAGTTTAAATGCATTTTAATAAAATGTGCATACTTAATATATATTTTTTATGATGTAACCATGTTATAAAACCAATAAGCACCTGAAGTTGTGCTCTGCTGTTACTATAGTCACAATAAAGCAGAGCCACTTTATTGCTTAATTGCATCATACTGTGCCATTAGGGACGTAAAGTCCAGATCCATTTCTATTAATGCTGAAAAAGTTTATTAATGTGCAGCAAGATTGTCTATAATTCCGGGAGAGAGCTTTCCATTAGCAATCCCATTCATCTCACTCTCAGTTTCTCAGTCATAATCAACTACCGAATAAATAAATGCATCACTCATTTGCTTGTAGAGACCGCTGATAAAAAGAACATAAGCAGAGCTACGAAGGAAACATAGATTTCCCAGATTAATTATATACAATTGAGCTGGACAATCGTCAGTTTGATACAGTAGATGCAAGAGAGAAAAGACCACAATCAAAATGTTGTATGCAATTTTTACTGCATCTTTGTTGGTTATATTTTGTATGGAAAACATTCAATAAGTCAATTGGAGATCTTGCAAGGACTGTAATGAAATTAGGGAGAAAGAGGTGTGTCTGGTGTGAGGAGCGACAGGGGACAAATAGGATATCATTGCCAACAATGAGGCAAAAATGGCATTATTTTTTTCCCCCCACAAAATTGCATTACTGCAAGATAAATGACTGTAAAATATGGAGAGACATAAATCACAAGTATGAAGTGAGAGGACACAGTGTTCTGCGTCTCTGCTATCATTTTTCTAAAGACACGGCTCTGCCAAAAAATAATTTCTGTCATCATTTACTCATCACTCCAGATCTTTTCAGTGGAACACAAAAGGAGATTTTTTGAAGAGTCCTCGCGCTGTTCTTTTTCATATAATTATTGTACATAACAAGCATATCTGTCAAGCTCCGTATATGACCAAAACACTATAAAAGCACCCGAATGAAACATAAAAACAGTATATTTGAATCATGAGCCCTGTGGTAGGACTGATTGAGGAACAAAACAAACTTAAAATAAAAATTGTGAAATATGAACAGAATTGCATTGAGCGTTGTGAGGGAAAGAAAAAAAACTAAACTGAGATGTCACAGTTAACTTATTTGTTTATTTATTTATTTATTTTCATTCATTCTTTTTTTTTTTTTTTTTTTATTCCACGGCAGAAACAAACTTCTGCTTCATAACATTGTTCAAAATTTTGAGCTCTCAAATAGAATTTTCAAACTTGTATCAGGATTCAGTCACACCAAACATCAAAAATGATTGTCTCTGGTCACGTGCAAACAAGAATTGAGAACGCACAACAATATGAACTTAACTGTGAGTTAATTAACTGTAAAATAAGGACAGCGATGTAAATATTAGGTGCAAAGTGAGTGGCCGCTGTGTTCTGCATCTCTGCGGATCATTTTTTTCAAGTCGTTTTTTAAGTGTCTTACAGTTTGTCATTCTGTTCAGCCGAGTATTGACAAAACCACTTGAGACACAAGCCACTGTTTAGCCTCACAGGATAGAAAAGGCTTAAAGGTTTAAAACCGAAAACAAGTCTGTGTGTGTGTGTCTGTGTCTTTGTCTGTGTGTGTGTGTATGTGTATGTGTATGTGTGTGTGTGTGCGTGTGTGTGTGTGTGTGTGTGTGTGTGTGTGTGTGAGAAAGACAGCGGCAAGGGGAAAGACAAAGAGAGAGAAGAGGAAACCAAACTTTGTGGGTGTATGTGTGTGCGTGCAGGGATTTATTGTAATAGGCCCGTCCATCGCTTAGGGGCATAATTTTCAGTAAGGCGACATGAGGGGCTCTTTTAATTCCCAAGTCCTGAACCAACAACAGAAGGCCTAGACATTACCTGAGGGTCAAATGCTCCCACGATGAAAATGGATCTCCAAATCAGAGATCACAAGGTTAGATAACCACTAAGCACTACCAATACTCAAGCTAATGTAATTGCCATTGATTTTACACTTAGGGAAGCAATTAATATTTAGACAGAGTTTGGCCAGTGAATAACAATTCCTATTTTACAAGCAGACGGGTGACATTGTTTACCCATTCCACTTGATTAGCGACCTATGCTAACCTCGCCGGTTCCCGCTTGCATTTGTAGCAAGATGCCGTAGCCCAAAACGCCACAACATCCTAACCACCGCCATCATTGCTCTTCATAATTGTTAATGAAATTGTAAGCGTCTTAATAGCAAATCCTTTTCACTTTTACTGTTGTGTGAAATGTGAAGGTTAAAATGTCTATAAATCTATTCCGGCTACCGCAAAGTCTTCAGGTTCGGAGTGATAAATGAAATGATAAATGCCTAGTATGTTACTGCAGAAACTGTCCCATCATCTCTTCAAGATTTGAGTTTAAAGAATAGATTCAGTATTGAAAATCAATGAACAGTCAGCACAGATATGTGAAAGAACCATTGCGGTGGCACAGAGGACTTTATTATTGAACGAACACAAATGGCCTGTCAGCTGAAGCTACTGTGCCTTGTATCTTTTGAAAAGACGAGGCGCGTGCAGTCACACAGCAGATGATATATTGCTACTGGACAAAGTAAGGCTATGTACTAGTGTACTGCTTATGTGCAGTATCCTACTGAATACTGCCTGTTATTTATTGTGAAACAGCATGAAGTATGCAGCAAAAATCTTTCAAACTGTAGACTTATGAACCCACTGTGATGTATTTTTAGTTAAGTGTGTCTCAAACCCGTCACCAACTCAGAAATATATCTGGTTAGTGGGTAAATGAAATGATCTTCATTTATCAGTTTGAATCTGTTAATTCAAAATACATTAAAAATGCTATTAATACATACAGTGACTTCTAATCCACCCGTTCTATAATGTCTCTAACTTCTGAATTTAAATCAATTTTGATTTTTGCAGGGCATTAAAAAAAAAAAAAAAATAATACATATATATATATATATATATATATATATATCTCTCTCTCTCTATCTATCTATCTCTCAAGGTGAGGCAACTATCTGTTATGGAAGCAGACTGGACACAGAGGATTATAATACAATGTGATGTTTATTGAATTCAGCAATAGGTAAGCAGTCGATGGAGGTGAGTAGAGTCTTAGACACTTGATGCAATGGAAAAAGGATATACGGAGATGGTTTTGTCTTGCCGGGAACTCGTGGATGCAGAGGAGCAGCACACACCCCAGGATGCTGGTGGAGGAGAGGTTGGATGATCAACAGAGTGGAGCAGACGATGGGGATCCAAGGAATCAACGGAGGAGCGGAACAGGAGGCAAGTACACACATAGGTTAGTATCAGTTAAGTAATAGCGGAGAGTAATGGGAGTCCACTTTGTATAGACGAGATCGAGTGGGGTGTATACTTAAGTAGTGTTGGGGGGGGGGGGGGGGGGGATTGGGTATCAAGGAGGTGCAGGTGCCTTGAATTAGTACTCAGGTGACGGAGATCGTTGTGATGGATTGGTGGTGGAGCCTGGCTGATCTGTGACATTACCCCCCTTCTCCACGGCCCGCTCCTGAGGGCTGAGGGGCCCGACGGCGTGGTGGTCTACCTCTGCCTCTGAGGAATTCCATTCCAACTTCCCAGATCGTCCAATGAAAGCCGGATCCAGAATGTCGTTCTTGGGAACCCATGACCTCTCCTCTGGGCCGTAACCCTCCCAGTCTATGAGGTATTCCAAACGACCACCACGACGTCGGGAATCCAGGATCGTATGAACCTCGTAGATGGCACCATCCTCCAGAATCTGCTGGAGAGGGGGTTCCGTACTCGAGCCAGGCTCTGTGGAGGGAGGAACAGGAGAGTGGTAAGGTTTTAGCAGAGACCCATGGAAAGTGGGGTGAATCCTGTATTGTGGAGGTAGATTTAGCAGAAAAGTGACCAGGTTGAGCTCTAAATGGTGAAGGGACCAACGTATCTGGGAGTGAGCTTCCTACAGGGCAGGCGCAATCGGATGTCTCTCGTTGACAGCCAGATCTTTTGTCCTGGTTGGTAAGGAGGAGCGTCAGACCTTCTAAGATCTGCGGTCATCTTGCGCCTGCGGATAGAAGATGGTGTGCTTCATCCCAGACCCTCTCGCTCTCTCGGAACCAGTAATCCACCGCAGGAACACAGACGGTTCTCCGGTCAAGGGGAACATGGGTGGCTAGAAACCGAACACACACACTGGAAGGGAGTGAGTCCAGTAGATGACTGACGAAGGGAGTCCTGGGCGTACTGGGCCCAGCCAATGAACTGGTTCCAAGAGTGCTGGTGGCCGTGGCAGAAGGTTCGCAGGAAACGTCCTATTTCCTGGATTTTCCTCTCCATCTGCCCATTGTTCTGAGGGTGATAGCCCGACGACAGACTTGCAGTCACACCTAGGAGTTTGAAGAAGTTCTTCCATACACGGGAGATAAACGGAGGACCCCAGTCGAAAACAATATCTTCTGGAATGCTGAAATACCTGAAGACATGGTTGAACATAAGCTCGGCTGTTTCCATAGCCGTGGGCAGATTCTTGAGGGGGATTAATCGGCAGGACTTGGAGAATCGATCCACAATAACCAGAATACAGGCATTTCTATTGGAGACAGGTAAGTCTGTGACAAATCTACCCCAGGTGTGACCATGGCCAGTTGGGAACAGGCAGCAGGAGGAGCTTGCCTGCTGGGAGATGGCGAGGGCTTTTGGAGATGACACACTCCTCACAACCCTGAACGAACCTTCTTACCTCCCTTGCCATGTTCGGCCACCAGTAGTGGGTTTTTCAAGAGAAACATACTGTACACCTGGTGGACAGCCCGGCGGAGTGGCCGTGGAGTCATTGGAGGAAGGAGTGGATTCAGCATTCCACTGGATGGGGCAGACAAACACCCTTTCAGGGATGGATTCCTGTAGGTCCTCTCCTGTGTCGGGGCCATGCAGGCGTGACAGGGCATCCGCTTTGGTGTTCTTGGATCCTGGGCGGTAAGAGATACTGAAATTAAAGCGTGTGAAGAATAATGCCCAGCGCGCCTGCCTTGGATTGAGCCTCTTGGCTTCCTTCAGGTACTGTAGGTTCTTATGATCAGTGAGCACTGTAAAAGGGTTTTGAGCTCCTTCCAACCAATGCCTCCACTCTTCCAGGGCCAGTTTGATGGCAAGAAGTTTTCTGTTGCCGATATCATTGCGTTCCGCCGGGCTGAGTTTCCGTGAGAAGGCACATGGATGGAGTTGCTCGGGGATCCCCTGCTGCTGGGATAGGGTCGCTCCGACTCCCGTATTTGAAGCATCAACCTCGACAATGAACGAACTCTGGGGATCAGGATGTATGAGGATAGGAGCTTGGGTGAAGGCTTTTTCCAAAAACTTTCAAAAGGCATCATTGGCTGCTGGGGACCAGGACAGAGACTTGGGCTTGTTGCGGTGTAGGTTGGTAAGAGGACTGGTGAGGGTACTGTAGTTCTGGATGAATCGGCGGTAGAAATTAGAGAATCCCATTAATCGTTGGAGTTCCTTGACGGTAGATGGAATTGGCCAGGTCCTGATAGCTTCCACCTTCCCCTCGTCCATCCGGATGCCACTACTGTCAATATGGTACCAGAGGAACTGAACGGAGGACTGGTGGAAAGAACATTTCTCTGCTTTGAGGAAGAGTTGATGCTTTCATAGTCATTGGAGGACCTCCGCAACGTGGTGGCGATGTTCGGGCAGGCTCTGAGAGTAGAGGAGTATATCATCAATACATATACTAGGACGAAGCGATGGAGATGCTCTCGGAGCACCTCATGCATGAAATCCTGGAATACTGATTTGAAATTCAAAGAAATTGTTGCATGCGCTGCGGAGGTCTAGCTTGGTGAACATGGTGGCACTGCGGAGATGTTCCAAGGCTGCTGGGATGAGAGGAAGGGGATAACAGAATTTAACAGTGATATTGTTCAAGGTCCGGTAGTTGATACAAGGCCGCAAGCCTCCGTCCTTCTTGGCCACGAAAAAGAAACTTGAAGCAGCAGGGGACGTGGACGGGCAGATGTAACCTTGAGTGCCTCTATGTACTCCTCCATGGCCTTCTGTTTGGGAAGTGACAGAGGATAGATTTTCCCTTTGGGCACTGGCTCACCTGGTAGGAGATCTATTGCACAGTCTCATGGCCGGTGAGGAGAGAGTTGGGAGGCCTTCTTCGGACAAAAGACGTCACTGAAGTGGGTATAACAGGTTTGTATAAAATCAATGGATTTTTTCTCCAAAGGGCTTTCGATGGTGGTGGAATTCAAGACTAGAGTCGGCTTGACTGGCGATGGTGGTTGAGTCAGGTGAGGAAAGCAATCCGGAAAGCACTGGTAACCCCACTTCAGGACGTTTCCCGTACGCCAGGGTATTTGGGGCTCATGAAGAGCAAACCAAGGTCTCCCAAGGATGATGTCCGTGGTGGCTTCCTCCAGAACCAGTAAACTGATGTCCTCTTCATGCAAGAGACCTATTCGTAGATGTACGGGACCAGCATTGAGTTTGATATCATGACGGCTCAGAGATTTCCCGGTTATGGAGTGGACTTGGTAGACCTTGGGGTTGATATTTGTGGGGATCTTGAGCTGGTGGCAGAGGCTCCCCGAAATAAAGTTCCCGGCCGATCCGGAGTCGAGGAGGGCATGGACTGGAAAAGATAGATTGGGTGCAATAAGTGTTACCACAATAGAGAGGTTTCATATTTTGAGGAATGGGTTGAATTGCACTCACCAAGAGCCGAGGACGACGAATGGGGCAGGTTGAGATCACATCCCCGCCATTTCCACAATAAAGGCATAATCCTCTAGTTAAATGCCTCTGCCGCTCAGCAGATGATAGTGTCATTGTCGGTTAACATGGGTTCTGGGACTGGTTGGCTTCTGGGTGATGTTGGAGAGGAGTGCAACGGTTCGACGGGAAGTGTTCCTCAAAGCAGGACTGCATGCTGGTAGAACAAGGGACAGAGAGTTTAATCATTTTCCAATCCACAGGTGTCATCATAACCGGCCAATTGGAGGTGTAATCAGGGTTCTAACCCCTGGCGATAGGCGGTGACCAAAGATCGCTCATTCCAGCCACTGGCCGCAGCAAGGGTTCTAAATCTGAGGGCATACTCCTTGATGGATAGTGACCCCTGTCAGAGATGGTACAGCTGGTCACTGACGGATGGAGTCACCCGATGGGCATCCGAAAACCTCACTGAAATGAGCGATAAAGTTAGTAAATGACTGGGTGACATTACCTGCTTGAGCCCAGATCGTTTCTGCCCATTGCAGTGCCTTGCCGGATAGAAGGGAGATGAGGAAAGCGATCTTTGACTTTTCTGTGGGGTAGAGATAGGGTTGCATTTCGATGGCAAGTGAACATTGTAAAAGAAAGCCGTTGCACTCCACCAAACCAGAGAAGGGCGCTGGTCGGGCCATGGGTCTGGTGATTACAGGCAGAGAAGTGGCGGAGGTGGATGCAGAAGTGGTCGGTGGTGTTGGTGGAGGTGCGGGAATGAGAACTCGCCGTAGATTATCCACAAGTTCCTGGAAAGGATCCGGTTGGCTCATGCTGAATCCCTCGGTCTTTATAGGTCAGATCTTCTGTTATGGAAGCAGACTGGACACAGAGGATTATAATACAATGTGATGTTTATTGAATTCAGCAATGGGTAAGCAGTCGATGGAGGGGAGTAGAGTCTTAGACACTTGATCCAATGGAGAAAGGATATACTGAGATGGTTTTGTCTTGCTGGGAACTCGTGGATGCAGAGGAGCAGCACACACCCCAGGATGCTGGTGGAGGAGAGGTTGGATGAACGGAGTGGAGCAGACGATGGAGATCCAAGGAATCAACGGAGGAGCGGAATAGGAGGCAAGTACACGCACAGGTTAGCATCAGTTAAGTAATAGCAAAAAGTAATGAGAGTCCACTTCATATAGACGAGATCGGACAATTGACTGGAGTGGGGTGTGTGCTTAAGTAGTGCTGGGGTGATTGGGTGTCAATGAGGTGCAGGTGCCTTGAATTAATACTCGGGTGACTGAGATCGTTGTGATGGATTGGTGGTGGAGCCTGGCTGATCTGTGACACTATCCTGATATCATGTAGAAAAGTGCCTCATTAAAATAAATAAATACATACATATATACATAAATAAGTACTTTTTGATTCTGTTTGATAAATAAATAAATAAATAAATAAAAATAAATAAAAAACAGTTTTTATTCATTTCAGATATTAAATAATTGTATTTGAAAATGGTATAAAATTTTCAGAATTATATGATTATATGAAACCATCATGAACACAAAGTACATTTTTACAACAAACCAGATAAATATATATATATATATATATATATATATATATATATATATATATATATATATACTTTTCTGTCTGTTTGTTTTTTATTGATTCTATTGCATTTTTTATACTATGGTATGTGTGTATATATACAAAATACAAACTAAACTGCAAAAAAAAAAAGTTAGAATTGTGAGATAAAAAAGTTGTTATTATTATTTATTTATTTATTATTATTCCATAAAATAAATAAATAAATAAAAAATTAAATTAAAAAAAAAGTAAGATGTAACCTTCGGAGCTCTGAAGAAAATAGTCAAAATTGTGAGATTTAAACTCAGAATTGTAAGAAAAAATAAAAAATAAAAAAATAATTGTGAGATGCACTATGATGTTAACCCCAATGAAGTGGTATTACTGCTGGTTCATTTGTCACACTACATTTGTAAAATGCAGTAGCACATTTTGGTATTCCATGCATACATGAAACGTTTATACTACTTTCTTTCAACAATAATAGGTAAAAATCCATATCGAACGTATTCTAACATACTCTGCATACACCAAGAAACCAAAGCAGATTCACCTGCACACAGCACAGGGACTGAGCTAACATTAACCAAGGTGAGTGAACAGGTTACTCCGTTTTCAAGGTGCAAGAGGATGGGACTAAATATAAAAACTGGCCTACTTATTACTAAAGAGACCATTCCCATGCAAACTTAATGCAGACAAATGGACAGAGGGTCCAGTGCATGTCATTTGGGACACACTGGCTAATTTCTAGGACAGGAGCTACTGAAATGGAAATTGAGCATGCCTTACTTTGATCGCTCACACACCCCCTGGAACAAACGCAATAATGAGCGGATGACTTTGGGACTACCTTCCGGCCTGCTCGCTCACAAATAGCAGAACCACTAACATTTTTACAAAGTGCTCACATTAAAATGGCTCAGGAAATTGGTGAACAGAATTTGTTTTTAGAATTTTATTGCAGACAAAAACAGGTCAACTCCACATATGTTACTTTTGAAACTCAACCATATATAATCAATAGAGCACTGTATAGTGAGTATGGTAGTAAAGCATATGGGCTTCATGGGTACAGCCTACATTTAGAGGACTACTGGGAAATCACTGAAGAGGCCTTAGATGTTTAGAACCTCTTTTTTTAATGAATGAATGTCCCTTCTATTAGCATTATCCACACTCCAATTTTCCTTTTTTTTTCTTACACTTTTCCTTTTTTTTTTTTTTTTTTTTTTTAAGAATCAGACAGAGCATTTTCAAAACCTGCCACCTGTTATGCTGCAATAACCCTGGCAAGGTGGATGTTTGTGTGCAACAGTGTACAGTACCATGTGTGGTTTGAGTCTTGAATAAGTGGTTTGTTAGCCCAGTATCACCTCAAACTAACTCGTTTTTGACAGATTTTTGACATAAACAGCGATCGTTCATATTCTACATCTGCTCAACTGTAGTGTAGTATGCATCATCAGTAAAATGTATTCTGAGATCTGGGGATCTTTTTATATCACTGTATTAGTTAAGTTAATAGAGGCATGTTAAGCTTCGTTGGGGAATCCTGGAGTGTGAGGTATGAAGGAAACCCCAGCATTACAGCACAGTGTCACACAAGACAAAGTAAAGGAAACTAAGCGACCCAAAGCAATATTTGTCTTCCTCAGATGTAATGTTAGTTCTGTACATCAGCGTCGGGTAAAACAGCACTATAATCTCCTTTGCGGTAGAGAAAGCTGCTACACGGAGAAACGAGTAACAGCGAAGATGTTGATTTAAATGTACACACAATCAGCTTTTCCACAGATACATACTGGCTCGGATAATCATAACTTCTACTTACCGTTTGCTCTATTTCTGCAAATTAGTTTTTGTGAATGAATGACTTGTGCTACCGGTTGTTTTGATCTTCATCAACAGCCGCTTGCGACACCTGCTGGTGAGCAATTAAACAGCAGCTGGAGATCATGCATCGATGCTCTACTGCTATTCCTGCAGGTCCCGGATGTATAATACAGATTTTTCTGACGCATTTTAACCACTGAATTTGTGGAAGCGAAATTGTAAAGTGAAATAAAATGGACTGAAAATTGCCTGTCGAATATTATACATCGTATTTTCAAACAGACTGAATATTTCGGAGGTGAATTCTGGAAGCTGAATATGAATTATTGAATTTTTAATTATGAAAATGTGTGAAATATTTTGAAATATTCACAGTATAAATAAACAACTATGTTAAATTTCAGCCCCCAAATATGCAAGCCCTGAAAATACAAGACATTAAAATGCAAATACTGTTAATACAATGCATTATTTTTTTCAGTTAGTGTAATTCAACATGCTTTTTTGTTTCAAAGACATTAGTCCTTATTTTACTTCCATACCAACAAAGCAAGCACACTTAAACAGTGAAGACAAATATAGGGTTAAAGGTTTGTTTTAGTCAACAGTTAATCCAAAAATGAATTTATTTTATGTTATTTTAAACCCGTATTTTTATTTTTTTTAATTTGTCATTTGTTGCAATATCATCTCAGTCCGTTCAATTATTCTCAAGCATCTTTACTGCAAATTTGGCAACATCTTTTCGAAGAGTCTTCATGAGGAGCCTTCTGCTTCACAAGAGAGAAAAGAATGCACAGATTCACAAAAACAATGTGGGGATAACACAGGGATGCCCATACTCCCACCCCCAGCATCATATGAGGGTAATACTAATAGACCCTTGCCTTTGCTATAATATATAGTCCAACATTTAATGCTGAAATTATTTTGGTATGTCTCAGTGAGCGTATTTTGGATGACAACCAGAAACACCATTAGACCACTTAGAGGAGGAAAATCCATTAACTTGGAATTTTATTAAAAACCTGCCCATAAAAGGCTTTTTTTTTTCTTTTTTTTTTCTTTTTTTGCACACTTGGATTAAAAAATATAATTAACTACTGACAATAATAACAATAATATTAGAAGTTATAATGGGTGTTGTTTAGAGCTGTCCATGATGAATCCACTTACACTGAAATATTACAAAACAATCAGTGATATAAAATGATTGATAAAAATGGATGAATCTGGTCCTGGCTTCTTTCTTTCTTTCTTTCTTTCTTTCTTTCTTTCTAGATCTATCTATCTATCTATCTATCTATCTATCTATCTATCTATCTATCTATCTATCTATCTATCTATCATTTGTTTGTTCATTCTATCTGTCCATCCATCCATCCATCCATCCATCCATCCATCCATCCATCCATCTATCTATCTATCTATCTATCTATCTATCTATCTATCTATCATTTGTTTGTTCATTCTATCTATCTATCTGTCCGTCTATCTATCTATCTATCTATCTATCTATCTATCTATCTATCTATCTATCTATCTATCTATCTATCCATCCATCCATCCATCCATCCATCTTCAAGGCTTTTTTTTTTTCTCCAAAACTTAAGGCTTTGTCATTCAAAGTTTGTTGACAGTAGTTGAAATAATCAAAACATATAGCTATATGAATTTCTTTGAATTTCAAATCAGTTTTAATTTGACTTCCCTACACTTGTGACTGTAAATTAGTTAAAATTGATTTTGATGTTGTGACGTTGCTTGGCAACCTGCCATCGCAGAATATAACGTCATACCGTCCATCCCTATTATCAAGTAATCAAATAAAAGGTCCACCTGCTAAACATCAGAACCCAATTAGAGACATGATCTGATCTATATTGAATATGTTAATTTCATAATCAAAGGTAACTGTGGGAAATCAAACACAATGTAAGCACCGGATCCTTTGTCATTCAATCCAGTGTTTCAGAGCAGATTCTCGCTCAATTGTTAGAAGCAGCAGTCATGCTCATTGCACAGCACAAATTGTTCACTCTATTCTCTCTGATCTCTGACATACAGCAGGCTACCAAACTGACAGCTCGGACGTCTGACGTTTGACATGCCGCAATATTTTGTTAGAAGAGTGCAGAATCTTTGCTCAGCCCACATGCAACGTTTTATCACACTGAGGTCTGGAAAAAAACAAAACCAACATCTGTACAGTAGTTCTTCTACATATTTTGCTGTTGTTGTTTTAAGCCCAAAAGGGGATTTTGCTTCCTTATATATCGGGTAATAATGAAGTTAATCGCTACTGTAGCTGTGGTGAATTTAATGAAATACAGTTTGTAAAAATGGAGCATTTAGAGGCTCGCTGAAAACAGCTGAAACTATCACAGCCTGCAATCTTCAGATGGACTCTGTAGGAAGGGATGGAAGTACATGAAGCTTATCACAAACAACCTGCACTTTTTTTTATTGTATTGTATTGTTACAGAGTGGCTAAACAATTTACAAAGCGCTCTCTCATATTTTAGCCTCGCTTGTTTTGAATGAATGCAACGTTGTTCCAAATATCAGTAAAAAAAAAAAAAAAAAAAAAAAAAATGAAAGGCTTTAATATTGTAAATCATTTTCAAGAGCAACCCTGCAACTATAACGTTCCTGCTAACATTTATCTGGAGCTTTAACATTTGAGGTAATTCACAGCGGTGCTGCAAACAGCAAACATTATTTGTTTTAAACAAGGGCCAATAAAATACCTGGGGTCTAGTGGGAGTAAGCAGAAAACAGGAATTGCTGGAAAACAAGAGGCCTGGTGTGGCATTTGAGAAATCGGTTGAGGGAATGGAGGGTGAACACAACGCTGAATTGAATAATAACAACCACATCAGGCTCAGAACTCTACAGGCACAAGGCTGACAAGTTCATTACCACTGTAAGTCGCCTGGCTGCAGGATTTTTGATGGAACAATATTGTTGCGTTTTTATCCTCTGAAATTGCTCTGTGTGCAACCACACACAAGCCGCGACGTCGTAGAGAAATGCAGAAAGATCAAATTTTCAAAATAGTAACATTGTTAAGAACAAATATCACATCATCTGGTAATGCAATGTATAGGCAAAACGTTTAGCAATGCATTTCAGTTAAATTACTTGTAATTATTTTTCAAACATTTGCAGATTATATATATATATATATATATATATATATATATATATATATATATACATACATGTGTGTACCTGTTGTCAACACTTAAACCATGATCTCTCTAGTCTCCCTGTCGTTTAACATTTCATAGTGAAGAATAAAAATTATCAAAATTAATAACATTTTATTAATATTTTTGTATTGATAAATTAATAAGAAAATATTAAAATTATCATATATTGTATGATACTTAAAGTACAATTGTATTATTGCAATAAAAATATATTCCAGACTTTTTTTTGTATTTTTTTATAATTAAGCAACAACAACAACAGCAACAATAATAATAATAATAATAATAATAATAATAATAATTATTATTATTATTATTATTATTATTATTATTATTATTATTATTATTATTATTATTATAAAAAAACAATAATCTCATAACTGAAAAGAGTTTGAGTCCACTTTAAAATCCCGCTACAAAGTCAATACAAAGGCAAATATGTTATTAAATGATTGAAATATTAACTTCAATGATTTTAAAATCTCAAGAGGTTCTTCAAGATTTATGTATGTATGTATGTATGTATGTATTTCTTTCTTTCTTTCTTTCTTTCTTTCTTTCTTTATTTCTTTCTTTCTTTCTTTCTTTTAAGGGCTCCAGATGACATAAAGTCTGAGAAGTCCCTGCACATCACTCTTAGCATGAAAACACATCTTCTGTCCTTCTAAGGACTTACATGCCAGATGAATGTCGGACCATATTATGCATTGTAATTAATTCAATTATTCATTGTAATATTCATCAGTACAATATTTTTTTATAACATTCACTGCTCTTTTCAAGTGTCCAATTAAAACGACACTGAATTGAATATGAATGTAGAGCTATTGAGCACTTTTGAGTAGCTTTAGACCAGGTTTTTACAGTATCTAAATTGGCTTTTTGGCTTTTAGTGATTAAGTGAAAGGAAATTATTTTGGAACAAAGAGGAGGAATATGATCAGGCTGGAATCAAACTGCAAAACTCATGCACAAACCACTGAACCTCAGCTCTGACATTTACTTGAGCAAAATGGCATGAGAAGTTGTGCTATATTGCAAATATTGTCATGGTTAAAATTTGTAATCAGTCACAGTATGCAGAGGATTGACTCTATTAACAATATAGCACAGCTTCAAATGCATTATTGCTTTTACAAAACAAGTTCAAGTCAAGTTTTTCTTGAACTTTTTTTCCCTTACCAAATCCATTAAATACCATCCTTACTCTATATATAGATTAATTGATATTTTATTTTAATGACTTATATTTTAACGACTATATATATATAATTACACTCACAAATACAGAGTAATATATCTATTTTTTTTTTAAACAGCACACTGAAAACAAAATGCTAGGATTTAATTTGAAACAGCTTTCAATCAGAAATTGTGAGTAAATATCACAAATAATTACAAAAAACAGCAAGTGACACTTTGAATTAAACAATTTTTTGCAGCAGAAAGACTGAAATAGTATTGTCTTATAAAATATATGAAGACTTCCAATGCAAAAGCTTCTAAAAGCCATCTTGGTCAACAATGAGATAATGATACTGAGTTAATGCTCTCCACACATAGTACAGGTGCATCTCAATAAATTAAAATGTCGTGGAAAAGTTCATTTATTTCAGTAATTCAACTCAAATTGTGAAACTATTGATAAATTCAAATTGATAAATTCAATGCACACATACTGAAGTAGTTTAAGTTTTTGGTTCTTTTAATTGTGATGATTTTGGCTCACATTTAACAAAAACCCGCCAATTCACTATCTCAACAAATTAGAATATGGTGACATGCCAATCAGCTAATCAACTCAAAACACCTGCAAAGGTTTCCTGAGCTTTCAAAATGGTCTCTCAGTTTGGTTCACTAGGCTACACAATCATGGGGAAGACTGCTGATCTGACAGTTGTCCAGAAGACAATCATTGACACCCTTCACAAGGAGGGTAAGCCACAAACATTCATTGCCAAAGAAGCTGGCTGTTGACAGAGTGCTGTATCCAAGCATGTTAACAGAGAGCTGAGTGGAAGGAAAAAGTGTGGAAGGAAAAAGTGTGGAAGAAAAAGATGCACAACCAACCGAGACAACCGCAGCCTTATGAGGATTATCAAGCAAAATCAATTCAATAATTTGGTTGAACTTCACAAGGAATGGACTGAGGCTGGGGTCAAGGCATCAAGAGCCACCACACACAGACGTGTCAAGGAATTTGGCTACAGTTGTCGTATTCCTCTTGCTAAGCCACTCCTGAACCACAGACAATGTCAGAGGCGTCTTACCTGGGCTAAGGAGAAGAAGAACTGGTCTGTTGCCCAGTGGTCCAAAGTCCTCTTTTCAGATGAGAGCAAGTTTTGTATTTCATTTGGAAACCAAGGTCCTAGAGTCTGGAGGAAGGGTGGAGAAGCTCATAGCCCAAGTTGCTTGAAGTTCAGTGCTAAGTTTCCACAGTCTGTGATGATTTGGGGTGCAATGTCATCTGCTGGTGTTGGTCCATTGTGTTTTTTTGAAAACCAAAGTCACTGCACCCGTTTACCAAGAAATGTTGGAGCACTTCATGCTTCCTTCTGCTGACCAGCTTTTTAAACTGCTGATTTCATTTTCCAGCAGGATTTGGCACCTGCCCACACTGCCAAAAGCACCAAAAGTTGGTTAAATGACCATGGTGTTGGTGTGCTTGACTGGCCAGCAAACTCACCAGACCTGAACCCCATAGAGAATCTATGGGGTATTGTCAAGAGGAAAATGAGAACCAAGAGACCAAAAAATGCAGATGAGCTGAAGGCCACTGTCAAAGAAACCTGGGCTTCCATACCACCTCAGCAGTGCCACAAACTGATCACCTCCATGCCACGCCGAATTGAGGCAGTAATTAAAGCAAAAGGAGCCCCTACCAAGTATTGAGTACATATACAGTCAATGAACATACTTTCCAGAAGGCCAACAATTCACTAAATATTTTTATTATTTATTTATTTTTTTTGGTCTTATGAAGTATTCTAATTTGTTGAGATTGTGAATTCGTGGATTTTTGTTAAATGTGAGCCAAAATCATCACAATTAAAAGAACCAAAGACTTAAATTACTTCAGTCTGTGTGCACTGAATTAATTTAATACACGAGTTTCACAATTTGAGTTGAATTACTGAAATAAATTAACTTTTCCACGACATTCTAATTTATTGAGATGCACCTGTATATGTTCATCAAGTACTTTCACTTCAAATGCACTAAATCCCAGCATCAACCCATTCAGAAGTACCAGTACTTACCAAAAAACCTAACCAGAAAGAAATGCTGATTTTATATAGTGATATATATAGTGTACTTACTATATGTTTATTAGTTTGGTTTCCCATTACTTTCTAGTAATTACACATTATTGACTATTATTAGTACCTTATTACTATGTTATTAATCTGTTATTAAATGTAACAAAGAAAAATTAAACTAAAGTGTGTTTAACCATGTTATTTACATCACAGGCCATTTCATTAATAAAATAAGCGATGTATGACCCAATACCTGCAGAGAATAATCTCCAACTTCAAAGACATTTTTTTGTGGCCCGCAACAATGCCGTATTGACCAATGAGAATTCATAACCAGAACTATGTATCATAACATGGTATCTTAAGATTCAACACATTTTCTGGCGTCATATCTCCCGCCATCAAAAGGCCTAATTGTTCACCCCGCTGATTTCACCACGGTAAATAACAGGAGTACAGCAGGGAAGCAGCTTTGAAATTTGCCAATTTCAAGGGTGCTCCTCGGATCAAGAGAAATGTGAAGATCCGGTCTGGGGAGTGATGAGCAGCAGGCTTGTCATGCTCCATGAACCGGCCTTGATATACTGCTGATATATAGCCTGAATGGCTGCGGTATAAATTGAAGTATTCAACAAGAAAAGAAAAAAAAAAACACCTCGACAAAGCCTGCTATTATGCTCAACAATCAGACCTCTTTGTTGGCTTGTGCCAGCACAGGTTGAAGTATACAGTGGGATGAAATGAATCGCACAAAAGCATCAGAAATCTATGTTTGAATCAGGGAAGATTAGGGTGCGCCTTGCAATTGAAATTATGAGCCATTTGGATGCCTACAATTTTCCAGCTGAATGGAAGGCGAAGTGGCACATCGCACGCTTTTCTCTGCGCTCTTTGTTCCTGCGCGCCGCCTGCTCCAGATTCCCTGCCTTACCTACCTCGCCAACACACGTGTCATCACTGATATTCTGCATTACTCTTTTCAAATTCATGTTGGGGGATATTCATATTCCCGCGTGAGTCTCTGACGGTACCCATATTCCTACGAAGCCAATCACCCGACATGCTGTATGTGTGTTTGTGATGGTATAGTAAGTGCTAAGGAAGTGCTCAGGAGATCTTGGTTCGCCTACACAAACATAAACCGGTTTGTCACGTTTTCCTTCTCAGACACTTTTCTTGAGCAACAGTATTCATTAACGGCACAACTTGTGCTCTGGTGCAAGTGTTTGACACGCTTGATGTTAATGTTATGTAGTGTTTTCACAGTTATGTTCACAACCAGCAGTCCACCGTAAATATATCCGCATGAGACTTGGTCTGTTCAATAATTCATATCTCAATCTTTCCCTGCATTTGAATCCCTACTGTCACTGCAAAAATGAAGGAATATTTTGGTATTTTTTGCTCGAGTGGTGCTTGATGGTGCAAACCTCATTGTCACTATTTTTGGGTGTTGCGGTGGTTGTCATTGCATTGCTACTCTAAATATTTGCAAGGCACCTTTTCAATGCAAGTCTTTTTTCTAGTTTTTTTTTTTTTTTTCTACCATAAAACACAAACCTGCTTTCTTACAGTTTTAGTAATAGCAGAGCATTCTTCAATAAGGCATGCAATTTTGATAATCACGTCCGAAGCACAAATGGTCTTCGGGTTTACTGATCTGAAAAAATACATACATACAGACATAAACCCAACAATGAGCAATAGTAATAACTGATTACCTAAATATTTCACATATCTACAGTAATCCTGATCAGATCAAAATGTTTGATACATTTTACATACAGTACAGTATGTGGCCAAATTTGCTTTTCAAACACACACACACACACACACACACACACACAAATGTCACAATCTTGGCCCAAACAGGAAAATTCTCTCATTTTGCCCTTTGCTGCTTATTTTGCAATGCCATGCATCAGTGATTGCTGTATTTTGTGGTCGGTGTGGTCAACAGCTCAATATGCAATGAAAGAGGGTCATGAAACATCTGACCTTTAATACTGTTCTGCTACTTACTGGGATTAGTTTTGGTCAGTCTCTGGATCGGCAGGGCTACACTGAGAAGGAAGCATGCTGATTTTAGGGTAAGTTTG
Organism: Spinibarbus caldwelli; assembly: GCA_039654775.1. Lineage (NCBI taxonomy): Eukaryota > Metazoa > Chordata > Actinopteri > Cypriniformes > Cyprinidae > Spinibarbus > Spinibarbus caldwelli. The sequence continues at coordinate 4,844,323 of CM077227.1, read as the reverse complement.
TTTGTCTAGGAGCTAGTAGTGTTGCTTCATTTTCATTTCATTTTTTATTTTATTTATTTTTTTTCATTTATTTTATTTAATCAGGGACAATGCACATTACTAGTACACACAAAATGTAAAATGCGCCAGATTTAGCCAACACTAGCTAATTTTCATCCGTTCAGGCTCTTGACGGCTAACACAAACATTTCATGTTCAATCAAATCAAAATATCAAACTCTTCATGTTCACAATGGAATATTACAAAGCTTACTGTGCAGTAATACTGTACACTGAACACAACCTACTATATATATATATATATATATATATATATATACACACACACACACACACACATATGTACATATTCCTAAAATAGTATGTGGAAAACCTCATTGCATACAGTATGCTTAATTGTATGTATTTATTTATGTATTTATGTATTTATTTATTAAACTGTGTCTTGTATGTTTGATCTTAAACAATCATAACATTTTTGGTTACACTTGAAGGGGTGTGAATAAGACTGACATGACACTTTCATAATCATGACATGACATCTTCATAATCATGACATGACTTTTATACATGTTTATGACGTGTCATTAAGTGTCATTCGCTCAGTTAATGCAAAGATGACATTGCTTGAGATGTCTTTGGTATGGGTTAGGGGTAGGGGTAAGGTTAGGTTAGAGTTAGGTCAAACAATGTCATCTTTGCATTAAAAATGACATAACTGAGCGAATGACACTTAATGACAGTTGTCAAAAACATGCATAAAACATCCTTCATATTCATGACTTGTGTCATGTCATGATTATGAAGGTGTCATGTCAGTCTTATTCACACCCCTTCAACTGAAGTGTTACCCTCCGACCAAGACAAACTACCTTGAACTGTATATATTTAGAATTGTGGCTGATATTACTGCATTACATCATATGATGTAACCATTGTGCTCTAATTCTGAATAGACTTCTTAAGTATTAAATAAATAATTTATTGGACTATTATTACATATTTATTGCTTTATGCTAACAAAGGCAGGGTCACTTACTGAAATTTACTGAAAAAAAAAAAAAAAAAAAAAAACTTTACCATAAAAATATGGTATAAACAACAGAAAGTTTTACAGATTTAAATAAAAATTGGGTCCCACATTATATTGTGTCCCTAATACCGGTGTACTTACATAGTAACTAGATGCGTATGTAGTATGTAACCACAGTGTAAGTACACATTGGTACATAGTATCTACAGCTGTAATATTTCTGTAACTACACACAGGTAACAACCCTCAGAATGGTATGTGTAAGTACAAATGTGTAACAGGACATTGGTAACAACACTTTTTGGTAATGAAAGTACAAATGTGTAACAGGACTAACAGCATATTTTTTTGGTAAAGAAAGTGTTACACTTTATATTAAGTAAACAATTCCAATGGATTTACCATGTAATTACTCTGAAGTTACACAGCAGCGGCCAGTAAGTTAGGCTTTACATATAAATTGTGGTTGGTGTCCAGAATGTTACACTTTATATTAAGTGGACAGTTCCTGAGGAGTTACCATGTAAATACACTAGTATTACAGCAGTGCACCAACTCCACCAACTCGAGATCCAACTCCTCGCACTTTACATATCCTTAAACCTACCCGATTCCAGCCCCTGGATCCCATTTCCACCCCTAAACCTACCCATCGCCACCCCCTGGATCAAATTGTTCCAATTACTCTTATACATATTGTTGTGACAAAATTTAGTTATATAATTCCTGTTACACGAGTACTTAGTGAAGTTAGTGAAGTTAACCAGATAAACCATCAAATGTGAGATATCACAGAGAATTCTGGAAATATCAATGTACAGTTTTTTCCCTGTAAATAATAAGGATTTTACTGTCAATTGATATTAGAGCTATTACAATTTTTAACATTAACCAAGTAATGGGTCTTTATCAAAGCATTTTAGACTAGACTAGACTAGACGACTAGAATAGAATAGAATAGAATAGAATAGAATAGAATATTTAGAGAACAATAAATAGAAAGAAAAAATGTTTGGCTTATTTAAACATGTTTTCCCCTACTAGTCAAGAAGAGTTGAAACAGAATTAAATTAATTTTACAGCAGATATTTTAAAAATATAAGCATGTAAACATGGCATTTTCTATCTATCTATCTATCTATCTATCTATCTATCTATCTATCTATCTGTCTGTCTGTCTGTCTGTCTGTCTGTCTATCTATCCTAATGTTTTCATTGGAGCAACATCTAGGTTACGTTGTGTGGAGAACTGGTGTATTCATAAAATACATAATAAATTCTTATACACTATAAGCTTATAAGTGTCAAAACATCACAGGAGAAGCACATTTCATTGTATATTGTGCAAACATCTAAGCTCAGTGTCTTGAAACTGTGACGATGTCAGAATGAAATAACTAAATTGCAATGAAGTGTTAATCTGTCTTGCATTTATTAGTCATCATTCATATATGAAATCACCCTGTGATCATTATCTACAAAAATCAAAAATGTCAATATTCTTTGGCTCTACAGTCATTTTTACAATGACCGAATTAAGATGGTGACGTCTTTAGTCCAGCCCCTATTTACCTTTATCTGGCTGACGTGCATCACTCGCGGCAAGATGGCGGCGGCAGCCGGGAGGCATTGAGTATACCTTGTGGAGCTCCTCTTGAAGACTTCCGTGGCGATTTATTGTTTTATCTGCTGCAAAATGTGCTTATCGTCGGCATTCTGCTGTGATCGCTCTTCCCGGATTATGCAAAGGAAAGTATCCTCGACATTATGTGACTAGCAGGCAGTCGTTGAGACGCTGTAGGGAAAACAATGGCTGCGTCCGAAAGCCTAGGCGGCTGACTTGCTGCCTCGCTGCCTCATTAGGCAATGACTTTGAAGGCAGCGTTTTTGAACGAAGGCACCACACGAAATTGATTTCGGACAGGATTCTGAGGCAGCATAATGGTTTAATGATCTACAACAAAATAGAACGAGTTTTGGTGATAACTAAACAAATATTTAATTACTATAATACTGATTTCTCACTAGAAATAACATCAAAAGTGCAAAAAGTTTGTCAGAAACATAAATTTACACACAAACTATCCACCAAACTTAACTTTCAGATGCCATCTTTATTTTTTAGCTCAACCGTCACGGAATGGAACGCACAGGATTGTGGGATATCAAAGGCAGCGAAGGATACATCTATGCTGCCTTCAAAATTCAATCAGAAGAAGGTACCTCCGGAGACAGGAAGTAAAGCAGAATTTGGATTCGGACGTGCCTTGATGCCTTCCTGCCTTGGAATGCTGCCTCCGAAGGCAGCATTTTAGAGCTTTCGGATGCAGCCAATGCGAGCGAGTAGTTCCAAAACCTGAACTGGATTAACAGAGTGGGAGTCTCCAGCCTTATACCAGTACCTAAGAAGTCCAGGAAAATGTGTAAAAGACTATTAAAGAGGGAGTCCTGAGTACAGTTCAGACTGCTGTGGATGACTGTTTGACTTGACTGTTGACTGTTTTTGATAAGGGGATTTATTTGTATTTTTTTTTTTCTTCTCTTCTAACATTTTGGCTATTTGAACTATTTGCTGTGGATTGTTTGATTTTGGTGTTTGTTTTTTCCCTCTCTCTAATCAAAAGGCTTTATCAGACACTTGAATTTGCTCACTTTTGAATATACATATTTGAATGCAATTCTATGTGTCCTGTTGTGTTGAATGGGTTGTGTTTTCTATTTGAGAGTGCTTATTATTGGTATCTTATAATCATTGATTGCTGGTGCAAAATACTTATCTCATTAAGTTATGGGTTTTGTGTGAGACAAATTTGACTACACAAGATCTTTGTACATTTCCTTTACTTGCATCTTAAACTAATGACAGAAACCCTGTCTGGCACCCCAGGAAGGAAGAAAAAAAAAAAAAAAACTAAACAAAGAGTGTGGGAAAACGTTACATAAAAATGGCACCCCAGATGGGACCCTAAATGTAAACCTGTGAGAAGGAAATCACACTCAAAAGAACTTTCACTTCATCATTCAAAATGATTAAAACGCAACAACCAATTCTGCAAACAAAATGGCTGCATCTCTGAACAAGTCTTGTCATGAAATGAGGGAGATCAAAATCAAACCCCAACAGAGGTCTTTAAAGAGGATCTTATGGATGTAATGACTTTGGATCAGGATGGAACTCAATCCCTTCTTAGTTCACTGGAAGGATTTCAGGCTCTTTCATCTCGTTATACTCTGCTGGATATGGACTTAACAGGAAGTTTGGATCTCAGACCCCCAATATCACCAATATGCAGTGGCGTACCGTGGGGTTTCAGTCAGGGCCTTCAGTAAGCAACTGTAAACTACATGCACACATCTTACACATCTCTGTTACAGCTAACACAGCCATATGCATATAATGCACATATTATGCTGCACACAGGCTCTAAACAACAATAACGGCTGATTAACAATTTCAACAGTAGGGGTCACTATGCACATTCACATCACTCTAAAATGGCGACGTGCCCAAAGCAGCAAAACTGTGCAAATGCTGGACATCCACACACCACACCACAGTATTATCAACGCACCACGTACAACTCCATAAAAATGTGCATGATACAATTCTCATTAAATAATAACGCACTCACCTGTCACTTGTAAATAAAGTCCATGGGTCTGTCATTCCATGTCCCTTTACTCGTATTAAAAAGTAAACACGGCCAACAAAATAACTTGTGCTCGGTGCTAGCTGTTAGCCACTCGTAGCACTCATAGTTGCAATCTTTGAAATTGCCCTTTGTTAGCAAATTCAGTTAAGGTCTTCCTTTATCAGTTATTCTCTTTTGTCTGCAAAAGACGTTTTTAGTAGATCGGCAACAAGATCTGGTGTAGGCGCCGATGACTGCGGCTGTCATTTTCTTTTCATTGAGTTTCACTTTCGTACCTTGGAAATCCCTGATTGAAGGGGCGGTCTAATGCTGGGGGTAGCACTGGGCATGTAGCTAGACCCAGAGGGCGGGCTTTCATTGAACATCAAAATTTGATTGGCTGATGATTCTGTCACTAATGCTCGTAACAAATCAGATGTGACGTCTTTCAACAAAAGGGTAGCACTATCTGTAATGCTGGCAGCAGACTTTTTTTATGTAGGATATTCCTGTTCAACCTCAACGAAACTAATCATAGGCAATTTTGTGGACATTACACAAATGAAAATGATACCTAAATAATCAATAAAAACATTTTTCACACAATTTTATTTTTTATAGGGCCAGCAGAGAAGGCCCTGCTGCCCCTGACGGCCCACCACTGCCAATATCACCTTCCTCTCAGCTCTCATTTGGAGTAACTGGATTCATGGACACTCTGATACTTCAGCAATTGAGTGAAAAGTGAAAGTCGTGAAGTATTGTCAAGTATGGTGACCCATACTCGAAATTGGTGCTCTGCATTTAACCCATCCAAGTGCACACACACAGCAGTGAATAGTGAACAAACGCACACACACACACCGTGAACACACACCCAGAACAGTGGGCAGCCATTGCTCCAGCGCCCAGGGAGCAATTGGGGGTTCAGTGCCTTGCTCAAGGGCACCTCAGTCATGGTATCGAAGGCAGAGAAAGTGCTGTTCATTCACAATCCCCACCTTCAATTCCTGCCGGTGCGAGAATTGAACCGGCAACCTTCAGGTTACAAGCCCAACTCCCTAACCATTAGGCCACGATTTCTCCCTAAAAAAGTGAAATGACCAGTGAAATGACCAGAAAACAATACCAGAGCCTGAAAGACACTTTCTTCACTGAAATTGGTCAGTTGAAACATGCCGTAGATACTTTCACTTTAAATGTGGATACTGCATCTGCGAAACAAACAACAGAAATAAAACAGCTTATGAGTAATCAGTTTGAACACTTCAGAAAAGAGTTTAATAACATGCTGCATTGGCAACTAAAGGATCATCATACACAGGTATTGAAGGATTTCAATGCTGTCATGGAACCAATGGCTAACACTCTGGATCTCATTCAAAAGGCCACTGATCAATGTACTCAACAAATAAACACATTTATTTCTCAGACAAGTTCAAATAGTAATTTACAGGAACTCCACCAGTGCACGCAACATTTTCATAAATTAGCTCTGGACCTGGAAGCTCTCAAGTTATCACAGCTGAGTTCAGTAAAAGCAAATGCTTCTGTGCAAACAATTATGTCTCCATCCCCTTCTACTTTGGTGGAAGCTCTGGTGGTGAATACCAGATTACAGCAATTCCATTCAACATTTTACTATGGACTGGGTGATTCTATGTTTAACCCCACAAACGAATCTGTTACCGCTGAAGGTAGAGGACGTTTTGTGGGGAAACAGCCCATTAAAATCCAGTTTCCTTGCTTTGGTCGACTAGAAGACCGTGATGATCCTTTGATCTTCCTGGAGAAATGTTATGATTTTATGGCTCTCCACCCCCTTTCAGATGAAGAATTAATAACAACACTCAGGAATGTGCTCCATGGAACAGCTAGAGACTGGTGGGATGTTGCTCGACTTGAAACAACCACTTGGCAGGAGTTTGAATCCAAGTTTCTTGCTGCTTTCTTGTCAGAAGACTATGAGGATGAGTTAGCGAAGAAAGTAAGAACACGTGTACAGCAAGAAGGTGAGAGCATAAGAGATTTTGCTTACATGTACCGAGCTCTGTGCAAACGCTGGAAGCCACAAATTGCAGAGGATGAAGTCATTAACTTGATCTTGAAAAACATTAATCCTCAGATGACAAGTCAACTTCGAAGTAATGGAGTTACTTCTGTTGACAATTTAGTCTGCCTTGGGCAACAGCTGGAAAAAGACAAGGAAAACCAGCTACAATATGAATAATGGAAAAAACCTTGGAAACTCAGAGTAACTAATCCTGTTTCTGTTCAGCCCAATAACCCAGTAACAGCTCCAGTACCACAGGACTCTAAAACTCCCTTCTGTTGGCGGTGTAAGGGCCCTCACTCTCCGTCTTCTTGTCCTCAGAGTGGTAAAAACAAAAACTATAAAGGTCAGCAAAGTTCAAATCCTGTTAAAGGTAACCATGGTAACCATCCTACTGTCAGTACAGTCACTCATATGGAGTTTGTATGCTCACCTACTCATCCTTTCTCTTCATCTCTACCACAGCAGTTGATTGTTCCTGTAAACATTGACTCTTGGCAAGGCCAGGCTTTGGTTGATACAGGATCCTCATATACACTGTTAAATGAAAAAAATGTGGTTAACCATGGGTTATCAGACTCAACAGCTCAGACCCTGGACTGATGGTCCTATTTATCTGGCTGATGGAGGAGCCCGTCAACCCTTAGGATGGGGTGAAGTACAACTTGAAGTGAAAACATTAACCATCACCTTACCTGTGGTTGTCCTTGCCCCACAGATGCTTGCCTTTCCTGTTGTGTTGGGTTTAGACTTCTTTTCTTCATTGGGTTGCAAATGGACATCTGGAACAATGTCTACTGGTTTCAGCCTAATCAAAAATATTATTTTCTGAAAAATGATGCTCACTTCCATGATTGGTATAATTTTTCACCTCTTGCTGTCTTTTCTGCTCTTTCCCCTGCTACAACAACTAAAGAACCAAACCATCTTCATGTAGTATGCCAAAACACCTGCCTGGAAGAACGAGGAAAAGAACATTTCCTAACACTACTCAAACAGAACTCTGATGTTTGCACAGATGTTTTGGGCAAAACAAGTGTTTTGACTCACCGAATTTATGTTACCCAAGATGTTCCTATAAAACAAAAGCATTATCGTGTTTCTCCTACGAAACAGAAGATTATCAAACAGCTCATTGATGAGATGTTAGCTGCTGATGTTATTGAGCCTTCCTCGTCAGCATGGGCCTCCCCCGTCGTACTGATTCCCAAGAGAACTGGTGGATAGCGTTTCTGTGTGGATTATCGGAAGGTAAATTCAGTCTCTCAATCAGATGCCTATCCGGTTCCTACAATCCAAGAAATTATTGAGTCCTTGAGTGGTACTGTCGTTTTTTCCACCCTTGACCTGAACAGTGGATATTGGCAGGTTCGAATGGAAGAGGACAGTCAGGATAAAACTGCCTTCATATGCAATCAGGGGCTATTCCATTTTAAGGTCATGGCTTTTGGCCTTAAAAATGTACCAGCGACCTTCCAACGATTGATGGAGAGAGTCCTGGGAGAGTTACAGGGAAAGAACTCATCTATTTAGACGATATAATTACCTACTCTCCATCAATGGAACAGCAATTCCAGGACATCCAGGCTGTTTTGGATGAATTGAAGAAGGCCCACCTGACTGTTAATATGAAGAAAACGCATTTCTTTCATACTCCTTTGAAGTTTCTCGGCCACATCGTGACTGCTACAGGAATCAAGGCAGATCCAGAAAAAAAAACAAAAAAAAACAGAGCAGTTCAAGAATTTCCTGTGCTAAAGAACATAAAGGAAGTCCAGAGATTTTTAGGAATGGCTGGTTGGTATGATAGGTTTGTTCCACACTTTTCTCAAGTGGCTGAACCCCTTAATGCCTTAAAGAGAAAAGGTGTTAAGTTCCTTTGGTCTTCACAATGTCATGTCATGTAATGTCCACAATTTAAATCTGACATTTGTCGTCTACACTGATGCAAGTGAGGTTGGCTTAGGAGCTGTCCTGGTGCAGCAAACAGGACTGGGCACCGAGGAGGTCTTGGTATTTGCCAGTCGTACCTTGAATCCGGCAGAAAGGAATTACAAGACCACTAAGCAAGAATGTTTGGCAGTCGTGTGGGCCCTCGAAAAATGGAGGTACTACTTGGAAGGAAAATTCTTCACCGTCATCACTGATCACTCTTCCTTGATGTGGGTTTTTAAAACCCAGAAACCCAATACTCGTCTAATTCGGTGGGCACTCCGACTCCAGGAATTCAACTTCACTGAGTACAGGAAGGGGAAGTATAATACGGTTCCTGATGCTTTGTCCCGAGCCCCTGTGGACATTAACGAACAGGACTTGCTCCACCACTCTATCTCTGAAGTCAAAAGGGAAATCCGAGACAACGGAAGATCTGCCAATCACCGATTATGACATCTGGAACGCAAAGCAGACAGATGCAGACATGCACCATCTGTACGAACAATTGGTAGAATCAGAAAAAATCCCTGTTAACTCTTCTGTAAAATTTTCTACATTAGAAGACAAAGTCTACAGAGTTGTCCAGTTTCCACACAAAATTGTGTACCAAGTATACATACCAAAAGCTCTCTGATCTCATGAACTCCAGTCTCTTCACGAAGACCCTCTCGCTGGTCATCTTGGCAGATTCAAAACTTTCAAAAGATTGTAAGTTTTGGTGCACTGGCCTAACTTGAACCAAGATGTCAAAGAGTTTGTACAAAACTGTCACATTTGTCAGCGTTACAAGCCTGAATGTCGTCGACTCCCTGGCACACTGCAGCAAACCATTGTACAACGACCAAGGGAAACGCTGGGAGTGGATTTGATGGGTCCATTTCCCAAGAGCTCATCTGAGAATGTATTCCTGATCGTTTTTGTGGACTATTATTCTAGATGGGTGGAACTCTTCAGTCTGTGCAAAGCCACATCTAAGACTTTCTCAAAGATACCCATCAGAGAAATTCTTACCCGATGGGGGGTCCCGGATTACATCTTGTCTGATCGAGGATCACAGTGTGTCTCTTCTGTTTTCCAGAAACTCTGTAAGAATTGGAACATCGTACACAAAATGACAACTGCATACCAAACCGCAGACAAATCTTACTGAAAGGATTAACCGGACACTCGAAACAATGGTGGCCTCGTACGTCAGTGACAATCATAAACATTGGGACAAATTCCTACCAGAGTTTAGGTTTGCTCTTAATTCTGCCGTCCATGAGTCCACAGGAGTAACACCAGCAGAGTTAAACCTCAATCGCTCACTCAGAGGACCCCTAGATGTGCTATTACAACCACGAGATGTTTCTCCTGATGAGTCCTGCTATGACAAATTGACAGAATTAAAGCAAATGAAAGAGCACGTTGAGAAGAGACTACTTAAAGCTCGTAAACGTCAAAAACGCAACTATGACAAAAATCGGAGAGAAGTAGCTTTTGAGGAGATGGACAGAGTCTGGATGCGCACTCACCCTTATTCCAAGGCAGAGAAGTTTTTTTTTCTGCAAAAATTGCTCCAAAATGGCAAGGAACTATGAAATCATCCTGGAGGACACTGGAGAAGACTTAAGAGTGGTACTCGTTTCCATACTAAAACCCTGCTTTCCCTCTGCAAAGGAACTTGAGGCATAACAACAACGTCGGTTATTAGAAATTTTTAATGAAGGCAGTGATGAGGAAGAGTTTCTTGGATTTACTGAGAAAAATACATTTGAAGACATCTGATTTGACGCCTTTCCCCTAATGGCCGGCTTTTCTTAAGGAGGGGGGAGTGTGACAATGTCAGAATGAAATAACTAAATTGCAATGAAGTGTTCATCTGTCTTGCATTTATTAGTCATCATTCATATATGAAATCACTCTGTGATCATTATCTACAAAAACGAAAAATGTCAATATTCTTTGGCTCTACAGTCATTTTTACAATGACCGGATTAAGATGGTGATGTCTTTAGTCCAGCCCCTATTTACCTTTATCTGGCTGACGTGGATCACTCGCGGCAAGATGGCGGCGGCAGCCGGGAGGCATTGAGTATACCTTGTGGAGCTCCTTTTGAAGACTTCCGTGGCGATTTATTGTTTTATCCAAGGCAAAATGTGCTTATCGTCGGCATTCTACTGTGATCACTCTTCCCGGATTATGCAAAGGAAAGTATCCTCGACATTATGTGACTAGCAAGCAGTCGTTAAGACGCTGTAGGGAAAACAATACGAGCGAGTAGTTCCATACCTGAACTGGATTAATGGAGTGGGAGTCTCCAGCCTTATACCAGCGCCTAAGAAGTCCTGGAAAATGTGTACCAGACTATTAAAGAGGGAGTCGTGAGTACAATTCAGACTGCTATGGATGACTGTTTGACTTGACTGTTGACTGTGTTTGATAGGGGGATTTATTTCTCTTTTTTTCTTCTCTTGTAATATTTAAATTTTTTGAACTATTTGCTGTGGATTGTTTACTGTTTGAACTACTGCTTGGTTTTTGAACTGGAATATTTTTCCCCCCTTTCTTTGTAGCCTATTTTTTTTTTTTTTTTTTTGGCTGGACAATTTTGAATTGATTTGGTGTTTGTTTTTTCCCTCTCTCTAATCAAAAGACTTTATCAGACACTTGAATTTGCTCACTTTTGAATATACATATTTGAATGCAATTCTATGTGTCTTGTTATGTTGAATGGGTTGTGTTTTCTATTTGAGAATGCTTATTATTGGTATATTGCATTGATTGCTGGTGCAAAATCCTTATCTCATTAAGTTGTGGTTTTTGTGTGAGACAAATTTGACTACACAAGATCTTTGTACATTTCCTTTACTTGCAACTTAAACTAATGACAGAAACCCTGTCTGGCACCCCAGAAAAAAAACAAAACAAAAAAAAAACAAAAAAACAAAAAACAAACCTAAACAAAGAGTGTGGGAAAACGTTACAAAACACATGAAAAAAAAAAAATCAACAATTTGATCCCATAAGCGGAACTGTCGCTGTTGTTGCGTATATGCTAGCACAGGCATAATGACATGCATGCATGTTCATCGCTCGATTTGTTTCTCAGGCTTTTCTGCTGAGAAGGAACTAAACAAACTGAAGCTCGCCATCTGTCTGAGCGTCAGGCTCCTGAAGCTCTGAAAACAACATACGCGCTTCTCTTCCACGGGTGACAAGTGTTGGGTTTGTAAGGGACGTTTTAAGGATGGACATCATCCATTATTGGTTTCTCCTGAGAGACATCAAGTGACAGCGGTTGATGAAATACCGTCTACACCTGGTTGGTTATTGTTTGTGTGTCGTATAATAATTCTCAACACTCCAGTGCTCTGTATTACAGAGGACAGTGAAAAAAAGGCATGTTGGAAGACATTGGCAGATGATGCAACAAATTTAATGCATCTCCTAAGTTCTTCTGAGAGCAGAAGTCAAAGTCGTGACTTTATGTTCTGAGTCAATTTCGAACTTCTTTACCTCAAGAAAAGGAGGCAGGTATAGGTAATCGTTGTGCAAACTGGCAGACATCGCTACTCTAAGGAGAACATGTCTGTCACAGCAGCTTGTTCATTTTTCCTTCTGAATGAACTGCAATCCAATAAATCATCATTATAGCACATAAAAGGATCATGTTCGAATCGGATTTATGCAGGATGGGCTGTCTAAGCGCATTAAAATTGCCATTTTGCAACATGAACATGCTTTCTTTTCATATTCCTGCAGATTTTCTGTCAGCGGCTTCACATGCCGTTCACACAATCGTATGCATGTCCCTCGTGTGGTCTGTCACACAGCTGCATTAAAGACTCCAACGTTAACTCTGTTACCTGCTGTCAGACTCTCCTCCATTTTGTGAAAAACACCAAATGCTAAATCTGAAAGTCGAATGTTCTTGCCTCATGTAGTTTCATTAAAAACAGAGTAGCACAGACAGGCACTATTTCATGAAGAGCTTAAAGACAGATTCAAATCAAAAAGAAACCTATCTATTTATTGTTAGTTCACCCCTAAACAAATCAAACAATGTTATCATTTACTCGCTCTCGTGTACAGAGCCCTGCACATTACATGTGGACGAATAAAATAGAAGATTTGTGGTCATGAATTTGTTCCCACAACTTATTAAACTGTTCCCTTACTTTAAATTAAAACAAGGGAATGAATTAGTACTACATGGCCATGATTTAACTAAAATGAGGGAACACATTAATAAAAAATGACCACAAATTAGTAAGTTGTGGGAATTAATTCGAAATTGTGGCCACAATGTCTAATTTTTCTTCCTCATGTCTCTACTTTTGCCATTCCAAACCCTCATTATTTTTTATTTTATTTTGTTTTATTTTATTCGATTTCATTTTTTGACCCATGAAATACAAAAGGGGAAGTTAGATAGAAGAACAGTGGATAGTGATTTACTGGAATAATCAAAGTACCATATTCTACATAATAGATCATTATACCAAAAATAACATGATGTGACTGACATTACTTATGTAATGCAATTAACATCAAGTAACATCTCATTAACATAAGCAAAACATGCACGAAGCACACACATTTGGACTTGTGCCGAATGAGGGGGGAACATGAGATCAACTTATTTATAATAAATGTTTATAATGAATACCACTATAATTTACTTTTGTTTTTTTTTACATTATTTTACTATTATTCCTGAATGTAGTAATAAAATGTGACTTATAAAGTAAATAAATAAAAATAAATAAAACATTGTAGCATGCATGAATTGTGCAGTATATTCTAGTCTTACATAGCTGTACAATAGTTTTGTGTTAGGAACAGGACTACATTTAGAAATTTTTAGTTAGTCCAATACTGTAACTCACATGTGTAAGAGAGCAGCTTGAACATTCTGAACTACTTCTTTTGTGTTTTACAGTCTGAAAACGATATTTATATATGCATGTGTGTGTGTGTATTTATATGCGCGCACACACACACACACACACACACTCACAAATAGCATCATAAGCAAATGATGCTTTGAAATGCTGTCTCCGTCAGCAGCTTAATAGGTTTTGGAACAGAGCACATGTTATTTTCAGTAGTGGGGAGGTCATTGTGAATTTATTGCTCTCCTCTTTGACCTGGTTGAGGATGAGGTGGTTCCGTTAGCTCATGTCTATGTCACAGCTCTTGGACTGAGTTAATCTGTTTTCTCCATCAGCGGTTCAAAACCAGTCCACTCTCTTTTTCATTAAGGGCCTGACAGAGTCCGAAGGCAGAGTGGCAGTGCTGGCAGACAACTCAAGACGTCCATCTCACAGCTTGGCTTAGAACATAGATAAAAAATAAAAATAAAAAAAAAGTACACAAACATAGACAGCAGTGTACAAGCAACCAAACGTGTTCGTGTTTGTCTGGCAGAAACATATGGAGTAGGGTTTATTATTATTATTATTATTATTATTATTATTATTATTATTATTATTATTTCCTAAAAATTTACACATCTCCAAGCCATCCAACATGTAGATGAATTTCTTTTTCGTGGAAACAGATTTGAAAAATGTAGCATTACATCACTTGCTCACCAATTGATCCTCTGCAGTGAATGGGTGCCATCGGAATGAGAGTCCAAACAGCTGATAAAAACATCACAATAACCCACAAGTAATCCACACCAGTCCATCAATTAACGTCTTGTGAAGTGAAATATATTTGTAAGAAACAAATCTGTCATTAGGCCATTTTAAATTTAAACTGTTGCTTCAGGCCAAAATAACATTCCACAATCCATAAAGCTTCTTCCAGTGTAAAAAAAAGCCCATCTTCTAATGTTTTCTCACATCAAAATCCACCAACATATTAGTTTAGAACTGCTTTCATTTTTGTAAACAGTGCTTTATCTGTGCATATTTATTTCCTGATTCAGATGATACTTTTCACTGGAGAAAGCGATATTATGGATAAAGGACTCATATTTTAGCCTGAAGGAATGGTTTGAAATTAAAAACGTCTTGATGGATTTGTTTCTAACAAACACACAGCTTTCACAAGATGTTAATTGATAGACTGGAGTGGTGTGGATTACTTGTGATTTTATTGTGATGTTTTTATCAGCTGTTTGGGCTCTCATTCTGATGGCACCCATTCACTGCAGAGGATCCATTGGTGAGCAAGTGATGTAATGCTTAATTTTTCTTAATCTGTTTCAATGAAGAAATAAGATGGCCTGAGGGTAAGTACATTTTCAGCAAATGTTAATTTTGGGGTAAACCACAGATTTAAGCATTTTCTGTTATTCTTTATTTATGTAAATATTTTCCATTGAGTCTGTATGTGCAATGCATTATAAAAATAGTTATTGTAATGCATTCATGTAATGTTTTACAATACACCCTATAAGTTCTTGTAAAAGCTTAAAAGGAAATAATACATTGAAGCACTTTTTTATACTTGTGTAATACTCTTTGAAGGTGAAACTATAAATAAGTAACTGTTATGATGAATAATATAACTGTAGTTACAATTATTAATGAACAGATAAAAAAACTGCTTAAAATAACAAAAATAAATATTATAAGGCATTTTAAATGTCTTTATAATGCATTATATATACAGATTCATTGAAAGTATGTTTCTGTATTTTTACGTATTTATTTTTTATTGTAATTTGCCTACTATTTTTAGCTTCTTTACTAGCTGTCTGTGACAACACTAGCATTTCGATGAACACACACACATCCCGAAGATGAAAGGCCTGCAAAGATCCATATATGAACCTGCCAAGCAAACAGCTCCACTATATCATTCCATTCAATATTCTTGTGAATCTTTTCATCCTGTATGAACAAACCACCTCTGAACTCGCAGGCCTCGTGCAGAACCACACGAGTACAGGAGACGCGTGCTGCGCCTCCTGCTTGCAGCGGAAATACCCCTTATTTATCTGAAAGAAAGACAGACAAAGCGAGAAAGGGAGAGAGGGAGGGATGGGTCCTCTCCATCTGTCTACGCAATCTTCCGGGGGCTAATTATCCTAATCCCCGGAATCCAGGATGTGGGTTGGTGGCATGCGCCACGTCCCAGGACACCAGCGTTTTGCCTCCCAGTTAAATGTGAAAATTAATTACTGCCCGCCCTACTGCCGAGGGGAGTACGACCATGACAGAAGCACTGCTCCCTCTCATCACAGGCAGCTACATGAGGGGGCAGTGTGGGTTTTGGTTCATGTGGTCAGTGCACGTCAAACCTAATAAACATCCAAAGGTAACACAGCCTGAACAGAACGCAACACTCTTTCAGGCTTGAAACTGATGCAAACAAATGACTGTAATCAGTATCACGGTACCGACTGGACTGTATATTTGAATCAGTTTATTAATCGCGTTTGCCCTCTAAATCGCTATTATTATTGCTTATACTTAGCATTATGGGTTTGTTCACATTTGTTCCAACTATGAAGTATACCACATAACCTTATTTGTGCTACAGACATATTAGATATCACAAACTGCATGGCTTGTTGAGGAAAGGTGTGCTATTACTTTTCAAGACAATTGGATTTACAGTTTTAACCTGGCGGACAATAAAATGGGTGAAATAATCACATAGACAGAGACCAGAGCAATATACAGACCAGAATATCCACTACAGGCTGTTCATTGGAAAAATGTGCCTGCGGCTGCATTTTGTCAAAATGATATTACATTGCTTCTTGCACAGTTTGGAAGAGTATCAAAGTGAAATGTCCAGTGAATGGAGCTAAAAGAACATTTTGTTTTATCAGAAACAGATGAACTTGAATCTGACAACATTTTATTATGTATCACAGTAATTCGGAAAAGAAGTGCCTGGTGAGCGGAGCTAAAAGATTAATCTTCTACTGCATTAAAAAAAAAAAAAAAAAAAAAAAAAAAAAGTACCACCTACACTAAACCCTACTCTAAATTTAACCGATAGTGTTAAGAAAATCAAACGTGAGATAAAAATGCATTTGGTGAAGCAACCATGCCATTTTAGCATGCTTCTGATTCCTTGGGCTCTTTTATTGTGATTTTTGCTTCATGGGACTTGTACCCAGCACTCCACATTGCAAGTGCAATGCTGTACCGGGTGGGCTTCCGAGCAAGTTTACTATGTCAGAAAAGCTGGTTATGCGATACAAATGTGGCAATGCATTGGTTTACAAATCATACACTATGGTGGTAATCAAAGTTGTTGATGTTTTACTGCCACTAGCGTTTTTAGCTATAAACTGCAATGATTTTTTTTGTATTTTTGTTTTGCAAAAATGTAGGTAGAGGTACGTTTTTCCAATAATCGGAGAATGTCATAGAGACTTTTGAATTGGCCAATAAGCAGCCATTCAGAATAGCCTAGAAACCATAGCAAATGTGCCCTGGCAACCTCTGGAACACCTTAACATTGTGAGTTGTGTTGGATTGAGCACCACTCAAGTTTCCTGAAAATGTCTAATTTATGATTTAATCAGTCATCCTGCTGTGTCAGTTTCTCAAATGATTCCTACAGAATGAGCAATAAATTGTATTTCAGGCCAGTCCTCAAGAAGGTCTCCTTTAGCTCTGAAATTGTGTTGTTAAAACAAACATGACAATCAAATAGTATCTTCTTGTTTTCAGTTGTGTGACCTCCTACTATGCAGAGATACGATACTGTAACACGTCCACAAAAGGAATAGAAAAAATATCCATGTGGCTGATCTAATGAGCGCATGTTTGTGGAACATTTAATATTTTCAACGAAATTTGAGATTTAACTTTTAACAAGTTGGCCAAACACGCAATGGATGTGCATGAAAAAATACCCACAGGCTGTTTTCTTCCAAGTCTCTTATCCATTCCTTCAGTTCTTTCCAATTTTTCTTCTCTATCAATTAAACAAACAACACTGCGATTGTTTTAGTCTCTAGCCGACAGTCATGCAATCAAACAGAAATGCTTCTCAAACCCTGATGCTTCACGTAAGAACAGCTGCCCCCTTTTCTCACTTTAATAACAGCTTAGTAAGTCAAAGTGGATACAAATGTGAAATTGCCTCCAAAAGGAGGAGCGTTTCCTGTCAGCTCAACTTATTTTCAGCTCATGCTCTCAGCGGCCTTCTTCTCCTCCAGACATTGTTCCCTTTCCCGCAACACGCAGCGCAGCCTGTCACCAACCACCCAATCAACTGTGCACCGAATCAGAGAAGGCATTTTTCCCCAGTGGTGCAATTAACCCCTAGCTGTGGGTAAGTCGTCCCCTTTGGCAGGTCTGTCCAGAAACACAGCGGCGTGTTCCTAAAGAGGAAACCCCTAATATCACGCTACGCCCTCTATCTTGCCTTCAGCGAGTCCCAGCCTCACATCTGTGTGTCATGTCACATCGAGAGAGACGAGCCTGATGGCTGAGCGGGAGTCTCGCAAAAAAAAAAAGAGGGCCTATTTTTCCGAGATTGAACGTGTCTCTTACTTAACCGCTTTGTAAAATTTAATGTTCTCTGAGTAATTGAGAGTTTTCTAGAGAAAGCTGTTTTCACCCGATCGGATCAGCCGACGACAGGCTGCCGTGAAGAAGAGCAGGTGTTGAATAAGGTCGCCTGTCAGCAGGGTCACTCTTAGCTGGGGTGGCAATCGAACAGCCAGAGACAGCGGTGTGCCACGTGTGATAATGTCATTCTAGGTCAATGTCTACATGCAGTGACCATCCCGTATCCGACAAGATTCCCTCCCGCCGCTTCAATGCGACTTCAAAGACAACCTAAAAAATAAAGATTGACCCTGTTTAGTTTCTTAATAGGTCTTATGAAGAAATGTCATACGTCACCCCAAAGAAAAATAAAATCATATTTTACTTCAAACAAAACCTATTTCTGAAACATTAAGACTGATGAGAATTTAATGTAAAATAGACTTCATTTTCATATGTACGATTTAATTTATTTTGTGAGACTCCTTGTAAACAACTTTAGTCACATTGTGAAACATGTCAGTTTTTATAACCTTTAAAATAAGATGCTCTGCCTCTGAAACAACTGTCTTTTTTCTGTGTACCCATATTTTCTAGAAAATAAGTTGCACTGCATAAAAATTGCATTGTTGAGAGAAGAAAAAAATCAAAAAACAAAGATCAGTGTGGAAGTCACATTTTATTATTACATTCAGAAATAATATTGAATACCGGTAAATAAAAAAGGAAATTTTAAGAACCAAACAAGAATGTAAAATATAAATATAAAACAGGTTATAGTTGCATTCAGTATAGACCAAATTTATTATAAGCGCCAAGCCTAAACAAATGTATTTAAAGCAAAACTGAAACTACTAGTGTGTGAAATGTGCCTAACAAGTAAACTTGGGTTCATGTAACTCTCATTTGGTACAAATCCAAATGTGTGTTTTTATGCAGGTTTTGCACACTTGATGTTTATTGCATTATACAAGTCGCTTTGGAATATAAGTCGCAGCCCATTTCTGATGACAAAAATACAAGACTTACATTCAGGAAAATACAGTGTATAACCAAAGCCATGCGGGCTGCAGAAACTATTTTAACCAATAACATAATCCATATCATATACTATCAAATCAAATTATACACAGTAGTAGCTCAAATAGCAGGTCATAGTGTTAGGTTGTGGGGTTGATTCCCTGGGAAAGCAAAAACTAATAAAAAAAAATGTATATCTTGAATGCATTGTAAGACCTGCCAAATGCATAAATATAAAATGAAAATCACAATTGATAAAATTAAGAAATCAAGCTCCATGCCCTCATTATATCAAGCCAAATATTGAAAACCTGAAATTTTGCCATCATTAACTCACCCTGACTTTGTTCCAAACCTTTGATGGAGATTTTTAGTGATTTAAAAGGCTTATATTTGTACATGTATATTCACATACATTGCATGATTTCAGAAAACAGCATTATATTTTTGGTATGTTTATGGTACTTTTTATTAATTTTTGGAGTTGGGTGAAAATCAAGTTAGATGGGTTTGGAACGACATGACATTGAGTAAATGATGGCAGAATTTTCATTTTAAGATAAACCAACCATTTAATTGCATTCAGAATGATGTTTCATGTTGTCTTTAAAACATGCAGCCCCAAAGCTCCCACTCTGAACTTACTATCTGCTGGATTTATTAAGGCTTAATTGTTTGACAGAAAATCTCAAGCTAATACTGAAGTGTGGGGTCGATTAAGGTAACAGGTGGTGACGACCTTGGTTGACTATGAGGACTTTTCTACACCAAAATGAAATTAGCATTCTCCATAAGCACGTACATGCTGAGCTGGACAGATAGAGGTGAGATCCCACCCTTAAATAGACCCATTAGGTTTTTTTTTTTTTTTTTTTTTTCTTCTGATCATTAGCTGCGTAAGTGCCTTAATTGATGCTCATTCCACAGACAGATGACTTTCTGATTAGCAAATGCCATCTTCTGCTTGCCAGGGGAACAATGATCTATTTGTTCTGTATGAGTCTCAAAGGTGCCATTGCCTGGTAGTGGTCAAGTAGGTTCCTTGCGCAGCTGAAGTGAAGCCTGTGAGCCTGTGGCCAGAACAGTTAGAGCAGTTAATAACTGGTCCTGCTCTCTTAGCTGCTATAGCTCAGGCTTGCTTTACACTGAACTCTCTACCTCAGTAGTACACATCTTTACTTGAAAGGAGTGTAAGTGTTATACTATGTGAAATACGTTTTAAATATTAAGCTTAAGTGTGCAATGTCTAAGCGTTAGAGCGCAATTCCATAAAAGCGCAGCTGGGAGGGATAAATTGTGCATGTGACAATTGTTTACTGACAATGCGCACATTAAAGAACACAGACGCAGCCAGACCATTTCCATAATTACCAGCGCAATCTACCAAGAGCAGTGCAAATTACCACCTGCTTTAAGACATGCTTTTTTGGGCGTTAAATAATGGCACAAATACCAATAATTTGACGAGTGCAAATATTAGTAAATTGCGTTGTATGATTCATTTTAATACTCTCCTCCCATAAATTTTGCATCTGAAAATGAAACTACAAATGCTTATTCAATAAGGTCAGGCACAAAAATAACTGTGTTCATGCCTTTTCAGCGCTAATTCTTCACTGCGCGTCTTTAGTAAATCCTGACAGTACTATTTTAAAGTCAAAAGACATATATATATATTATATATAATCCTGACAGTACTATTTTAACGTCAAAAGACATATATATATATATATATATATATATATATATATATATATACACACACACATTTCAATCTATATACTAGTGTGTCAAGAATCAGCACTGTTTTTGAAGAGTGAGCTTGTACATACATTTGTAATGGCACCCCAGAGTATGACACAAGAGGGAACCTGCGATGAATCAGACATCACTTAAAGCAAAAACGACAGGGAACAAATATAGTGAAGTAGTCCACAGATGCCATGTTCATTACAGCAGCATCACGGAGAAATTAAGTTGTCAAGAAAGCTGCTGACTGAATGAAGCGCATGTATATGGGAGTAAAGTGTATACCAATTACATACTGCATAACTTTATTTAAACGGCTTTCTGTTGTCCGTGTAAATTAACTGTAATTATCTGACATTAATTTTGATCTCACCTAAATTAATTAGCAGAAGTTATTACTCCACCACTTGCATATGATGTCATTAATGTTACAGTCCTATATTTTTGAACCATTTTGGTTCAAATGATGGAAATGCGACCATGCTTTTGGGAATCGGTTGTGACTAGTTAGTTAATTTCTCCAACGTTACATCATATTATGGTGGTTAAGCACTGAATTACGTCGTTATATAGGAAATGCACCCCTGGTAAAGATGCTCAAACGATTATTTTTTACTCTAACAATTATTAGAACGATTAATCGACTAATCGTCGATTATTTCACTGATTAATCAGTAGACTTTGATTATTCAGCTTTTGCAATTAGTTAAAATATTAAATTATACATATTCTAACATAAATAAAGGTCACTTCAGCTTTAGAAAAGCATATTATGTAATTACACTGAACAAAATTATAAACGCAACACTTTTGTTTTTGCCCCCATTTTTCATGAGCTGAACTCAAAGATCTAAGATTTTCTATGTTCACAAAAGACCTATTTCTCTCAAATATTGTTCACAAATCTGTCTAAATCTGTGTTAGTGAGCACTTCTCCTTTGCCCAGATTATCTATCCACCTCACAGGTGTGGCATATCAAGATGCTGATTAGACAGCATGATTATTGCACAGGTGTGCCTTAGGCTGTGCCTTCCTATATAGATAAAAAAGGTAAGTGATAAGATGCTTTGGATAAACTATTTTATTCACAACATAATGTCTTAAAATACCTTATAGGGTTATGATAACCAAAACAGTCCTTATCTAGATCAAGCTTTGATCTCTGTAAACCAAACTGTCACTTTAATTAAATTATTTTTTCCCCCACTAATAAAACTATTTTATCATTAGCTAGCTCCACACTGGAGAGCTGCTTTATAACAGAAAATCAAGTTGTAATTCTAACTGAAAGCGACACTGACTCTGGTTTTTCATGTTTAATACCGTAAAGCTGCTTGAATTAAGGCTATCTATTGCATAAAGTACTATATAAATAAAGATGATGTGACCGGACTTTACTGGAGTAAGTTACTGAACTGCAGAGCTCATGCAAACATCCACATCGTTGTAATCAGATGCATTTTTAACTGCTACTTTCACACTGCTGTCAGTTTTTGTTGTGTATATTTTGTTACTGAGAGAAAAGCGTGCAATATATATTTACATATTCATCCAAATGCTGCTCAGGTTCGGATGCATTTTCTCTGAAGCGCTGTGTGTCTTCTTTTCTTGAATTGCATCCAGGAGGGCTGAACTACAGTCTTGCGCTACAGCGCCACACTGGTCAAACCACAGTATTGCAGGCTCTTACATTAGGTCAAATGAGATCAAACGACTACTCGACAACAAAAACATTTGTCGACATTTTTTTATTGTCGACGTTGTCGATAATGTCAACTTATTGTTGCAGCCCTACATGCAGCCAGGATTTGCAGCTTTCCTTCTGATTAAGAAACAGCCATTGTATGACCTCTCAGTGCAGGAAAATCAATGGTATCCTCATAACAAAACCAAATGAGAAAAACACTGTAGGTCTGAAAATGGCATGTGAAATGTAATGTATTAGGTGGACATTTTAAAAATCAAATTTCATACACTAACCTAAATATTACTGCTAGTTTGAGACCAATACACTACAGGAAACGAATAAAGTTTAACAGCAGTTTCATTGATCCTTAAAGCAAGACAGCTATCCGTGCTCAGCAGCATACGCTTGTCCCCCATGTTTGCACTCGGGCATTCAAAATTACATTAATTACCATCTGGAGAGACAATCTCTACAACAAAAAGAGCACAACAACATCTGACTGCCAGGTACACCGCAAGGCATATAACACGCTAATGTATCCCATTACACCCCATTTGGCAGAATGGGTATTCTCTTTGTTGAATCCCAACACCACTCCCAGATTTCGCATGGACTCGGCATAAGAGTTCTGGGCTTTATTCTCTTTCTTTATGAAAGATACCCAGGTAACCCTGCTGAGAGTCATTAGGAGAGCATTTACGCAGGCCTTTTTACCCTTTTTACCCACAGACATTTGCAGTCTTGTTACCGTGGCGCTTTGAAGACTCCACAGAGATGCTCCGCCTGTAAAAAGAGGCCTGGAGCCACTCGAACAACACACGAAAAGACCATCCAGCTCCTGCCTGGATACCCTGGTAATATTTTTAAAGGAGGTATGGACTTTGTAATACCCCTTAAAGTAGATAGGCTTCAGAAAAAATTGAAGCAATCCCTGGCAGCCGAGGGTTGGACATAAAAAAAAAAACGGTCGTTTGGCCTGCTTTTGCGGAGCATGAAACATGAATTAGCACGCTGTGACGCTGGCGGTGTGGGGAAAATCACAGCCTTCTCTCTTGGCTTCTCTTTTCTGGCCACCACATTATCATTCTGTCCTAAAATTGAATCTGCAACTGATTTGAATTCCACCACTGTATAACCTCTTATTTATTCATTGCTTTTCTCCCCCTACATACCATTAAATCTAATAATTCGTTTTCAATACTGCTACAGCACGGACGGCCAACTCCACACCCTGGGGCTCGTGCTCCAGCCATGAAGAGTGAAAAGAAAACGAATGAGAACATGATCAATAAAGTTTTAAATACCATATTCCGTCATTGCTTTGATAGCTAATGTCGAGACTGCTCGTGCGAACTTTCGTGAGTGTGAGCGAGTTGAAGGTTTGGCCGTTTATTTAGGCAGCCCACGTGGATAATTCATTAATTTAATGAGAACAGCAGATTCTACGAACATTTTCTTAGACACCTGCTTCCTTAGGAAACTAACTGTATCGTCTCATTAGGCTTATAATTGTGAAAAAACACCAGAGACTACCGATTAGTACAGTTTACAGTACAGTTTATGGTGGTAACAATAATATATCACTGAAAAATTATGTGTATTAATGCTATTATTACACCTAAAGACAGTCTCAAAATGTCAGGTTGACAAGTTTGTATCTTCGCAACAATTCAAAGGAGGTTAAAATGAAAAAAGTGGATACAAATTTAATTTACTCTCAAAATAAACAGATGATCACACAGCACAGTGAAAATGACAGCAACTTTTTTCTTTTTTTTCTTTTTGGATGTAAAAATATCTTTTCACACTCACACTGGAATGGATAAAGCACATATGACAAGCTTCTAGACTTGATCAGCATTTTCATTATAAAAATGCATCATAAAGAGCATTATTCTAACCTATGCCAATAATAATAATAAAAAATAAATAAGAAAAGAAAAGAAAAGAAAAGAAAAAGAAAAAAAAAGAAAAAAATGAGTATGATTTTCTGACCTGTACGGGTGTTTAAATTATGCCAGATAACAGATATGTCACATTATGTCAGATAACAGATATCAGTCTGACATTTCAGGGACACTTACTTGTACACAGCTGGGAGTTCCTCGTGTCAAAATGACAATGCGGAACAAAATATACAAGTTTACTCTTAAATCCACATTTTAAAAGTCTGCCTGCATGAGTTGCATTCTGCACTCTGAATATAAATGCAGAAGACAAACAATCCGCATGCACTGCAGCAAAGTGCACAAAATATTATTATTTTTTTTTAATCAAGACATCCATTAATGGGTAAACATGTCACATAAGACTTATTCTTCAATTATGATGGCATAAAGCTGCTGCAGTATTCACTGCCTGCCCATGGACATTATTCATGTTAAATGCTCATTGGTAAATTTACAATGAAATGATACAAATTAAAAGCAGTTTTACTGTGCTCATTATTATCTGATGTATAAAAATAAAGAAACAATTGAAGTTAGTGGTACAAAGACCAAATAACAAAAATAAATGCTGCTCGTACATCATCACTGAGCCATTGTAAGAATAAAAGGACTATTTTATGCACAAAACAATAATGCAATTCAAATGGCAAAACCTCCAAAGCGGCCCGTGTGCAATTACACTGAAGCATGTTAAGAAAATTTATATCAAAGCTCTAAATCAGATTCAACACCTGCAATCTTCTATTGAAATACAAAGTGAGATTTTCACTTGAAATATTGCCATGAAACAGCTACTCAATCACACATCACAACAAATCAACCGAGTGGTATATCCCATATTTGCAACCTAGAGAGCACTATGTGAAATAGCGTCATTTTATTCTTTATATATTCTGAGCTGTAACTACATATTCAAGGTTATATATTTACACATTCAGATTTTTGTTTTCACAATTCAAATACAGTATATAATGTAAAATGACACATCCACTTAAATTGACAGCGACTCTAGAATTGTTTCCAAAGCAACAACCCTTAAGGGAAGGTCATCTGAAGTATGTACAAGTATAAAATATACAGTATACAGCCTGTTGTTATATTTTTATCATGCATTTGGCAAACACTTTTATCCAAAGCAATTTACACTGCATTCAAGGTATATACTGTG
Source organism: Spinibarbus caldwelli (assembly GCA_039654775.1). NCBI lineage: Eukaryota > Metazoa > Chordata > Actinopteri > Cypriniformes > Cyprinidae > Spinibarbus > Spinibarbus caldwelli. The sequence goes on along the minus strand of CM077227.1, from coordinate 4,818,640 downwards.
CATTTATATTTTGTTTTGCATTCTCTTGCATTCTTTGCTAGCACCATGCACTACTGTTTGAACTTCACAAATGCTCATGGCAAGGTTTTCAGGTACAATACTGAATTATCTATGGTTTACATAGTAATTTACTTTTTAATTCAGCAAGCATGCTTTTAAAAAGCAATAAATCACAAGGGGCTGCACATGGCATTGTTTTTAAAAAGGATAATGATTAAAATCAATTTTAACCATCACTGTAATATGGCTATAACTGTTTTTTTTTTTTTTTTTAATTTATTTATTTTTTTTTTTTTTATTTACTTATTTATTTATTTTTTGCCAAATAATATAGTTCAACTAATTTAAACAAGGCTCAATTTACAGTCACAATGATCCAAGGCAAGAAACTTGTGAATAGGGCAAAATTTTGTAGATATAACCATTGTTTCCACAGTTTATTAATTATGGTTCATTACCTTTTTTGTATTATACATTTTCTGAAATGTTTTATTTATAAATATGCAAATAAGGCATTATTTAATTAAATATGCACTATTTTGCATACATTTCCTGAAGAGAAACACTATCAACAGCCAAGGGAGAAAAAAAAGAAAAAATAAAAAAAAAAAAAAACTTAAATCAGGTGACCATGACCAAACCCCTCTGTAAAAACATTCAGAATACGGATACGAATAAAACTGAAAAGTTTGGTGCATATAAAGAGATTTCGGACTCATTTTGCATTTGTATTGCAATTGAAATCTACACATGCAACTAGATAAAGTGAAATAAAATAAACACTTAAACATGTACTTTGGATGTTTTATTTCTACTAGTCTAAAGAAAGGCAAGTTATGGAAGCAAAATAGCCCAAAAATCGTCTGAGGTTACGTATGTAACCATGGTTCCCCGAAGAGAACGAGACGCTGCGTCGAACGCTTTGGGAACACCCCCGGCGAGACACCGTACTGAAGCATGTGTGAAATCAGTCCAATAGCGAAGCGAGACGTCACGAGCGGGGTGACGTGAGCAACCAGGATGCATAAAGGCGCATCCGGCAAGCACACGTTAGCTTCTGCAGAAGCAAGCGCCTGCTGGGATGCAGGGAGTATGGAAAGGAGACGCAGCATCTCGTTCCCTTCAAGGAACCATGGTTACATACGTAACTTCAGACGTTCCCCTTAAGGAACTCGAGCTACGTCGAACGCTTTGGGAACGAGAATACCCACTGCACCATGGTTACATACGTAACTTCAGACGTTCCCCTTAAGGAACTCGAGCTACGTCGAACGCTTTGGGAACGAGAATACCCACTGCACCATACGAGCAAGTCCCAGTCTGGTGTGTATCTAGCGAGCACATCAAGACGAGAGGACTTGGGACCCTGGGGTAGATGTCAGGTCCAGACTGTAAAACCGAATGAATGTGTGCGGAGAGGACCAGTCCGCTCTGCGAACGTAAGTGTCCAGTGCTCGCACTGGACACAGTAGATTGAGTCTTTCCTGACCTGCTTCCTGGAAAGGAGGAGGACAGAATGCCTGCAGTACGATGGGACCTGGTGAAGAATTGGGTAATTTAGGGACCTACCCAGGTCTCGGGTAAAGGAATACCCTAGCCATGCCCGAGGCAAACTCCAGGCCCGACACATCAAGTGCCTGGAGGTCCCCTACCCTCTTCAGCAAGGATATAGCGAGCAAGAAGATAGTCTTAAGCGTGATGAGCTTGTCTGAGACATCTTCGATGAGTTCAAATGGAGCCTTGCACAGAGCCTCCAGAACCACTGCCAGGTACCATGAGGGCACATTGGTGCGCTGTACCGGCCTCAGCCTCTGGGTGCCACAGAGGAAATGTGTAACCAACAGGTGTCTTCCCACTGGCTGACCACCTTGAAGGGCATGGTAAGCAGCTATGGCTGCCACGTAAACCTTCAGAGTGGAGGGGGGTGACCCTGTGGAGAATCGCTCCTACAGAATCTCCAGAACTGAACCAACCAGGCAGTTGACTGGGTCTAGCAGTCGCTGTCCACACCAAGAAGTGAAAAGTTTCTATTTCAAGGCGAACAGTTTTCTCGTGGTAGGAGCTCTGGATTGGAGTATGGTCTCAACAACCTCAGTTGAGAGACTGGATGCTATGAGCTGTGCCCCCTCAGGGGCCACGCCCACAACTTCCATAACTCTGGGCGGGGGTGAAAGATGGTGCCTCCTGCCTGAGAGAGGAGGTCCCTCCTGATCGGAATCTCCAGCGGAGAGCCGTCGAGGAGGGCCACAATGTCCGAGAACCATACTCGGGCCGGCCAGAACGGGGCTACTAGCAATAGATGGACTCCGTCCCGGCGTACTCTCTCCAGAACTCCAGAACGAAGCCTCGGCCACGTCTGCACCATGGCATCCAGCCCAAGTGGAGCTGGATGCGTGAGGGAGAACCAGAGCGGACAGTGTGTCATTTCCTGCGACGCAAATAGATCCACCTCTGCCTGGCTGAACTCTTCCCAAAGGAGCTCCACCACCTCGGGGTGGAGTCTCCATTCCCCAGGCATCAGCCCCTGTCTCGACAGGATGTCTGCTCCTTGATTGAAGTGCCCAGGGATGTATACTGCTCTGAGAGAGAGGAGCTTTCCTTGAGCCCACAGGAGGACCTGGTGCACCAGCCTGTAAAGGGGACGCGGGCGCAGACCCCCCTGCCAATTTATGTAGGAGACCACAGATGTGTTGTCTGTGAGGACAAGCACATGGTGCCCCCTTAGGTCTGGAAGGAAGTGTTTTAGAGCTTGAAACAGAGCCAACATCTCCAGGCAGTTGATGTGCCACGTAAAATGATGGCCTTCCCACAGACCTCGGGCAGAGCGGCCACTCATGACTGCCCCGTGTCATGACCAACCCGTGAGTGAGGCGTCCGTCATTAGCGTTACGCAATGACAAGGAGTCCCCAAAGACGAGCCTTGAGACAGGAACCAAGGTTTCTTTCACATGTCTAAGGCACGTAAGCATCGCCGCATGACCTTGATTGTGCAAAGCGGGTTCCCCCTCGGGGAAAACCCCTTGGTCCTGAGCCACCACTGCAAGGGTCTCATGTACAGCAGGCCAAAAGTTATCATGTTGGATGCAGCTGGCATCAGACCCAACAGTCTCTGAAACTGTTTGACAGTGAGTGACTGGCCTTTCCTCACTCCCCTCATGGCTACGGGAATTGCTTCGATACGAGCAGGAGACAACTGTGCCTGCATCGTTTTTGAATCCCATACCACGCTCAGATAAGTGGTTCTCTGTAGTGGAGAAAGCGCACTCTTCTTGGCGTTCAGCCGTAACCCCAGCTCTCTCATATGGGTAAGTACGACATCTCGATGCCGAGCCACCATCTGCTCTGACTGAGCTAAAATCAACCAATCGTCGATGTAATTCAGTATGCGAATGCCCTGGAGTCAAAATGGAGCCAAGGCAGCATCCACAAACTTTGTGAAAGTGCGGGGTGAGAGTGATAGGCCGAACGGAAGAACTCAATATTGGTATGTTTCACCCCCGAAAGCAAACCTTAGGAACTTCCTGTGTTGAGGAAGGATGGATACATGGAAGTATGCGTCCTTGAGATCTATCATGACAAACTAGTCCTCGGACCTAATCTGAGACATGATCTGAGGTGGATGAGAACCGAACTGAATTCTGTAACCTCTCTACAGTGTGCAGGACCCATTGTGAGACATTTGGCAGAAGTTTCCACGCTGTCAGAAAGTCTACTAAGGGAACCAGTCTCTCAAGACTGGCCTCTGGTGTTACTAGAGGAGCCACTTTGATGCCCTGAAACGATTGACCGGCAGGGAACGACCGACCTGACTGCTCTAGCGCCCTCATCTGAGGGGACGAGCTTTCCCGTGCTGTACCGTAGCTGGGTGGCAGCTGAGAAATTCGCTCGTTGGAGCTAACTGAGCCCTGAAGCACCGGGGGTGGCAGGGGTATCAGTGCAGCCCCCTGAGGGCACTGAGGAGGATCGGGCACCGTATACTTAGGTGTGTACCTTTCCACCCCAGGGTGGGCTACCCTCTGGGTCCTGACAGTGGTATTGTCAGGATCGCTTGGCTGATGACCTCTTAGACAAAATAACGGTTCGCAGATGAGGGCCCCGGCCGAGAGCGCCGCCCCGCTCCCTGGTCTTTCTGTGGGAGGGTTCGGGTTGCGACACTCTGTTTCTGGGTCTGGCAGTATGAGTGGCTGCACAGCAGTCCCAAAGACCTGGGAACGGTGAGGGAGGAAGCGTTGGAATGCCGCCGCCTGCTTCTTCGCCTCCTGAAACCTCTTGACGACAGTGTCTACTGCGCCGCCGAAAAGGCCAGAGGGCATCCAGCAGGAAGAATCTGTCCTTATCTTGTAACTCAGACAGATTCAACCTCAGGTGTCGCTCCGTGGCCACGAGAGCTGCCATGGAACAGCCGATGGCTCTGGCCTTTACCTTGGTGGTCTGAAGCGACAGGTCTGTGGCCCGACGCAGTTCAGCAACTACGTCGGATTCCTCTTCCCCCCTATCATCCAGGTCTTTTAGCAGTTTGGCCTGGTACGCCTGCAACACCGCCATAGTGTGCAAACACGCACCGGCCTGACCTGCCGCCATATAAGCTTTCCCAACCAAACCGGATGTCAGCTTTACTGGCCTAGTGGGAAGCTTCGGGGCCTTCAGGTACGATGCTGAGGACGGGAAGAGATAGCTAGCGAGCGTCTGCTCCACTGCTGGCATCGCCGCATATCCCTTCTCATTCAACCCCATGATGTTAGAGTAATTAGATACTGTGGGGCTGAAGAGTCGGGACCAGTAAGGATTCTCCCATGATCTCGTAACCTCAGTATGGAGATCGGGGGAAAATGGAAGGTCCCGTTGTGAAGGCTGTGATCTAGCTTTAAGAAAACGCTCATCCAACTTGATCTTAGGACGAGCGTCCAGTTTCTCGGCTGGCCATTCGATGTTCAGTTTGGCTACAGCATGAGTCACAACCTCCACAAGCTCCTCGTACGTGAGGGACTGCGGTGGCGAGTTCACAGTCTCCTCCGTGTTGATGCTCATCACATCAACCTCCTTGGAGGAAGATAGATGAAGCGCCTGGCCCTCTCTCTGGGGGGAAGAAACCGTGTGGCGGGCTTCCGATCCCTGAAAGGGGGCCGTGGATCTAGCGGGTGAGGACCGAGATAAGGATGAGCCCGTCTCGGATCCCTCCACTAAATCCACTTGCGATCACCACGATAACAGCCCCCGCTGCACCTCAGGGAGGGAGGAACACACGATCTGAAACGCCGTCCGCTCGCCACATCTTGTTTCTTTGATTTACACTTAGGCATTTTCTCACTTGCTAACAGAGTTTCACTGACTGACTGAGTGCTTTGCATACATTCACACACACACACCACAGACGCGATCGCTGAAAAGCAGAAGCTAACACGTGCGCTTGCCGGATGCACCTTTATACTTCCTGGTTGCTCACGTCAACCCGCTCGTAAAGTCTCGCTTTGCTATTGGACTGCTTTCACACGTTTCAGTATGGTGTCTCGCTGGGGGCGTTCCCAAGGCGTTCAACTCAGCTCGAGTTCCTGAAAGGTAACTGAAAATTGACCAGTGCCTGAAAAAAAAATAAACAATGGTTTTGCCTGTAGCGTCTTGCCTTCCCTTTGCATTCTCATGGAATGGTATCAGTCAGAGTTTCTGTGTCCTGCCATGGCGGTCCATGCAGGTCAACTGTCCAAAGCTATTTTTCATCAGCAATGTCTCTAATGCAATCGAGAGTAAAGATCTAATCTGGTTTGTCTTTAGTCTGGGATTTATTGACATTTAGAGTGGACTTTTTTTGGTGAGAACGCAAACATATCTTTGAAAAATCCGATCTCACATTCACCAAATTTGGACACAAAATACAAGTCGCTTTCAGCTGTTACTTATGATGTCCCTCTGATTATTATGCCGTTGACAAATCTCCATCCATTTTTAAAGGTCCTCACCCAGTCTTCGCTGAACAAACATGGAACGCTACTGCAAACTATTCTTCTGCAACTGACTTCCACTTCTTATGTAAATGCAGTTTAGAGAGCAATCAGGATTTATTTTCCTCGCCCTCTCCTCTCTTGCAGCGACACAGGTCTATCATCAACACAGACACGTAGTCCTCCGCACTAGCACGTTTAATTATACAAATTCAGTATTGTCACATTGTAATCTTCTCTGAGGGGACAATAGGAAGGAAATTTTCACAGAGCAAGACAGGAAAACTAGAAAAAATGACTTGCATGCAAATGCATGAACAATGTACGAACTAGATAATTGTAGAGGAAGAACCTGAGACAGGCTGCAGGAAGAGAGAGCTCATCTCATCCTCTCGAATGGAAAGAGAGAACGTGTGAAGAGATGCCGCTGACAAAAACATTAGGGCACAGATCCAGCTAGACACAATTCTACCTTCTACCCAAAGGGCTGCGGAGTAGACACAGAGAGTTTGGGGACGATGAAAAAAAAAAAAAAAAATAGGACTCCATTTTCAACTGAACACGAACTTGCCTGCGGCTACAGTCACTTCATTTAGAAAAAGATTAGATAATAGTTGGAAGCCGGTGAAATGCAATTGCACACATCAAGGGGAAGACAGTAACCTTAAAAAATTATGCAGTTTTACAAGATGTAGAGATTATCCTACAAAACCAAATGCTTATGCTTCCATTTGAAAGATAAATGGAGAAAGAACACCTACTAAAAACCATTACTGTGCATGGTGACAATATACAGCATGTTCATTTTAATCAGAACATGATCATTATAAATGAGGGAGAATATGAGATGGTTGTAATCCTTTTTGCTTCAACTTGCGTAATTTAGGATGAAATTTATCTTAAATTTTAATACAATGTTCGGACAATAGTCTGGTACAAATACAGTCGTTTTGAAGTCTACAGCTTAAACCCTAAACTGTCAATTAATCTTAATTAAAATAACTAAGAGCTCTGTAGTTACAACCTACATTACTGAGTATTAACACACACACGCAAATTAAAAAAATAAAAATAAATAAAAATAATGGTTAAAAAATTAGAAATAGATGTATCTCTGTATGGACCTTTCTGTGTATTGATATGGTGAAGTAACATTGATCATCATCACAGGCACTGGTTAGATAATAGTTTATGATGGGTTGGAATGGAAAGGTCATTGTAAGTTCACCTTGAACTGCAAACTGTATTTGGCTTCTATGCAAACCGTATGTCCAGCACCTACTGGCTATTATTAAAGTCAATATTGAGAGTTTGTCCTCAAGATACGTTAACGACATTCAGAGTGCTGTTCTGTATTTAGTATTCCCTAGCAGTTACCGCCCTACAGAGGAAATGCATTTCCATTTTTTCCACATTGTCTGGTGTGAGCTTGTTTCTCTATTTGTCTGGTTAATGTCTTAAATGTTCTGATGGATAGTCTCAGATTCAAGGCAAAAGTAGATATCACAATGAAATGAAACATCCGTGAATACACTCTCCCACGAGAATAATACACTAAAGAAAAGAACATTAAGTCCTTCATATAGATTAACAAAAGAGAAAATAGCTTTTTCTTCCTTTCATTTCCACATTCTCTTACTTTCAATCATGTCTCAAAATGAAATTATTGCGAATGCTATTAGAGATATTCTATTAAAATTGCCTTGCTAAAAAAGTCATTACAGCGGGTGGGTGCATTTGAACAGGGGTGGGGGGTCCGCCCGGGCCTGGGCCTGGGCCTGGGCCTGGGTTACTTTTGAGGTCTGGTACAAATATGACATGGGCTAGAAAAATACATAGGCTATAAGGCTCATATGTATGCACGTTTAATCATTAAAAGATCGCGATCTCAATTCAAACACACACTATCTTATTCCTAAATTACGGTGGTCTGCTATGTCTATTAAACCTTTGAAAACACAATCACATCGGAATATTTAAACCTGTTTTTGC